>CM076579.1:927512102-927946652 GCA_034641835.2 Pinus albicaulis
TTATTGTGAGCTTACAACTGCATATGATTCTCCCCCTCCTGAAGCTACTCCTTTGAGCGTGACTCTTGACATGTATTCTCAATCCCCCTGGCTTGGTACTGCAGATTCTACAGATCATTTGAAGGAAGTGTTTCCATTCAACGAGGCTATCATGGAAACCATGTCCCTTGAATATCTACCGTGGAGTGATGGACATCATCGTTCCTTGTTCATGCCTTGCCTAGGGGCCATGTCTAACTGTCTAGAGTGCTTTGCGTCCTAGTTTCCTTCTCCACTACTTCAGATGCCCATTTTGTCTCATAAAGTCTTTTCAGAAGGTAACTTGGGGAATATTACTCAAAACATGCCTATCGACATCTCCGTCAAACTGGGGATCATCGAGAACATCCATGTGGGAGTTACTTGCTCTTCTGAGGAATTTCAAGTCTACACTAGCCTCTTTCATGAATTCCAAGATGTTTTCACCTGGAATCAACCCCAACATTGTGGTGCATGATATTCCCGCCTACCCAGGTGTGAAGCTTGTTCACCAGCATCTTCATCCTGTGCACCCTCAAAAAGCCACCGCTATCAAAACTGAAGTTGAGAAACTTCTTAAAGCAGGTTTCATTTATCTGATTCCCCAGATTGAATGGGTTTCTAATATTGTTCCTGCGGATAAGAAGCAGGGTGCAATTTGTGTTTGTGTTGATTATCACAATATCAACCGGGCCTGTCCTAAGGATAACTATCCTACCCCATTTATCGATCAGATCATTGACGATTGCACAGGGAGTGAAATTTTCTCCCTTATGGATGGTTTCTCTGGCTATAACTAGACTAACATTCTCCCATCAGATCAACACAAAACCTCTTTTATTTTCCCATGGCGAATGTTTTCCTACAACAAACTACCTTTCGTCTTGAATAATTCCGGGGCTACATTCCAGTGCACCATGTCATATAAATTTCATGATATTCAGCATATTGTCCAGCCATACTTGGATGACCTTCTGGCTCATTCACCTACGTGGAAAGACCACCTGGAACATCTTTGTCAAATCTTTCTTCATTGTAGACGCTATAATATTAGGTTCAATCCGCATAAGTGTGTCTTCTGTGTCGACTTCGGTAGAATCTTAGGGTTTATTGTGTCTAAAGACGGAATTTTCCTTGACCCTCTGCAGGTTGAGGCTATTGTTAATCTCACTTTCCCGTCCTCATTATATCAGCTGCAAAGTCTCCAAGGGAAAGCCAATTTCCTACGTCGTTTCATCCCAAAATATGCCGAAGTAGCCAAAGGATTTACATGACTTTTAAAGCAGGACATCCCTTTCCATTGGGATGAGATTGCTCAGCCGTATTTTGACAAACTTAAGTCGTTTCTCATCAACGCTCCTCTGTTACGTCCTTCGAATTATCATTGTGATTTCACCCTCTACTTAGCTGCTGCCTTCAGCACGATCACTATGGTATTAGTTCAAGATGACAATGATGATAACGAGCATGTCATTCACTAATTGTCTCAGAACCTTCTCGACCCTGAAACACGTTATGCACATGTCGAGAAGTTACCACTAGTTGCATTCCACGCCATCCAACGTTTTTGTCATTACATTCTTTTATGCATGATGACCGTGATTTCTGAATATAACCCCATGACTTATATATTGTCTTGGAAGTTACTGGGGGGAAAATACTTGAAGTGGATAGTTATCCTCCAAGAGTTTTATTTGGAGTTCACTACTACCAAATCAAATAAATCACTCGTTTTCACGGATTTGATTTGTTCTCTACCTTCCGACTCTACTCCTTCTTCCTCCTAGGATCATATCCTGGATGAAACTCTTTTCCTAATAAACACCCTCGATCTATGGTACGATGATATCATCGTGTACTTCCAAACATATACTTTCAGGTCTGAACTAACGAAGGATTTCTGACGCTGCATTTGGCATCAATCACAACCTTATCGTATCGTTGGAGATACCCTGTATCATGTCGGAGTCGATTCTGTACACCGCGATGCCTGACCCTTGAGGAAGCAGATAAGGTTTTAAATGACTCCCACAGTGGCACCTGTGGTGGTTACATGTTTGGTTATGCCACTTCACAGAAGATCCTTCGTGCTGGCTATTTCTGGCTGTCAATTTTTAAAGATGGCATTATTGCAGTACGTAAATGTCATGCGTGCCAGATTTACCAACCCAAGATGTGTGCGCCACCCGTCCCTTTACATCCTGTCATTACTGTTGGTCCATTTGCTAAATGGGTCATATATTTTATGACGTGTAACCCTTGTTCGGCCAGGGGGCATGCTTATATTATCGTTTCCATCGATTATTTCATGAAATGGGACGAAGCAATGCCTACACTAGCTGGAGACGGTAAGACAGCAGCACTGTTCATATTTAATCACATTATCACTCGGTTCGGTGTCCCTCAAGCCATCGTTACTGATCATGGCTCTCATTTTCAGGATTACATGATGGTGTAGTTGACATCTAAGTTGGGTCTGCTCCACGATAGCTCAACACCTTACTATCCTCAAGCTAACGGCCAAGTTGAATCCATAAAAAAGGTCCTTGTTATGATGCTTCAATGAACAATCAAGATCCACAAATAAAACTAGAATCTTATGTTGTTTTCATCTCTATGGAATTACTGAACGTCAATCAAAATTGGGACCGGATTTACCCCATTTCAGTTGGTATACGGTCTGGAAGCCACGCTTTCGATTGAATGTGAAATTCCTTCACTGATGTTAGCTATGGAGTTACTTCTTGATACTTTTCCTGAAGAGGAACGTATCCTCTACCTAGAGAGATAGGATGAGACTCATCACTTAGTTGCCTTGGTCATCGAAGCACAGAAAAAGTGATTCAAAGCCCATTTTGACCAAACAGTCTCTCCTCGTTCTTTTGTCGAAGGCGATATCGTTCTCTTATACGACAAAGCTCATGATAAGATAGGGGCAGGCAAATTCCAACCCATGTGGCATGGGCCCTACATTGTCAAACATGTGTTACAAAATGGGTATTATGAGTTGATTGATTATGAAGGTTGTACTTTATCGCAGCCCAAAAATGGGTTGTACTTGAAAAAATATTATGATTGAGTCACTCACACGTGATATGTGTGCATAGGTGATTGTTTTCATTTTATGTGCATGCTTTGTTTTGATGTGCATTGTGAGATTTTTTTTGCTTATTGGGTCTTTTTTGCCATGCAGATGTCTATTTCTCCTTGTGTCAGTTTCGCAGATGGTGCTTCCCGTAGTACCAGGAACTTGTCTTTGGCTGCCTAGGAAATCTATGATCCTGTTGGTGATTTGATTAACTTACAAGGGATTTGTCTGGGACCAGCTACAAACAATGTCACTAAATATAACACACTTTTGGAACTATTGACCAAGTCAGTCACCCTTGGCATACGTGCATTTCTTGTAAAGTTGGATTCACAACTTGTTGTTCTTCAGCTGAATGGTCATTATTCAGTTCGGAACCCATGCATTTTAAGATTGTATTTGCGTATTCATTTACTTGAGCGAAATTTTGATTTCATTACTTATCAACATATACCAAGATGAATGAATACATTAACAAATATAATAGCTAATATTGTGCTAAATAGACATTTGCGCAATTTATAAAAAACATTATCACATGTACTTTGACCCATGTAGAAAATAGATGTATATATATATATATATATATATATATATATATATATATATATATATATATATATATATATATATATATATATATATATATATATATATATCATTTGTTTACAAGCCGTGTGCATCATAAATCCACAAAAAATAATATATGTTTGTTATAGTTACATCATGAGACAACATGTCTCTCCAAACATGCAGAAATAGAGCTCGAATGCCTAGTCAGCATAGTGCTCATGATAACACGTCACCGCCCATACCAACCGCCTGAGCAAGCGATGAATACGGCTGGGCACCCCCACAGTATGCCTTTGATAGGCTCGGGGTACGTCATCAAAACGGGCATAATCAGGGACTCCACGAGTGATTCCCTCCAATTTTTGTACTAGCTCCTCATCGATGCCCTCCCCCAGAGGGTCAACGTCACGAGGAGTCCGCCTCACTATGGGGGATATGCATGCGGGATGTTCTGGGTCGACATCTGCATTTATAAAATTAAATTTTAGAACATGCATATATACTAAAAAATTATAAACTCATGAAAATACAAAAATGAGTCTTACCAAGCTCCTCGTCCCAGTCCTCTCCCTCTGGGCGCGGAAGGTATGGGTCTCCGGTAAAATCGGTGCCCCCATAGGGTTATTACTCCATGACGATCAACTATCATCGGAGCCAATCAAAGAACTTAGGCCACCAAGACATCTATTGGCCACCCCCTACCCTGGGCATTAAGGCCACCCATTGAGCCATCCGTGGCTCTCTCAGTGGTGGACCCGGGAATATGGCCTCCTGGCGCTGAAAAATTGGTAATCGTTCCAAGAAGAACGACACTAGAATCGACCAATATCCAAAATATTTCAGTTTGGTCTACTTTCATTTTGTTATTTTCTGTTTAATTTTCATGGTCATGGCCATGTCCCAATCAAAGATAGTTGGGTTCATACACTTCGATGTAAGAAGTAACTACGTATTTGTGGCCTCGTGAAGTGCCTATGATCCCATAGCCTGCGTAATGGTGTGTAGCACTAATCTTAGTGCTAGATCAGGGACGGTCTAAATGTCTACTTTCCTGCTCCCTGTTCCTTTGCGCGCCCCTGGGCACACCCTGTTCATGACCATTGTCATGTTTTCTCCTGAAGGCCTGGCACCGGTCAGAATAGGGACTGGACCCCTAGGTGACAGTCCAGTGATGAAGTATACTTCTGATACTTCGAGCTCAATTTCCTGGTCTCGAAGTTTGAATTTCTCCTCATCCTCATCCCAAATGTTGATGAGATACTACAGCAATTCAGGCTCAGCCCGGAGACATGGCGTTATAAAAAACTTTTTTAGCCTGCAATTTTTAAGAGCATTCATACATTGCTCATTTCCCATTGCCAATTCATCGTCTTCACTACGTTCTCTCTTTCTTTCCATTATATAACCATCCTTTTTGCTGGATACCTACACCAATCAATGATAGGAACGTTATAAACCTCCCTGGGTATCCAAAATTACATTTCATTGGTTGATTTTTGAGAAATTTTAGCCGGATTTTGTGTTGTACCGTTGGCACATCTGTTTGGCTAATAGTTGCGCCAACTGGCACGAACTCTATGTGAAACAAAGCAGATTGGCACGGGTCCATGCCCGAAACCCGCGCCAACCATGGGGCCCTAAAATTTGAAAATACTTCCCTAAAGGACCTCAAACAATGATAAAATACAGTAAAATGGAACTTAAAAGATGGACAAAGAGGTTGGCTCTTACCTGAACCAGACAGAATTTGATTTGGTCCACTAGATTGATCACACTCGTCGCCTGAAGATCGAAGCAGAAATGGGTCACTTCTGCTCTGAAAAGAGGTAAAAGTGAAAAGTAAATAGTTTTTACCATTGTTGGTCTTTTATAACTTTTCACAGTCCTAAAATAGGTTTTGACACATATTTTTCAATATATTTTCATATTATTCTCGTGGAATATGTTTTACATGAACCTTTTTGTGCAGCAATAGGTTTTGCATGTGGTTTTGACGAAGAGATGAGTTGTATTTTATACTTTTTCGGACTCACTACTGAAGTCACTACGAAAAAGTTGTATTTTATATTTTATACGAAAAAGTCACTACTGAAGTTACCTTTCAGCTCTTTTCTGACTATCTAAAACTGAAAATATTTCCAAGTCGCTTGTCATTTTGAGCTAATTAAATTGGCTGCAAAACTACATCTACCCAGTATACATTTACCCCTTTTTCAAGCTAGGATAGATTATTTACGAAAAAGGAATACCCTAGCCTATCAAGACTAGGAGGTTCTCTCAGACATAGTTTTCTACCTTTTCGGATCTGTGGGACTACCTACAAAAAGGGTCTGCTGGAGTTTTCTTTTCCACTGTCTTTTCAAACTCTCTAAGAATGAAAAGACGTCTAGTTCCTCCTTTGTTAGACTCGTTAAAAACTGATGACACTGGACTCCGTCGTAATGACGTTACTCGAGTTCCTCCTTCCTAGGGCTCATAAAATGTATTAGATTGGATTTGTCCGAAGAACAAACTTACATCACAAGCATATGTTATCCCCTTCAAGCTTGTTTTCAAAAAATAACTGGGGTACTAGCCAGAAATGGTGGGGGAAAATGGAACCAATATTATAGTTGTATTGGTAGTATGTCACTCTTGAACATGGCACTTGTCTGCATTCGTGTCGGGTTGGGGACATCTCATCTCGTTATCTTCTTGCCTCCATGGGTTTGGGTAATCTATTTTGACTGCTCATCTACTGTTGGTCACGTCACCATGACCTCAGATCCCTTGATGTAAAATACTGCCAAATCCAATGTCGTGCTGCCGATATGTTCAAGAGAAGTTGGCCTCTGTAATTTTCAACCTCCCTCTAATTCTCTGTTGGTCTTGATTCACAAACATCATGTTCCTCTGTCTCATGTCAATGATGTGGGAAAAATTATGGCCCACCTTCAATCAAGGTCATTTCCTGTCAACTCCAGTTCATTATCCAAGAAATTGATCTAGAGATTCCTTTTAGGTACCTTGGAGCCTGCATGCCTCAATGACAGGTTCTTCACATTCGACGCAAGGTTTTCATTATTGGCATTCGATCGAATGATTCTGCGAGTGTTCAACACCAGATCCCTGTTCACATTCCGTGGATTTTACCTCTTCTACCTTGAGAGACATTGTGATTATTGGTGGTTTCTCTCGTGTCTGTTAACAGTTTTCATAATTGGCTGGTAATCAGACGATTTTCTTGCATGTTCGACCTCAGCTCACATATTTGCATGCTCAAACTTGTACTCTGTTCGGGTCGATATGGAGCACAAGACCCTAGATTTTATCTTATGAAGTCTAGGCTGAGGGTTCTTTGTGGATTATTATGACTTATTACATGACTCTTTTTATTGGATGGCTGCGGCCATACTTGAGTCTACTTGTTGATCCTTATTTTACTGGATGGTTGCGTCCATACCTTGGATCTCGGTTTCTATACACTTTATTATGGATAGCTGCACCCATACCACATATCATGTATCAGAGAAATCAGTTGTATTTGTACTCATAGGTTTTCTGACGGTAGTGTTTTCAGTTGAACGTGTTCTCATAAAGCATTTCACCCCTCCCTATCTCTTGGACTTCATGCTTTAGGGGGCATATGTTACACAAAATTTTTTCACCGTAATTGCAATCCATCGTCCCGTACATTGGAGGACTATTCCCATGACCTATGAATAGTAAAATGTCCTAAAAACACCTTGATGGCATCCTTCTGCATAAGGGCAAGAATTCTCCTTGAGAACATTTCCTCAGAAAAGCCCCAGAAACCCATGTTTTGGAATTGGCGCGAGTAGCCAGTTCATCCCTCATGCCAATGGGGAAAATATACACTAGTGGGCATGCCACCTAGTGCTCTGTCCCTGTGTTGTGCCCATGCCATCCTGTTTTATAATTTTTTTTAAGAAATTGAGGCGGAATTTTCCTTTAACCACCTCAGGAATGAATCATCAAAAAGAGGTTGGGTTGTTTGGATCTGGATCTCCTTGTTTAGGAAGAGGTTTTCCACCTCTCATGGAACCTTCCTAAGAGATAGGACTCTCCCCCATCATTATAGGGAGCCTAACCTCTCCTTCTCTCTCTATAAAATCCTGCCCTCTTCATTTTCTAGCTAGTTGAACATTTGGGAAGAAAACTATAGCTAAGTGACTACTGAGAGCGGAGCCAAGGAGAACCCCGTAAGAGAGAGAGCCTTTTCCAAATTTCTGACAAGCTTCATGAGACATGCTCTACTGAAGGAAGAATGTGACGTCAGAACTTGGTTGTAATCTTTCCTTCATATCTTCATATATGCTAAACTATGTTATTGGTTCCATCGTTGTATTGCTTGTTTGTGTAATGCAATTTGATTCGATATTTTCCGACTGATTAATAGTTACATGCTTGGGTTAATATGTTGTATTGTCATCATTTTCCTTTGTATGTGTACAGGTGTCCAGACATGGCGAGCGAAAGGATTTTTATCTGTCAAGATAGGAATGGGAAGCAGCACTTCTACGTCGACAACAACAACGTAGGATTTGAGGTAGGCCATTGTTACACAGTAATTTGTCACCATCCCTGCAATCCCCCATCCTGCACATTAGAAGGTTTATTCCGTCACCTGTGAGTAGTAACATGACCTGAAACCACTTTCATGGCATCCCCCTTGACAAGGAAAATAATTCCCCTAAAGACAATTTCCTATGAAAAGCCCTAAAAATAGCCTTTTTACCCTTGGCGCGACTAGCTAGTTCAGCCCTTGCACCAATGGGGGAAATCCACCAAAGAGGGCGCACCAAATGGTGCTCTGTCCCAGTGTATCACCCACACCAAGCTTAATAAGGAGTGTTTTTTAAAAATAAATGGCGGAAGTTTGATTCCAACCAACTCCTGAACGAGTCTCTAAAATGAGTTGGGAGGTTTGGCTCCAGATCTTCATGTAGGGGAAGTGGTTTTCCACCTATCATGGAAGCTTCCTTGAGGATAGGGCCAATCCCACCATTGTAGGGATCCCAAATCCCCTTCCACCATCTATATAATCTTGTCACTTTCCCTTTGCAAGATAGCCTGATAGAGTTGAATCATTGTAAGGAGATTATCGTCAGACATCCGAAGAGAGAAAGACTTGTCCTTGTCTCGACGAGCTTTACCGAGACGTACTCCTCTGTCGACCCACCGAAGGAAGATCCAGCGTCAGAGCTCAGGTTGTATCTTTCTTTGTTCTGATTAATAATAAGCGACTTCGATTATGGTTCCACTCAAATGTTCATGTTTTACGTTATGAGTTGTATCTTCTCTGACTGATACATAATTTCATGTATTAGGTTTTATGCTTGTTTTTTTGTTGTTTCTTCTTGTACATGCAGGTGTTCAAACGCATTGAGTGAGAGAATTGTAATCTACCAAAGCAAGGGACAGAAGCGCTATCTTCTCCACAAACAACGGCAGCATAGGACTTAAGGTAGGCCTCTTGTCGCATCTTGGTCTTTTGCAATTAGGAACTTGCGTCTTAGCATGACTCAGTTGTTGCTAGACCCGATATGGGATAGTAGGGATCGCCTCTTTCCGCAGAGGGGATTTAACTCTCCAATAAACTGGCGACTCCACTGGATATACATTGATTGGAGTTTGTCTTGTCTTTTTGGTTGATTTTGGTCTTTGCATGCTTGATCAGCTCTTGTGGTTCACTCTTTTTTAGTGTTAAACTGTTGTTTAGCCTCACCATCCCTGATCTGCTTCTGGATTGCTCTTTTTCATCTTTTCCATTAGTAAACTTGACTGACGTATTTTTTTCTCTGACAGTCGCGCCAGTTGGTGCATGTTTCCAGTCATGGAAAATTTTAGGGGCTAATATTCGTAGGTGGGTTAATTTTCCATGGTTTTTCCAAAAAAAAGATTCGCCAATTTCCATTTTTTTTAAAAAGTGATTCGCCCAAATTTTACAATATAAAATTATTTTACCTTACAAATCGCCAACATTATATAGACAATATATATAATATCATTATAAATTTGAGTAATTTTACAAATACATCAATAAACATTTTATATTTTTCACATTAGGGACTAGTGAGATTCGCCAATTTTTTAAACTTCAAAATAATTTTCCATCCTTAAAATTTTCCCTATTTCCAGTTTATCACCCGTGCCAATCCTGTTCTGGCGCTAGTTGCAGCCTGACAGTCGCGCCAATCCTATAAGGTGCCAAGGTTTGCTCCTTTTTGGACTTTTTGAGCTTGGTCTGTGGTTTTGGTGTTACTTTTTCGACTGCTTAAGTGTTCTAGAGCCTTGTTTGACTGACTGTGACCTTCATCCTCTGGTTGTTTTCCCTCTTCTATCGATTTTACATTCTAGCCCTAGGGCATCTAGGTGCTATAGTGTGTCGAGCCTCCCGTGGGAGTTTTTGGTCATCGTTTGATCAGTCAATTTTGTTATCACTTCTTTGCATTCGTTTGGTGGTTTTCCACTGTTTTATTGCGTTATTTGAGTGATTGGCTTCTTCTTCATTCGAATTCTGCTTTGTCTCGCTTTGAGCCTAGATTACATGGTTCATTTTTGTCTTTGGGATTTATCTTAGATTTGAGGGACTTCTTTGTCAATTTGGGATCTGGTTGTGTGTTTGAAATTGAGTGAACTTTCTTGTCTTTTATCTTTTGCTACCGCTTCTCAAATTTTTCATTGCATTGGTTTTCATTTTCTTTAGTGCACTTTTCTCTTAAACATTGAAAATACAAAAATATCTTTTTCTTTCGATTAGTTAATGTAAATTGAATCTTTTCTATGTTATTAGTGATTTGTAACTTTGAAAGAAAATCTTTTAGTTTTCATTAGCTTGCATTAGAGACACTAGTGGTTGTTTTCTGATCATTTTGTTATTGTGTGAAATCTTTCAACGTTCCCGTAGTTAGCTATTCATTGAATGAAATGATACATTGCGGCATGTAGTGTGAATTTAGGATATTTTGAGACATAACATTCCGTAGGGCCTAGAAATTGAAACATAATTGAAGATCAACATTAAAATTTATTCAATTTACCTTAAGGCAACATTGAAACATTAACGAAATATTTAGAGGACTAGGCTAGTGACGTGTTCCGGCGTCCTTAAACCTAGTAGTTATCATTCGCCTCTTGGCTTTAGACAGCATTAGTACAGACTTGTGTTCCCCGTACCGTCGCGTATATAAAGGGAGACCCCACTCGGTTTCTATCCTTTATCCGTAGGAAGCTGAGTCTACCGCCTTATACCCATGATACACTAGACACAACATTTAGGGAGATTTCCTACACGCACGTCAAGTCCTTGGTTGATTTCTCTTTCATTTTGAAACCAAGGTGTATATTACAGTTCACAGATATCTGGTACACCCTTTGCGTAGATTACCAGAGTAGTCATTTAAATTTTTTCTGACTTTGTAAATTTGAAAGGATCATCAAGCGCTTGTCCTTTCACGCTTGTTTCAAAATTGAAAGAGATAGAGTCACCTTTCATCCATTTCTCGACTCTTAAAACATGAAATGGTGAAGTTTATAAGTTTCAATGTGATAAAATAAATCACCTTCGATCACACGCCCTGTAAGAATTTTCTTGTTGGCCTTTTGATTGTGTGCCTTGACTTTTTACCCTGTGTGTTGTGTTTTGATCTTTTCCCTTTGTTGTTATTGTCATAGTGGCAGAACCCTTAGTTTTGTCTACTGGTAGCCCATACACAGACGATTAATCAGAGGTCTCTCAATCCTCTGCTGAACCTAAGCAGCCCATCATTTCCGAGTTTCCCGACGGGGGACCGGTTCTATCTGAGCTTCCCTTTGGAGGACCAGTTGAGTTCAATTGGCCCTTATCCGAAGCTTGGTTTGGATTCGGAGTAGGGGAACATTTCCATCCTCTTACATCGGGTTTGCCTTTTCTAGCTGCTATTATTCCACCTAGTCCTCGCCATCTGCTACAAGATCTAGCAGCAGGTTCAGATATGGGCTCATCCAGCCATTCTCCTAGTGAGGAAATCCCCACGTCTGGTGAATATTACCAGTTGTTCCTAGAATAAAACCCTGAGATATCTGTCATGTCTTCGCCCGGTCCTTCACTTCCAGCGGGGTATAGATCCTTAAGTTAGATTATGACCGTTGTCGCTTCTATGGGAATATCAACTCCTTCTATGAGGTCGGTTATTCCTTCATTGGGGATGTCTCCTAGGACACCCATCACGTCATCCTCTCAAGTCACTTCAGTACCTGTCAGGCCCATTGGCTGTTACCACTCAATCTGTAAGGACCGTGTTGCTTCCCGAAGACATATATATAGCATCTGTTATTCCGGAGAGAATTTCTCCTAAAGAGTATCGATTGTCCCTACAACAATCGAACCCTGAAGTCGGTCAATCCTCCCAAGATCCCAACCATCTGTATTTTTCGCATTATGCATAGGATGGTACCCCATTTACATCTTTCCATATCAATACGATGAGCAGGGAAACCCTTTACGTTTAGCCTCTCCAGAGCCTTATCTCCATGGTCAAGTTTTTCCGTCTAACCAGACTGGGCAACCTTACAACCCACAAGGGCAACCCTTCCAGGGCCAACCTTCGGGCCAGCCTAGTTATCTTTATGACCTGCAAGGACAGCCCTTACATGGCCAACCTTCGGGCCAGCAGGGGTTGTTATACGGTTTGCAAGGATAGTCCTACAACCCTTCAGGTCAACCTATCCAGCCTCACCCTGTGGTCCAACTTGGGCAGCCTCAAGGACTCAGGTAAATTGGGGTACCAACCAGGGCCGTTGTATGGTCCTGGGGGAAATTCCAACTTTCTCAACCTATGGTGAAACCTCAGCAACTTCAATATCCTATTGGTCCGAATGTTGCATAGCCAGGATCATCCTATGGTCCTGTTTTAGGTCAAACCGGTTATCAGGCACAACCTAGCCCCATTTCGCCACCAGGCCAACCAGCCCATCTGGCACAGCCTGGTGTCCCACATCAGCCAGGTCAACCTATACAACCTATGCAACCTATTCACCCGAGTCAACCTGTTCAACCAAGGCAGCCTGTTCAGCTAGGTCAACCTGTCCAACTAGGCCAGCTTGCACATCCTGTCAACCCTGCTCAACAGCCGATTTATTCGATGCCGCAATCAAATTAACCGATGCACCCTACTTATCAGGCTCAGCAGGGCCCCACTTATCAACAGCCCGCTCAACCCCAAGGCGGTTATTATCCTTAAGGTCAATCGCGACCAATTTACAACTTGCCCCAAGGTTCCCATTCTTATCCTCAACAACCAGGCTATACCTATACTCAGCAACCAAATCCGCATACTGCTCAAACGGGGCCGACATATAATCAGGTTCCATACCCCGGTTATCAACCCCCGTACACTGGTTACTAGCAACCATATCAGACTGGTTATACGGCCTATACCCCCTATGGTCAGAATCCTTCGGGACAGAACCCATGGGAGCAAGGTTATGCTCAACTAGGGTGGAGTACAAGTACAGGTCCTTATCGAGGGTCTGGCATGCCTTTCAATCCACAGTTACCATTCTTGGCCACCTTGGAATTACTGGACGTTTCTAAATTAACCAATGATCGGATTCTTCACAATCCTTATTGACCTCCGGTTCTGACCAAGGTACCCAGCGACTGTCCTAAGTTTGAAGGTAAAGCTGGAGAGACCCCCAAGCTCATGTAATGACCTACCATATGTGGTGTTCATCGAATTCTTGGGTGGATGATTCAATTCGGCTACGTCTCTTCCAGCGCACTCTTACCGATGCTGCCGCTAAGTGGTATATAGAATTACCCTGTGGCATATTTCAAGACTTCAACATGTTAGCTATGGATTTTCTCACTCACTTCCAGTTACTGGTTCATTACGAAGCTGGGACACATCTCCTGACCTCTTTGAAGTAGGATAAAGCCACCCACATATCCGATCATATTCATGAGTGGCAACGTCGTCGTAGATTGATCAAATTTGATATACTTGATCAGCTACTAACTCATTGGTTCACCACATCCTTCGTTAAAAAAATCACTCAAGATATTGCTATGGGGGCATGTGTGACTGAAGAACAAGCCATCGCACGTGCCCAGTACCTGGATCTGGTGTACTCTCAGTTTTTCACGCTTTATGATATTTTGTCTGATGCTCCACAACCGGGAACCTCTAAAGCACCACCTACCCCAGCGGTGGATGGTGTTATTGGTTCTGTTTCTCAAAATTCTCAGAAATCCTCGAATGGGAAGCAGAAGTCCAATTCTTCCAATAATTCTGCTCTTCCTGCCCCTCCAAATTTTGGAAAAACTACGGAGGTCAACGTCGTTCAGGCTAATCCTACGGAAAAGGCCTCCAAAGGAAAGAAGAAGGGCAAAGGAAAATTCAAATCTGACGCCCCAAAATTAGAGTCTTCTAAACCTCGTACTGATGACGGTTCCCAACGTAAACCCAAGTACCCCTGCCTTATCTGTGAAGGAGACCATTATACCAAAGATTGTCCTTGACAATCTGAAGTTAGTCAACTTCTCAAAGGCTCTAAAGGGACTTCGGCAGTTCTCAAAGAACCGTTCCCGTCTCAGCAAACCCAGATGGTTGAACAACCTTCACCATCTGCACCATTTGGGTCCCAGGTCTTTATGATGTATGGTGCTGCACCTGTCTCAATTGCTACGTGTTCGAAGGATTATGCCAGATCATGCTAGGCAGCTGGGAAGGAAGTCATGGATGGCCCACCTCCCCCACCTGTCTCTGGTCCTTTGGAAATTGAGAAGCCCAGTGCTGAACCTGTTGTGAGGCCATCTTCTAAAGGTGTTCTAAAAAGATCTTCCTACAACCCAAATGCCCATGCCACTCAGTACTACAGTATTGTTGAGGATTTGGCACAGGCACCTTCTGCCATGTCTGCATTGGAAGTACTTCAAAGTTTCCCATCGCAATGGAAAGCTCTGTTATCTGCAATCAGTGGAATCGATCCCATCGATTCTAATCTTCTCACCTTCGACCTAGAAAATTTTGTTCCCCGACTTCCGCATCAAATTGCTCTTGTTATACAAGTCGGGATCAACAGCCTCAACATCCATAGGGTCGTTGTGGATGAAGGTGCTTCCACCTGTGTTATGTCATCCGCCTGCTGGAATTCCATTGGCTCTCCGGCTCTTACATCGTCTCCCAATGCCTTAGAGGCATTCGATGGTCGGGAATCAAAAACCCCGGGTGTTCTCGAGATTTTTCCAATTACGTTACAAGGGAAGACAGTCAACGTAGAAGTCGAAGTGGTTGACGCCAAGCTTAACTACAATCTTCTTCTTGGCCGCAGTTGGACTCACGCTATGCTATGCGTGCCGTCCACCCTCTTCTGGCTTCTTAAGTTCCCTCATGAGGGAAAAATCGTTACTGTGGATCAGTTGTCTTTCTTCACCTCATCCTCTAAGAAAAATGTTCCTTGCGTGGATCAGATCCCCACTCCCCCTGACAGTGTAGGACCCGGTCTCTTCAAGGACCCCGTCCTGATGGGTATTTTTCCCGCACCACCACTGCACACCATTTAAGTTAATATGGTCTCTAGGGCCAATGACCCTTGGATCATCCCTTCGCCTGAATAGGTGACCTCTTTCAGAGAATCGATGCTGTTAACTCCAGTTGAGATTAATTATTGTGAAATCATTGCTGCATCTGATTCTCCTCCCGAACATACTCCTTCGAGCATGGCTCTGGATATATATTCTCAATCCCCTTAGCTCGGCGATCCAGATTCGCATGACCCTTTAAGAGAAGTTTTCCCTTCCAATGAAGCTATTGTTGAAACCATACCTCTTGAAGATCTGCCATGGAACGATGGACATCATCATTCTTCGTTCATGCCTAGCCTGGGGGCAATGTCTGATTGTCTAGAGCGCTTTACATCTCAGGTTCACACTCTGCCTCTTCAAACACCGATACTGACTCATGAGGTCCTTTCGGAGGGAAACCTAAGTAATATCACTCAAACTATGCCGATCGACATCTCCGTCAAACCGGGGGTAGTCGAGAATATTCATGTGGGAGTGACTTGTTCTCCTGAAGAGATACAAGTTTATACGAACCTTTTTTGCGAATTCAGAGATTTTTTCGTGTGGTCCTATGAAGAGATGCCTAGGATTGATCCCAAAATATTCATGCACGAGATTCCTACCTATCCGGGTGCGAAACCAGTGCGTCAACGCCTACGCCCAGTGCATCCCTGGAAAGCCGCAACTATTAAGGCAGAAGTTGAAAAACTTCTTAACGTGGGCTTTATCTATCCTATTCCCCTCACAGAATGGGTTTCAAATATTGTCCCTGTAGATAAGAAGCAGGGCACTATACGCGTCTGTGTTGATTACCGAGACATCAATTGGGCCTGTCCTAAGGACAATTACCCCACTCCCTTTATAGATCAAATTATTGATGAATGCAAGGGGAGTGAGATTTATTCCCTTATGGACGGCTTCTCTGGGTACAATCAAATCAATATTTTACCCGCTGATCAACACAAGACTGCCTTTATTTGTCCGTGGGGAACCTTCGCTTATAAAAAGCTCCCGTTCGGTCTAAAAAACGTTGGGGCTACCTTCCAGTGTGCTATGTCTTATGCTTTCCATGACATACGCCATATGGTTCAACCATATCTGGACGATTTTCCAGCCCATTCAGCTCAGTGTGAGGACCCCCACGAACACCTCCGCCAGATTTTCCTCCATTGCAGACGCTACAATATCAGACTCAATCCTCATAAGTGCATCTTCTGCGTGGATTCTGGCCATATTTTGGGATTCATCGTCTCTAAAGACGGAATTCGCCTTGACCCCCTTAAGGTCGAGGCCATCGTTAAACTCCCATCCCCTTCCTCGTTACATCAGCTGCAGAGTCTGCAGGGGAAAGCTAATTTCCTACGATGCTTCATTCCGAATTATGCGGAAGTGGCCAAGGGCTTTACACGTCTTTTAAAACAGGACGTTCCCTTCCATTGGGACGAGATTTCCCCGCAATATTTTGATAAGCTTAAAACGTTGCTCGTCAATGCTCCACTGATACATCCTAACGACTATCATCGCGATTTCACCCTCTGTTTGGCCGCTGTGTTTAGCACGATAGCTATGGTTTTAGTATAGGATGAAGACGATGGAAATGAGCACGTAGTTTATTATCTATCTCAGAATCTTCTCAACACGGAAACACGTTATGCTCATGTCGAGAAGTTGGCACTCACCGCGGTTCAGGCTGTTCAGCGATTCCGCCACTACATCCTGTTGCATACCGTAACCGTGGTTTCAGACTGCAACCCCATGACGTATATCTTGTCTCGAAAATTGCTGGGGGGCAAGTACTCCAAGTGGATTTTAATCCTTCAGGAGTTCGATTTAGAGTTCACCACTGCTAAGTTGAAGAAATCATTGGTTTTCACTGATCTGATTTTCTCCCTCCCGACAGACTCTATTCCATCGAAATCCGAGGATCATATCCCAGATGAAACGCTCTTTCTTATTAGCACTCGTGACCCATGGTACGGTGAAATTATCGTATATCTTCAAACATCCATGTTCCAGTCTAAATTGACAAAGGATGCTCGACGTTGGATTCGGCATCAATCTCAACCATACCGCATTGTAGGAGATACCCTGTACCGTGTTAGAGTCGATTCCGTGCTCCGCCAATGCTTGACCCTGGAAGAGGCTGAAAGAGTCTTGAATGACTGTCACAGTGGCGCCTGTGGCAGTCACATGTCTAAATATGCCACCGCCCAGAATATTCTGCGTGCGGGTTACTTCTGGCCGTCTATATTCAAAGATTGTATCGTTGCAGTACGAAAATGTCATGCGTGCCAGGTCTTTCAGCGCAAGATGCACGCACCACCACTACCCTTGAATCCTGTCATTACTGTCGGCCCTTTTGCTAAATGGGGCATAGATTTTATGACATGTAACCCTCACTCAGCTGGGGGGCATGCTTATATAATCGTTGCCGTAGACTACTTTACTAAGTGGGCCGAAGCGATGCTTACATTAGCTGCCAACGGTAAGACGTCTGCCCAATTTCTTTTCAACCATGTTATCACGCGTTTCGGAGTCCCTCATGCCATTACTACCGATAACGGTACCCATTTTTGGGATTACATGATGGCTGAGCTGACGTCAAAGTTGGGCTTACGCCATGATAGCTCAACGCCATACTACCCCCAGTGAAAGGCCAGGTTGAGGCTGTGAACAAGTTTTTGGTCACAATGCTTCAACGAACGATTGGTATCCAAAAATCCAACTGGCATCTCCAATTTTTCTCAGCTCTCTGGGCTTATCGAACGTCTGTAAAGAGCGCAACTGGATTCACACCTTTTCAATTGGTGTATGGTTTGGAAGCGACTCTCCCGGTTGAGTGCGAAATTCCTTCTCTGAAGTTGGCTGTGGAGCTATTTCCTGACACTTATATGGAGGAAGAACGTCTCTTGTATTTGGAACAACTGGATGAAACCCGCCGCTTAGCTGCCTTGGTCATTGAGGCACAGAAAAAGCGGGTTAAATCCCACTTCGATCAATCGGTTTCTCCTTGTTCCTTCATTGAAGGAGACCTCGTCCTCGTATATGACCAAGCACATGATAAATTTGGAGCAGGAAAATTCTAGCCCATGTGGCATGGGCCCTATATAGTTAAACGAGTATTAAAAAATGGGGCCTATGAGCTTATCGACTACGAAGGCGTTCCCCTGGCGCAGCCTAGGAATGGGCTGTACCTCAAAAATTACTACGCTTGAGTTATTCTCGTGTGGTGTGTGTGTACATAAGTGAGTGTTTTCATTTTTGTGCATGTGTGGTGTGGTGTGCTTTGTAAGCATCTTTCTGCTGATTGGGTCTTCCTGATTGTGCAGATGTCTATTACTCCTTTTGTCGGTTTCGCGGATGGTGCCTTCCGCAGTACCAGGAATTTGTCCTCGGCAGCCTGGGTAATCTACAATCCTGCTGGTGAGTTGGTTAATTTACAAGGTGTTTGTCTAGGGCCTACCACAAATAATGTCGCGGATTATAGTGCCATTTTAGAATTATTAAACGAGGCTGTTAACCTCGGTATTCGTGATTTACTTGTGTATCTGGACTCACAGCTTGTAGTATTACAACTTAACGGTCATTATTCAGTTAAAAACCCATCCATTTTACGTCTATATCTACGTATTCATTTACTGGAAAGAAATTTTGATTACATTACATATCAACATATACCCAAACACATGAATGCGTTAACAGATGCAATAACTAATTTGGTTTTAGATAGATATTTGCGCAACTTATAAAAAAAATCATCACATGTAAAAATATCCATCCAGAAATAGATATATATATATATATATATATATATATATATATATATATATATATATATATATATATGTCGATAGTTTGCAGTTTGTGTACATCACATAAAGTCAAAAAATATACATGTCTGTCTGATAATAGCCGGAGACAACATGTCTCTCAAAAATATGCATATGAAAACCCTAGATGGCTAATCAGCGTGGTGCTCGTGGTAACATGTCACCGCGCGCACCAATCGCCTCAGTAGTCGGTGGAGGCAACTAGGCACCCCCACAGTGTGTCGCTGGTAAGCCAAAAGGACGTCTTCCAGCCAGGCATAGTCCAGGATTCCCTGGGTGATACCCTCTAGGTTCTGGATCAACTCGCTCCTTTCACCACCCTCAGCTTGAGGGTCATATGCGAGAGGGGTCCTCCGTGCAATGGGCGACATGCCCGCAGGCCTCTCTGGGCCAACATCTGCATACACATAGAAGTGTTGTTAGAATAGGCATGCATCACAAAAAAATCATAAATGCATAAAAAATAAAAAAGAGTCATACCCAGCTCCTCGTCCCAGTCCTCCCCTTCTGGAAGTGGAAGGTCTGGGTCTCCCGTGAAATTGGTACCTGCATAGGGCCAATCCTCAACTACAATCAGCTGACGCTGTAACCATACAAAAAACTCAGGCCTCCAAGACATTTGCTGGCCCCCTCCTGACCTGGGCATAAGTGTTTCCCATCGAGCCATCCTCGACTACCTCAATGATGGCTCAACGACTATCGCCACTTGGCCCTCGAAAATTGGTAATCGCTCCAGAATGAACGACACCAGAATGGAATCGTACCCAAACTGTTTCATTTTGGCCTTCTTGCACTTTTTCAACTGTCGTTTGATGTTTGTTGTCACGGTAGTGGCCCAATAAAAAAGTGTAGGATTCATGCATTCGGAGGCTAGTAGGAGCTGTGCTTTGGTTGCCTCGTGTGGGGCCTGCGATCCTACAACCCGCGTAATGGTGTGAAGCACTACTCGGAGTGCTAGATCGCGGATAGTGTGGATGTCTACTTTCCCACTACCCGATCCTGTTTGTGCCCCTGGGCACACTCTCGCCATTACCATATCCATTTTCTCCCCAGCGGAGTCGCCAATTTGTTGGAGAGGTAAATCCCCTCTACGGACAGAGGCGATCCCTACTAGCCCATATCGGGTCTAGCAACAACCGAGTCACGCTAAGATGCAAGTTCCTAATTGCAAAAGACCAGGATGCGACAAGAGGCCTACCTTAAGTCCTACACTGCTATCGTTTGTGGAGAAGATGGCGCTTCCATCCCTTGCTTTGGGAGATCACAATTCTCCCGCTCAATGCGATCGAACATGTGCACGTACAAGAAGAAACAACAAGCAAACAAGAGTAAAACCTAATGCATGCAATTATGTATCAGTCAGAGAAAATACAAGTCATAATGTAAAACATAAACATCTGAGTGGAACCATAATCGAAGTTTCTTATTATTAATCAGAACAAAGAAAGATACAACCTGACCTCTAACACTGGATCTTCCTTAGGCGGGTCGACAAAGGAGTATGTCTCGGTAAAGCTCGTCGGGAAAAGGACAAGTCTCTCTCTCTTCGACTGTCTGACGATAATATCCTTACAATTGATTCAGCTCTATTCCAACTAGCTTGCAAAGGGAAAATGACAAGCTTATATAGATGGTGGAAGGGGAGTTGGGATCCCTACAATGGTGGGATTGGCCCTATCCTCAAGGAAGCTTCCATGATAGGTGGAAAACCACTTCCCCTATATGGAGATCCGAAGCCAAACCTCCCAACTCATTTTAGAGACTCATTTAGGAGTTGGTTGGAATCAAAATTTTGCCATTTATTTTTAAAAAACACTCCTTATTAAGCGTGGCGCGGGTGATACACTGGGACATAGCGCCAGTTGGCGTGCCCTCTTTGGTGGATTTCCCCCATTGGCATGAGGGCTGAACTATGTAGTCGCACCAAGGATAAAAAGGCTATTTTTAGGGCTTTTCACAGGAGATTGTCTTCAGGGGAATGATTTTCCTTGTCAAGGGGGATGCCATGAAAGTGGTTTCAGGTCATGTTATTGCTCACAGGTCATGGAATAAGCCCTCCAATGTGCGAGACGGGGGATTTCAGGGACAATGACAAATTACTGTGTAACAAATGCATTCTCCAATATTTTGTTGAAAGCTTCAACCGTGCCATTCACCCAAGGGTGAAATTGTTAGAATTTACTAAAGAAATAATATATTTACTGAGAGGAACAATAATCATGAAAAAAGCCAACAACAAATCATAAAAATAAACACACATGTTTATCCGGGAAAACCCCAAATCTAGGGCAAAACCCAACTAATGAAATTTCATTAATCATTGGCCAAAACCCTGGCCAATTTGGCCAAGTGAGCCTTCACCGCTCACCTCCATGCCTACATTACAATGAAGTCCTCCGAGCTTTTTATAGGCTCCACTACATGCAATACCATGAGTCGAAAACCATGGGTGCACAATACCATGTGCCCCAAAACCATCAGTGTTTAACTCGATCAAACTTGACTCTAAACCCAAGTCAATTTACCTAACCGATATGGCCTACTCTTTTGGTGACCCACTTGGAACCCTTCGATCAAGGCTTCGATATTTTTATTCAGGAAATGCGTACCCTAGTCGGTCATAATTTTTTTTGGACAACCAAACCATGAGAAAATATGCTCTAAAATGAATTTTTCCACCATGTTTGCAGTACAATTATGCACTGGTTGCGCCTTATCACATCGAGTGAGGTAATCAGTCACAATAATAATGTACCTCTTACCCATTTTATTTCCCTACAGATCGATTGGTCCCACAAAGTCAATCGCCTATTTATCAAAAGCTTACAACGGAACTTGGGGACACAACGCCATTTCATCTCTTCGCGACGATCGTCCAATCCTTTGACAAACATCACATGTGCTAGAATACTCCTCTGAATATTTATATATCATAGGCCACCATAAGCGAGCGTGCAGAATCTTCTGCGTAGTAGATTTTCCTACATAGTGACCTCTAGCTACTCTGCCATGTGCTTAAACTAGTATGATGTTTCGTTCATGCTGAGGAACATACATTCGCAGGATCTCACCAACCCCCATTTTATATAGGTGTCCTACAATTAGAGTAAAATATGCCACACTTATGACCAACTCTTTCCTATGCTATGTAGTGTATTCCGCAGGTGCACTTCCCGTCGAGAGAAACTTAATGATATCTAGGAAATGCTCATGTGCAACCTTGATAGCGAACAACTGTGAATTAGGTTATCCTTCCTCAAGATTTGTTGGTTCCTCCCTTGTCTCAATTTTGGACAGATGATCTGGTCTAAAATTTAAACGTGCCAAAGCTATGCAGGATGCATCAACGTGTACATAAAATTCCTTCTTCCAATCCAGGAAGACAAGAATAGGTGCAGCCACCATTTTCTCTTTTAGTATATTGAGACCCTTCTGAGAATCGTCATCCCAACAGAACTTGACATTTTTCTTTAATAATTTCGCCATAGCCACAGTAATTTGTGTGTACGCCTTAATGAACTTCATGTAATATCATGTATGCCTGAGCATCGTGCGTAGTTTTTTTACACTTGTTTGTGGTTCCAAATTGATAATCACGACAATATTCACAGGGTCTACCATCAATCCATTTTTGCACGCAATATGTCCTATGTAAGTATATATAGCTTATTATTTCACAACATTGACTAGATATTGCAACACTTATTGTATTCATTGCCGAACAATTTGAGATATTATTATTGCACAGTTGGTTTGGAAATGGATGGTATTTCATAGCAATAAAATATTTGGTAATGTGTTAGTTTTATTGGATCTTGATATTTTTGATAGCATGTGTGCCCACGTGTAGTGTGAATAACAACAAGCTTAATCCATACCACATAGTAACAAATAGTAAAACGATATGATTTACAAGTGTGGCCTTGATAGGCCATTGTTTATTGTGATGTTTTCTTGGTCTGGTAGATGAATTTTTCATTATGGGTTCTTAACATTAAGGGGGATTTTGTTCTGTAGCTATTAATGTTTGTAGTTACTCTCAAGATTATTCCTCTTCTACACCCGGCGTTGATAATTTTTCTAAAATAGTGAATAAGAAAATGAGGAGAAGAATTTTAGCCATGAACTATTTGGAATTTGATTTCTCAAAGAGTGCATCATTCCAAGGGTGATGAGAATATATTTGATCTATACTCAAGAATGTCTATTTCTAAATTCAAGCATGTTTTGAGAACTATTTTTACACATTAATATATGAATTTGTAAAGGTTCTATTCTATTAAATGCCATGTCGTTTTGACATGCATCTTGGAATTTTTTAATTTAGTAATTTTAAAACTAGATACTTTTGACTACAAATACCTTAAAGTACTTGACATGGTACTTGAATTTGTAAGATATTAATAGTTAATAATCAATATTGTTTGTTGTTTAAAATCAATGTGAGATTGCAAGTTACGTCACAATATGTTTTATCATTCACATATCGATAAGAATATATGCCTTTAATGGATACTTTGAAAGGAAATGTTTGTCTAACATCGCCATTACACTATCTTGAATTGAATTGTTGGTGTTATTTTGGGTACATCTTCTAGAGGTTTTAACGAGGGTATGGGATTTGTCTGACCATGATGGGGAGATTATGATTTCTCTAAGGGAGTTTTGTATTGTTGTCTATTTGATGGAACAATTTAGAGAAGGATGTCCCCTGTTTCCAGTGCTTCCTCCTGGTATTCATATTGATAAAGCACCGAAGTTGGAGCTGAAGTGAAAACTAATACACAATGTTTAGTTGTGTTTAGTGGAATTCCTTGGCAACATAACCCAAGTATTTTTCATTTTTACTGCAATTTAAAAAAAAAATACCTATGGTTTAAACTTATACTTTCATTTCATCATCTATTCAAGTCTTTTAAATACAAGTTTATGAATAGATGTGATTATATTTTGATTTATTCAAAGTTGGTAAATGCTTATCGGATTTTTTTTAGTTGAACCATTCACGGGAAGAATATATGTTTGTTTCGTTGTTTTGATATGTTAAAAGTGAACTTGGTTATGGAACATTAACATAACATAGGTTTACAACTGCTTGTAGTCATGGTTTCTCGGCCTAGTATGCATGGTGTTGTTCCTAGAAATATGTCAGGGAAATTTCAAACACCTCAAAGTGATGGATTGAATATTGAACAATCGATTCAATAGAAGTCCAGAGTGGACGTTTTGGAAATGAATTTTGTAAATCAACTAAAACCTAGATCAACGAAACACTTTGATGTAAAAATAAAAGGATGTAGAAGAAGCAAATAAAAAGGTATTCTTACAAATATCTCTCTTTATCAATTGCTTTATTTTTGGTGGATTTTCACACTAATAGTGACAAAAGGTATCAAGGGAAATATGAGGTTCTATGAACTTATGCAATGATATTCCCATGTAAGTATATATAGCTTATTATGTCACAACATTTACTAAATATTGCAACACTTATTGTATTAATTGATGAACAAGTTGGGATATTCTTGTTGCACAATTGGGTTGGAAATTGATGGTATTTCAGAGGAATAAAATATTTGGTAATGTGTAATTTTTTTTGGATCTTGATATTTTTGATAGCAAGTGTGCCCACGTTTAGTGTGAATAACAACAAGCTTAATCCATACCACATAGTAAAAAATAGTAAAATGATATGAGTTACAAATGTGGCCTTGATAGACCATTGTTCATTGTGATGTTTTCTTCATCTGGTAGATGAATTTTTTATTAGGGGTCCTTAACATTAAAAGGGATTTTGTTCCATAGCTATTCATGTTTGTATTTACTCTCAAGAATATTCCTCTTCTACACCTGGTTTTGATATTTTTTCTAAAATAGTGAATAGGCTAATGAGGATAAGCATTGTACCCATGAACTATTTGGAATTTGATTTCTCAAAGAGTGAATCATGCCAAGGGTGATGGGAATTTATTTGAACTACACTCAATGGTGTATCTTTCTGAGAACTTTTTTTACACATTAATATATGTATTTGTCAAGAATATATTCTATTAAAGGCCATGTTGTTTTGACATGAATTTTGGAATTTTTCAATTTAGTAATTTTCAAATTAGACACTTTTGGCTAAAAATACCTTAAAGTACTTGACACGGTACTTGGATTTTTAAGATATTGATAGTTAATAATAAATAATTTTTGTTGTTTAAAATGAATTTGAGATTGCAAGTTACATCACAATCCATGTTATTATTCACATATCTATAAATAAGATATGCCTTTAATGGAGACTTTGAATGAAATTCCATGTCTAACGTCGCCATCACACTATCCTGACTTTAATTGTTGGTGTTCTTTTGGGTGCATCTTGTAGAGGTTTTAAATTAAGTTTGGGATTTGTCTGACGAAGTTGGGGACACTATTCTTTCTCTAATGGAGTTCTGCATTGTTGTTTATTTTATGGAAAGATTTAGAGAAGGCCATCCCCTTCTTCTAGTGCTTCCTCCTGGTATTCAGAGTGATAAAGCATTTTAGTATAAAGCTGAAGTGAAAACTACTACACAATTTTTGTTGCATTTAGTGGAATGCCTTGGCAGCATAACCCAATTATTTTTCATTTTTACTACAACTTTATAAAAAAATACCTATGGTTCAAACTCACACTTTCATTTCATCTTGTATTCAAGTCTTGTAAATACAAGTTTCTGAATAGATGCAATTATATTTTGATTTATTCAAAGTTGGTAAGTGTTTATTAGATTTTTTTAGTTGTACAATTCATTGGAAGAATATATGTTTGTATGGTTAATGTTTTTGGGTTTTTGTGATATGTTAAAAGTGAACTTGGGTATGACACATTAACATAACATAGTCTTACAACTGCATGCAGTCATGGTTTCTCGGCCTGATATACATGGTGATGTTCCTGGAAATATGCCAGGGAAATTTCAAACACCTCAAAGTGATGGATTGAATACTAAATAGTCACAGAAGTCCTGAGTGGCCGTTTGAAATGAATTTTGTAAATCAACTAAAACCAGGACGAGTGGAACACTTTGATGTCAAAACAAACCGATGCAGAAGAAGTAGAGAAAAATGTATTCTTACAAATATCTGACTTCAACAATTGCTTTGTTTTAAGTGGATTTTTCACACTAATAGTGACAAAATGTATTAGGGGAAATATGAGGTTCTATGGACTTATGCATTGATGTTCCCATATAAGTAGATATAACTTATTATTTCACAACATTGAATAGACGTTGCAACACTTATTGTATTCATTGCTGAAAATTTTGAGATATTGTTATTGCACAATTGGGTTGGAAATGGATGGTATTTCAGAGCAATAAAATAGTTGCTAATATGTCATTTTTGTTGGATCTTGATATTTCTGATAGCAAGTGTGCCCACATGTAGTGAGAATAACAACAAACTTAATCCATACCACAAAGTAAGAAATAGTAAAATGATATGAGTTACAAGTGTGGACTTGATAGGTAATTTTTTATTGTGATGTTTTCTTGGTCTGGTAGATGAAATTTTAATTAATAGGGGTACTTAAAATTAAAGGGGAGTTTGTTCCATAGATATTAATGTTTGCAATTACTCTCAAGAATATTCCTCTTCTACACCTGGTGTTGATAATTTTTCTAAAATAGAAAATAAGATAATGAGGAGAAGCATTGTTCCCATAAACTATTTGGAATTTGATTTCTCAAAGAGTGCATCATGCCAAGGGTGATGAGAAGTTATTTTATCTATACTCAAGGATGTATCTTTCTAATTTCAAGCATGTTTTGAGAACTCTTTTTACACATTAATATATGCATTTTTCAAGGAGTTATTCTATTAAATGCCATGTTGTTGGACATGCATTTTGGAATTGTTCAATTTAGTAATTTTGAAATTAGATACTTTTGACTACAAATACCTTAAAGTACTTCACATGGTACTTGGATTTTTAAGATATTGATAGTTAAGAATCAATAATATTTGTTGTTTAAAACCAATGTGATATTGCAAGTTAGTATATCTCTTGAAGTGCTCCTTATCCATTTAAATCAAGAAAAATATGATTATGGATTATGAAGTACATATTAAAGAGAGGCATGTGTTTATTGTGTTTAAAATACATCTTACAAGTTCGACATGTTGTATAACACTAACTAACCATCCATATTCTCTCTTACAACTAATGGTTGCATGCATGAAATTCACTATGACTATGTCTGTAACCAACATACAATGTGATGATTCATCACATTGTATTTATTTTTCATAACACGTTTGGGCCATTGTTACATTAGTTGGTAAATATACGTGTATCCATAGTTACCAGACTCAAATGAGTTAACTTTGCCTGTATGACTCAGCTGGGATCTAAATCTGAGTAGATAAGATGGATTTGAAGCTTAACTTGGACATAATTTAGGGTATAACTCAAACTCAAGCATAAATATGTCAGGATCTTACTTGGGATTGGGCAAGAATCAGGCAAAACTTGACAGTTAAAAAATAATAAAAAATTCCAATTTATTTTATTTTGACCAAATTTCCTGAATTAACTCTTAAGTCTTTCCTGATTTTAAGTCAAACCTTATTTCTTTGTCCATGTTGACTTAGACCTAAAGTTTTATAGAAAAAAATCCTTAATGCTATTTCATAGAGACATATAATTGAGCTTAGTATTAGATGATTCTTCCACCAATGTGTCTATCATCTAGAGCCAATATACAATACATTAATCTATTTGAAATCTGAGTGCCTTTAGAGCTAGAACTTTGTTGCAGTACTTGCAGGAGTATCGAACTTGAGGGTTTCCTGTTAAGACACATGAAGAAATAGGAGTGTGCATAGAGAAGTTCACTACACTTGTTTGATACTTCCACACCTTTTTAGGGCATGCCAATAGAAATGTCAATGTTGTTGGATACACTAGTGTTGGTTAGTTTTATAAAATTTCTCTTTGTCAAATATGTTGTTTTCATAAAGTAATTTTTCCAACCAAGAGGATAAATACTTGGCATGCCTAAGACATATTGGTGTTATTTCTTGCCTGTATTTGTGATTTATTAGTACTACACCACTAATAGTTTCATTACGTAGTTTTCCGTTTAATTGTATATTACAACAATGACTTGTTAAAGGAAAAGGATTTCGATTTATTTGACCGTCATAAACTGGAAGGAAATTTAGCTTTGAATTAGAATAATGGAATATATTCTGAAAAATATGTTTTCTAATCAAATATAGGCTCGTTGCTTGATCATTAAAAAGAAGCAGTCGTGACAATAAGCAATGATTTTGGACATGATGAATTATAGAACTCTCTAGCTCAAAAACAAGTTAGCATATTCAGTTTTGTCTGCATCATAGAAAAATGAATGTGTAACATTAAGTTTTCTTAGAATATTTATAGAATCATTTCAGAGATCCTAAATGTAAATTACATGTGCTAATCTTGCTCAATTAATTACATGGTCTAAATGTAAATTACATTTTCTAATGTCGAATAATACACTGACAATCGAAGATTACTATATTGAAGCTATATTCCTGATTAGTATCGCAATTTACAAATTATTGTCTTATTATTTTTTAGTTTATTGTTGTAATATTGTTTCATCAATACTTTTCTCCACACATTAGATTTCTACTGACCAATTTTATCGTTGAAGTGTCACTGCTTCTTAAAGGTTACTAGAGGAAACAATACAACTACAAAAGTGGAGCATGCGACATTCTTAGTAGAAATTTATAGCTTTGTTGTGTTTGATTATGTTGGATAAAATCAAAATTGCAATGCACCATAATCATGGGAATTCAAAATATAGGGATATAAATGTGTGTATTTATTTTCATTTATTACTTTAGTTGAAGATAATATTTTCTAGGTGTTTTTTTTTCACTCCCACATTGTATAAGTAATCTACAACTTGGGATTTTTAGCATGTAACTTAGTTGGCATGATTGTGCCTAATATTTCCTTGAAGGTTGAACATTGAGTTTACGAAGGTGTTATTTTATATGGTGATGTTTTATTTTCTTTGTTTATATAGGTCATCTGGCCACATAGTGGCCACTATTGCCCAACTGAAGAAAACTTGTTCGCGTTTCTTGCCTTTATGGGGAAAATGGCATTAACAATATTGTTTATGTTGAGGTATATATCGTATAAATCCTTTATAGTCTACTTTAGTTTATATTCTAGTGTTCATCAACTTTAATTTCTTATAATTTTTATTTATTTCGGAAAATGGACTCAGTATTGATGGTAAGAAGCAAGAATTGAAGAAAGAGGAGAACAATAACACTAGAGTGACAAAATGAAAATTAAAGAGAGAGATAAGAGAACTGGTTTAGTGGTACCCATAGAGCCAATATGTCGCACAAGACACACACATAGAGACTGATGGTCAAGTCTTTAGAGCTGGTAAATTCACCCGCAATGCCTTGGCAACACAATGATAATGTTTTGAAGTGATGAAAAAACATTTCATGTGTAAATTGTACTCCAATTAATACTAAGTTGGAAAGTCATATTGTAATACTTGAAATTTTATATAATATAATTTATGTGGTTGGAATTATTTATAGTTGCACTTGATATTAGTTAGTATTGTAATTAACATATGTAACTTTGTGTTTTCATATTAGATGAACACGTACATTGTATGACATTTTTTAAATTTAGTTGCGAAATTAGTAGTTTATGTTTATTAATGATGAACACAAATAAAATTAATATGCAACTAAATTAGTTGCTTATAACAATTGTTAATTAAAGTAAATGAAATGAATATAAACTACTAAAGTAGTCATTTATATAATGAATATGAAACTATCAAAAAATGATAAATGACTACTGCAAATGATAAATTTGTGATTACAAATGACGACTAAATTTTGCATATATACGACTATTAGTAGCTAATTACAGTATCTTATAACACAACCAAAATTTAGTCATATTTCTTTGATCATTAATTGGTTTCAAACGATAAATAAAATTTTCATATATATGACTATTAGTAGCTAATTTACAATATCTTATAACACAACCAACATTTTGGTCATATTTCTTTGGTCATTAATTGGTTTTCTCGGGTGATCATTTAGTAATATATTTGTTATATATTTGGTCATTAATTGTGGAAATTAATGACTAAATCAATGACTGAATTAATGGCCAAATTAATAACTAATATACTACTAAACAACAAAATTGTGACAACCAATTAATGACTAAGCTAAAAAAGACTAAAAGCTGGTCGCATTATAAGATACTGTAAATTAGATACTATAATTTGGTCACCAATCGAAAAATAGTATGAAAATTTTATTCTTTTTTTTAATAACTAATTAGCCATTTTTTACTAGTGCTTGGCCCCACCAATCTATCCCTACTGTGTGTTTTATGAAAAGTCTATGTTATAAAGTAATTTGGGCCTTCGGGCCTTTCCGCATGAAATAACTCATGGCATGCACCAAATTCCATCAACCATGAATTGGTTAGGATCTCAGGTCCATAATAGTTTGGGCCTTTGGGACCCCGAACTAGTCAAGATATCCAACCTTCACACCTAAACTCCTGGGCCTTAAATTAACTTGGTCATGGACTCACATCTCTTAGGCCTTTAAGTTTTAACTTCGTAACCCCAACTATACTCGGTCTTGAACCTCTTGAACTCATTTAGACCCAAAAACTAGCCTGATTTTCGTCTATGTTTGGTGTTATTATACCTTTTTCCATGATCACACAAAGGATACTTCCCAGTTTTTCCTTAAATTTTCTCTCTTTTCACACACCATGAACTCAATCCCAACTAAGGCTAAGTTCATCTCTAGGATTTTTAATTGGAACTCGTGCCAAAAAACTCTCATCGCTTCCTAAAGTAGCGCTTAGGCATACCATTTTGCAGGTTAATAAAGAACCCATTCAAGAGACTCTCAACCACTGTATCAATGCATTAAAAGATTTCAAATGTCATTAGAATTACTATGAACATAAAAATATTACAAGGGAGTCTCAAGCTCCCATCACATCAATATTTCTCATTCACACATTCATTCGATATTTCTCAAGTAACATGTTATAGCTTCATAACTTACTAATTTTAGACATTAGTAATAATTTATTTTTTAGTTTATTACATCTCCTGAGTTGTATGAGTTCTATAAGTACATAGGATATTCTTATACATAACTGTGGGAATTATCTAAACTTACTCATAATACCTACTACAACAAACATCTAGAGATAATTATTTTCCCTGTTTTTCAAAATGTTTTAGTATTTAGGAACAACTCATGTAGAGAATCGAGTTACTTATCAATACCCTTTAATTAAATTACCTTCTACATGTCCAACTATTTATTCTTCTATCCTATGCATATATTCATATTATATCTGAAAATAGTTCTCAAAAGGTTTCAAAAAATCAATTGGTTCACTTATCTAAGTATTTGGAAATAAAACATGAACAAGATCATTCCACCAAATCATATGAGTCATTGTTACAATAGTCCACCCTGAGCTGCAATATTCCCTTTTGTATAAAATCCAAATCAATATTTGGTATTCTTCCTCCTTAGATCTTATAAACGTCCTACTATTTCAATCTCTATCTCCTTTTCTTTTTATTCTATCCAATACCTCTCACTAGACTTATTTTCTTTCCTCATATTGTCTTTCTCTCCTGTAATCTCCTTCTTCCTTCTACTCATGCGTGACCTTTTCCTCCCATCATGCCAATCTCTACGGGTTAGGAATCTTAGAAAGGTGGAGATTTAGGTTGTGACAACTATCACTTCAAAAATTGTCCCTTCTTGGACTCCAACTGATTCTTAACATATTTCCTTACAATAGAGTTGCTTGAATACTCAAGTGTTGGCTCCTTTTATATTTCCAAATAAAAAATAAGTGAAATAAAAAAATATTTTATTCATATAAATATATTAATAATTACATCTATCATTAAGAATATCTAACTTAGTCTTAGCCCCACAACTATTTTCTTTATTTAAATATTTGGAAAACAATAAAGTTTGATAAACAAATAATTACACCAAGGGTACTACATTTCTCCTCCCGTTAAATGAACACCATCCTCGATGTTTCCTCTGCATTCATCACTTTTGGAAAGGTGAAGTAAATTCTTCTCACATTTTCTCTTCCATCTCTTATATTGATTCCTCGGGTTCAATGTGCTTCCACTGCACTTAAACCTAGGTGATGGCTCAATTTTAGAGTAAAAATTTCCTCCTATCTAAAGTTTGCAAAGGCTTGACCGGGAACTCGCCTTCCATTTTGACATATAACACATCTCAATCAGTAAAATAAGTTTGGTCATGAATATATTTTTTTAAATGTGATATACAAAATATATTATGTACTTTTATGTGGGCTAGTAATTCTAGTTGGTAGGTCACTAGTCCTACTCTAGCTAGTATTTTAAATCGTCCACAAAACCAGGGAAATTTTTAAGGATGGAAAATTATTTTAAAGTTTAGAAACCATGGTGAATCTCACTAGTACATAATATGCAATTTGTAAAATGTTTGGCAATGTTTTTGTAAAAGTGTTCAAATTTCTAATAATTTTATATATTCTCTATATAAAATTTTGGTGATTTTTAATGTAAAACAATTTTATACTATAAAATTTGGGCGAATAATTTTTAGAAAAAACTAGAAATTAATGAATTGTTCTTTTTGGAAAAAACATGGAAAATTAGCCCACTTGTGAATATTAGCCCCTAAAATTTTCCCTGCACAAAACCTGGGTGCTAACTTATCACAACTTCCCAATTTCAATGTGTTTTTTCTTGGGATTGACTTTTACGTATAAATTTCCCCCCACTTTATATTATTAATGAGTCCTTTTCAGATCTACATATATTTTCTATCTGTCTTGAGTTTCCTTTAGCTTCTATTTTACCTTTTTGACTATTTGTTCCATATTCTGCAAGAATCAGGTCCCAAAACCAGTCTATCCTCTCGTTGAATCCAAATAAATGGAGTATGACACTTTTGTCCATAAAGGACCTCAAAGGGACTCATCTTAAGGGATTCCATATAATTTTTGTTAAAAGAAAACTCAAGCAAATTTAAGTAGTCTTCCCACTTTGTGGGTTGATTCATGACATATATGTGGAGAATATCCTCAAGAATTTGATTAGTTATTTTAGTTTTTCCATCTATTTGCAGATGGTAGGAAGTCTTGAAATTTAGTTGTGTACACATTCCAACAAAAAGTGCTTTCCAAATATTAGAAGTAAATGTTTCATATCCGTTAGTTATAGGTATTTTTGGTATTCCTTGTAATCTGGAAATATCTTTCATGAAAATTTTAGCTATATGAATAACTTTATATGTCCATTGAATTGGTATAAAGTGGTGGTCTACTTTAGTCAACATATCCACTACAACCGTGATTGAATCATGTTTTCTTATAGTTCTAGGAAGCCTCGTAATACAATATAAATCGATAATTTCCCATTTCCATTCTGGAATGGGAAAGGGGTTCATTAATCTAGCAGGATGTTGATGTTCCCCTTTCACTTTTTGACATTCCTAACCTTTTTCTAAGTATTAAACTACATATCCTTTCATTCCAGGCCAAAAGAATTATTTCCTAAGTGATGTAATAATTTTATGGTATCTGGGATGAGATGAAAAATGATTTTTATGATGCTCATCTGCAATTAATTGCTTAAGTCTAGGCACATTAGGAATGTAACTTTTATCTCTGAAGGTTAACAAGTCATATTTATTTAAGACATATTCTACTTTTTTTGTTTGTATGCCTTCAATTATGAACTTCTTTTGTATTTTTCTTTATGAATGATTTTCTAAGCCTGAATTTCTAATTTGCTCAACAAATTTTGTTTTAACACTATTTACAGAAATTACGCAATCCTGTTTTACACTTCTACTCAATGCATCTGCCACTTTATTTTCATTTCATTTGACATGTTTGATATAAAAATTAAATTTACTTAGAAATTAGGCCATCCATCTAACCTATCTAGCATTTAAATTAGGTTGGATGAAAAAGTACTTTAGGATGATATGGTCAGTAATCAATGAAAATTTCCTACCTAACAAGTAATGGTGCGAAATTTTTAATGCTTGTATTACTACATCTAGCTCCAAATAATACACAACATAGTTATTTTCATGACCTTTCAACTTCCTAGATTTATAGGCTACTACGTCTGTAGTGTCCCCAGCCCCCAGCTAGGAAACACTACTAAATCAAATCTCAAATCTCAAACCTTGGTCTAGGCACCAATCCCATATGTCTCGGTTTCCAACCATAAGCTTACACCCCCCTTACCGACATCCAAGTGGTGTAGCTCGAGTCTATTGATAGTCCCCACCTTCCAAGGTGACTTACAATCATCCAAGATAGTACTAGCCCACAACTCCAGAACCTATTTTCTTGTCTAGAATCCAATTAGCAACAAAAAAACTAAAAGAACCCTACATTTGGTGCCAGAGACCCACCAAGAATCATTCGCTTCCAATTAACTGAGTTTTCCAATGGAAAAATCCATGGAATCTAAGCCATAAACATGACCAAAAAACTGTTGGAGCACCAATATCCCCAGATCCAACATAGGGTCTCACATCATAAACATGATGCACCTAATGATATGGTTAACTGAATAATTACACCTCAACGAATCTCAGAGTCCACCCCAAACTCACTGGATAATATATAACCAATTGAATGATTAACTAAATGAATACTCCTTCTAAAAACAAAACTACACTTCTTTATATATGCATGCATATAAATTTCCATGTGGCACCCTCTAGAACCCTCGTGAGACCAAGGTGGACTTTTCACCAAAAATACCCAACCATTTCCTTTTTCCATAGAGTTGAATCCCCCATAACTTTTTCGTGGAGTGGGATCTATAGCAAACCTTATTTTATTAATATTTTAATACGTACAAATTAATAATATATTGCATGGTGGGCCCAAAAAACATGGCTAAAAATAACTACATGGGCATGTAGGCCACATAAGAAAACGTCTAGCTCACCAACCAAAGATTCGAGGGTATCTAGATCAACAAAATAATATCAAAAGTACATGTTTTGACATTGTCAAAATAGGTGGGGTTATTACATTCCTCCTCCCTTATTTTATGCAATGTCCCTAGTGTGTTGTGTATACAAATATTCAAAAATATACAATATATTAATAAAAAATGTGAAGGTATTCTTCCCTCATGACTTCTTCTTTCTCCCAGGTCACATCCTCGGGATGGATCATGACCCATTGTACCTTTACCATGTCTATGGCTCGATTCTAGAGCACCTTGACTTTGATGTCTAAGATTTGCACTGGTTGATCATTGAAGTCTCCCTCAGGTTCCACCTAAATCATTTTCCAATCAATAACATGATTAGTGCTAGGGACATATTTCTTAAGTGAAGAAATGTGAAAAACATCATGAATATGCAGAGATGTAGGAAATGCAAGCCTATATTCAATGGGGTCAATCATTAAAGCTTTCAAATGCTGAAAAATTGTTTCATATATTAGGTCTCAAATCAAATTTTACACCCTTACTCTGTAATGAAGTAATGGGATGTGCTATTATGGAGAACCCTTTGATAAATATCTTATAATACCCAGCTAGGCCCATAAAATACCTAACTTTTGTAACATTTTTTGGAGTTTCCCATTCTCTAATAGCCTTAATTTTCTTCTGATCTACTACTATTCCATCCTCTAAATTAATGTGACACAAATAATGGATATTTCTCTGGTAAAATTAACATTCACTCATATTAGCATACAACTGATGCTCCCCGAGTACCTACATAACCAATTTCAAATGTTGTTTATGTTCCCCTTTAGATTTAGAATATATTAAAATGTCATCAAGAAGAATGATGACAAATTTATCTAAATGTTTTCTAAAGACTTGATTTATTAGAAAAATAAAATCTCTCTATGCATTAGATAATCTGGAAGGTTACATGGAAATGAAATCACAATTCCTATAACAAGTCTGAAACATTGTTCTACTAATATCTTCTTCTTTAATTCACAGTTCGTGATACCCATATCTTAAATCAATTTTTGAAAATATTTTTTCCCCATGTAGTTGATCGAAGATATCATCAATTCTCGATAATGGGTATTTAATTTTAATAGTAAATTTATTTAGTTATCAGAATTCAATATATGACAACAATGTAACATATTTCTTTTTAACTGAAAGAATCGAAGCTCCTCATAGTGATATACTAGGGTGTGTATATCCATCCTTCAACATTTCTTCCAACTGCATATGTAATTCCTTAAGCTCTGGATTACTCATCTTGTATGGTGCTTTAGATATTGGAACAAATCCTGGCACCAAGTCAATAGAAAATAAATCTCCTTCTTTAGAGGTAATCTGGGTATTTCTGCAAATACATCAACAAATTCCTGAAGCACTGCGTAATTTTCTATATTAATTTGTTGGTTTGTATTTGATTCTTTCAAATGAGATACAAGGATATGAAATCCTTTCTTAAAATTATTTTTCAATTGCATGGTTGATATCTCTTTGATGAATATCGACCTAAGAAATCCTTGGACCTATTTCCATTGTTCCTCATCATCAATACAATTAAAATACTAGTTGTAGCAATCAAGTATTGCCTGGTGATTTTCCAGCCAGTCTATGCCAATCAAACAATCATAAGCACCTAACAAAATTAAATTCATTTCAATTGTTGTTCTCAACCCATTAATCTAAATTGGGTATTATCTAATTATATATATAACCTTTCTCTTCATACTTGTAGCTAGTTGTACTAACCAAGGTTTGGAATATTTAACTTTCTTCAAATTAAAATTTTCAACATAATTCACATTCATATAATTATCCAAAATAAATTAAAATAATAATGCATTTATTGTTTTTCTTACCTTCAATTTCTATCATATGTGCTTTATGTTCCATTTTTTTATTATCCCAAGCTGCATAATTTTTGGGCATACCTCTACACACATCATGCACAATAGTTGTCACATTCATGTTGTGCACAATCCTCATTTTCTTTTCCTTATTGAGGGCAATATTTCAACCAGTGGTCTTCTTTATAACCCCACCATTTAACAAATTTAAAGGGGAGTTTCTTGCTTGAAGTATCACCCCAATTTGGCTGGTTAGAAGCTTGGGTTGTCTGTTGGACTTCCTGAAAATTATTCTTAAATGAAAATGTTTTGAAACCCTTATTTCTTTGTTCAATAAATTTTTTCTTTTTACTTCCCAAAGATTTGTGCAAAATAGATCTATTTTTGTTCTACTCGTACAATTATTATGATTTCCTAATGGCTACCTCCAAGGTTTTAGGTTCATCATATTTCAATTTATCAACATAAAAGGATGGAATTCCACTGATGTGTCTTTGTATTTTAATGTTTTCATATTTAATAAAGTGTACATACCTCAATAAATCAAAAAAATTATGACCATATTCTTCCATGGTCACATGTCCTAGTTTAATATCAAATAATTCCTCCATTTTCCACTCATAGTAACATTATGATAAGTACTTCCTTTGGAAGTATCCTTTAATTTTCTTCAAGTGATCCACCTTCCGTCCAAGTTATTAACTACCTTAAGTTGATCCCACCATAGATTATCCTTTCCCTTCAGATGATATATAAAAACTTTGGCTTCTAAGTTTAATGAGTAATTATACAGCTGGAAATATTTTTTCATTTCCAACAACCATACTTCAACCTCCTCTAATTTCTTGTTCTCTCCATTGAATTTGGGAGGCTTGATTTTCCTTAGTTCTCCTTGAAAAAATTTCCTGTATAATTTTCTGCTTGACTTTCTCACTTGTTAACACACTAGGGCTCTTATTGGACTCAATGTATAATAAGCCCTTTCACTGGTCCTCCTTACCAAGTAATAGTGTTGATGAACAACACTCCTAGAATTCCTCAAACTTCGAGTGCCTCTCTCACTAGCTATAGAATTGCGATCATTTTTTATTCTAGAATCAATTTGGTGCCCCAAACCTCTTTGAATCTTGTTCAAAATCTATAAAATTTTATGATTGATCGGTTGTTTCTCCTTCATTAGGTTTTCATTGTGATTGAAATCTAGATTAGGGGCAAAATTTTCCAAAAATTCAAAGTGCTCAGAATTGCACCAAACTAGAACGACCGGATAGGGCCCATTGCCAGGAATTCAACGCACTTCGTTTCACTCAAAACATAGTCTGTATGAGGAAGTTAGAGCCCATTGATCGCTATGCCAAACAGGTGAATTTTCAAAACAAAGTGTCAAACAGGGTTAAAGGCCAAAAATTTGGGTTTTCCTCCATTTCGCCCAATGATACCATGCCAAGTGTCAGACTGTGGTTGATGGTCTAGGTGGGTGATTTGTGGTGTTTTGATTGGTTTTGGGAAGGAACCAATGGCATGAAGACACGTGGCTAGCCCGGAGGCCACCACATGCCCCCTTCCAAGGTTCAATGTTATGCCATGGTCAAAATCCGAATTTCATTGGAAATGGTGAATTTCTAAATTATATTAAGGTTGGGCACATTTTTTTATATACATGTCAAAATCCGATATATATTTCATATATTCCAAGGTTCAAACTATATAAAAGTGTTCAAACTATATCAAAGTTTTGGCGTATATTATTGGAGAAAAACTTTACCAAGGGATGGGAGAAGGTTGGGGTTGACCCCGCGACCTCCCCTGAGCCAACCACTCATCTTACCACCAAGCCACCACCATATTCCTTGTAATACAATGTGTTCAACATATATTTGAATTTTCAAAGTTTGAGCGGAGGGGGTATGGAGGGGGCCATCCCCCTCCCAATATAACCTTACCACCAGAACAAAGGCAGAGAAAAGTTTCAAAGTGGCGGACTAATGATTAATATGGGGTTAAGTACTGCTAATCCCAAAGTTTAAAACCTTAAACATTGTTTATGCAAAACACACTTATGCGCAGTTAACTCAGTCTTATCCACCATTAACCTTTTCTTAATAAGTAAACTAGAGTTTAATTCAGTGGAGAGATTGGTGATTCCCATAATTTCAGCACCACTACCAAATTTAGCGGACTTAACTGGAAATGTTCCAGTTTTAGTGGAGTTTTCCTAGGAAATATTGAGGAAGCCATAACTTTGGCATATTTCATCCAATTTTGGCTCAAGAAGAGTCATTACTAGATGATTTTGATGATCTGAGAATGATGGTGCAGGTTGTAGAGGCGTTGGAGCACTTCTGAAAATGTTTTTTCCACTTTCAAGATTAAAGAAACTGAGGGCCACCAGGAGAGGAGGTCATGCCTAGATCAACTGAGTACCATTTTCAAAGCTTGAAGAGTCTATTTTGAGGTTTTTGGGTCTTTTGAAGCCAATGTATCAGTTTTAAAAGACATTGGAGAACTATAGGTGCATGTAATCACAAATTGACCATTAATCTTAAAAGGGCCTAGCTAGTTGAAGCAGGTCCATGGAGATGTAGCCCAGGAGGGGTGAACTCCGTTATCAGCTATTGTGTAATGTGTTTATTGTGTGTTATTTATTTGCATTTTATTTTCTAAACATGAGTTTTTAAAAACTAATTAACTCATAAATTTATCATAAAAAACATTAAAACTTGACACATAAACCCTCACATGAATGGCTAACTTGAGACGATCCTAAACACATTTTTATAACTGATGAGGGAGCTAGCACATCAAAAATAGTCTGCCCATATTCAGAACAAGTTGGTATCAGAGCATAGTATAGCTCATTTTAGCCAAGGTTAGCTATAGATTTAGCTGTTGGTTTTGAATTTGTGCAAGGAGAATTTAAATATGTGCAATTTTATGTGTGTGAAGAGAAGGTCAATATTGAGAGCTCAGTTCTCAAATCACAACAAATAAATTTTCTATGCATCAAGTGTGATGGCAACTTCATCAAGAATTGCTTCTAGTCAATCTTCCTTAGCAAAAATCTTTAATAAAGAGATGTTTCAGAAGCTCTACATCATGAATGATATGGTGTAAGAGATGTATGAAGATAAGAGGGAGAGGATTATACTTCAAGAGAAGATGATTGCCATGAAGGAGGAGAAGAAAGAACTTCTTAAAAAGATGCATGATATGGAGACTCAACTCCATGTTGAAAAAGAAACTTTAGCCAAGTATGTGCATGAACAAAAGGTATGAAAATCAATTTTATATTCTATTTCTTCTAAAGATGAATGTTTTGGTGTTTTTGAAAGACACACTAGAGCAATAGGGTCCAAATTATTGATGAAAATGGGCCATGAAGGTAAAGTATTGGGAAAACATGCACAAGGCATAGTTGAACCAATTTTTGTTGAGGAAAGGGCTAGGTATTTTGGGTCTTGGTTATGAAAAACATGATGGAGAATGCTGCAAATTCAAGGAGGCACATGAAGGTGTTCCAAGAAGGAATTTCATTTCATGTTCATTACCTCAAGCTTATGAAGTTTGTGCTCATGAGGAATGCAAAAGTTTTACACCCAGTTTGCAAGAAGGTGCTCATAAGCATGCGGATAATGAGAATGGAAAACAAGAGGATGTTGAAAGCTTTAAATTCATTGAATGCATTGTTGATATTTCGAAGAGAGCCACTACCTCATCAAATTCATCTCCTTAAGAAGGTGACAAAGGTGAATGTACAAGGTATAAATATGCCTTTAATCAAGTTGCTTTTGATTATGATAAACATGGAAAATTCTCACATAAGATTTGGAAGAAGTTTGCATGTTCCTTTTGTGGTTTGAATAACAATGATGTTTCAATATGTTGGAAGAAGACAACCATGCATAAAAAACTTTCTAAACAAAGGAGGAAGAAAGCCAAATGTCCATTGGACAAGGAAACCCATGTTGAAAAGAAGATGCAATTATTTTGCACTCATTACCAAAAGCAAGGTCATCTTGTAGACAAGTGTTGGAATTTGTATCCAACAAATCAACCACGAAATTTGAAGAAGGTGGAGGGAGAGTTTGGCAAGAATGGAAAAGAGGATTCCATAATCGATGTGGGTCAGGACGATTTGCACGATGAAGTGCATCTGAAAGAAGCGTTATTGAAATGGTTTGGTAAGAGATGGTTATATTTCTTATCCAATTAAGGCCTTTCATGTATTTTGATGTTTGATGCATTTATTTTCCAATTGAAAGTATGCTGCATGTTGCATGAAGCAAGATGTTGAAAGTAGAGTTATGTTGACTCACTTAGATGCAAAAAAGATGGCAATTTGTACATGCTATTATTGACTTGAGAGTCATTTGTTTGAAGAGAAATGTTTTCTCGACTTGTGTTTGGTCGATAGTTTGTACACCAAGATGTAAGAGTACATGGATATTTTCACATGATGTAAAAATTTTTTCTTTGAAGGAGAAAAAGGATATGTCGTCAAGTTATGTTTCTTGCATGATGTGTTTTTCAGATTGATGGTTGTGTTTGTGACAAGATGTCGTAGGATTTTGGGAAGGTCCACTCTTGAGAAATATGCTCATGATTAACCTTCATTCTCAAATCATGGCATGAGAAACATGTCAATACTGGAGGATGATGGAAAGAGGGACAAGATGTCAAAAATATTGTAGCCAAAAATTTTCAGCCATTGTAGACCATTTGATGTGTTGACGCCAAGAAGCGGAAGAGATGGCGAATGCATTCTTCCAGATGTGGAATTTGGAACCGTGGAGGTAAAAATAATTGTCATTTATTTTCTTAACATTACTGATGTTGGAACTCATTGTTGTATTTCACTAATATGGGCTTAACTAGGAAAAGTGGTTTCCAAGGAGAAGTTTGCATTGAATGCATGTTTGTGCAAAGGAGGAACATGATTCTCAGTGGGAAGGCCACTGTTAAGTCCCTATATTAATAGTGTAGTCCCTTATTATGTTAGTGTATCCCCCCTTATTGTTATTGTTGTACCCCTGTAACCCCCATATTGTTATTATTGTGCCCTTACATTATTATTGTTAGGTTGGTTGAGATTACATTGTGGCCCCACTAGGATTACATTGTGGGCCCATGGACTCCTATATATAGAAAGGAGGTTTTGTCATTTTTATCATCCAAGAATTGTTCATTCATGTAATGTACTGGAGGTTTCCCCATTGAAGTGGCTTATTTCTAGGGCGTTTATATCTCTTTTCTTCTATTTTGGAGTTGGTTTCACAACATTTGGTATCACAGCTTTGGATTCTAGGGTTTTTCTTTTCCAAACAGGTCATCGTGGAATTTTCGCTATAACGTTTTTTCTACGAAGGTTCAAAAGCTGCAATTTTTAGAGTGCGAATAAAAAATCTTGAGGAACATCATCGCAAAATTTCAGAGCTTCGTTCACAACATTTTCGGAGATATGATTTGTGGAAGTTAGGTCTTTTTGCAGGCTCCTGAATTTCACTTAAAAGGGTCATCGCGAAATTTTTACTATAACTTTGTTTCTACGAAGGTTCAAAAGCTGAAATTTTTAGAGCACGAAGCTGAAATCCTGAGGAACATCTTCGCAAAATTTCAGATCTTGGTTCGCAATATGTTTGGAGATATGATCTTTGGAATTTAGGTCTTTTTCAGGATCCCGAATTTCATCTCAAAGAGGTGATTGTGGGAAAAGCTTCATAACTCTCTCTCTGAGCATCGAATTGGAATTTTGTAAAAAGTGACTGGAATTAAATGGACTGTAGTTTCCTATCTATAAATTTTAGATCCAAATGAGTAAACAACGACATGTGGTAAGTCCTAAAAGTTCGCTCTACTGAACTAGTCCATAATTAGGTCATTGTGGGAGACTGGACATAAATTTGCTTTGAAGAATCCAAATCGGGGTCAAACTCCGTGCATTTAAAAGAATATTCGAGGGATACATCAAAGAAATTTCAAATGCACAGACCAAAATCATAGCAATAATTCGCTCAATATCACATCTCTCAAAAGTAAGAAAAATGTGTGTATTTGGTTTTTAAAATTGTATAACATTTGTTTGAAAAAACAGTTTGAAGTGATTCCAAGGGCATATTTTATAATTTTTATCAGTATTGGGTCCTATAATGCCTCCAAAAAATAATTCCATACCCATTAAGCCCTCAAAAATCTATACTATGACGCATGAAGAGGAAGAATTGTAGTATGAGATATCAAAATTACGGTACCAAGTGCAACAAATTTCGATCTTACGGAGAGCAACTGAAGATGACATAGATGGTTTAAAAGCAGAAATGGAGGCTAAGTTGGATGGTTTGAAGGATCAAATAATAGCTAATATGGATGATAAATTAGTGGAAGATCACATCGAGCATCAACAACAAGTTCTCCAACTCTCAAAGGATAACCTAAATTTGGTGCAGAATCTAATGAAACAACAGGAAGATCAACATCACATCGAAAGAAGTTCTGAAGCAGTCACAGAAACAAGAACTCGACAAGTACGATCAATTTCAGAGTATCTCAGCAAGTGGAAGAACTTTCCTGTAGAAGATTCCACGTGGGAGGATGAGAATTTTATACAGAAGCATCAAAAAATAATCAAGCGTTGAGGACAACACTTGTTGAAGTAGAGGGGCAGTTAAGTCCCGATATTAATAGTGTATTCCCTTATTATGTTAGTGTAGCCCCCCTTATTATTATTGATGTACCCCTTGTTAGCCATCAAAAGATTTTTTACATGTTAGTGATGACTATATCTTCAAATTCTAGTTTTCTAGAAACTGATTTCCTTATGTCAATATGTCATCCAGAAAACCCTCCCAAAACTTTTTTCACCTTTTTACCTATTCAGTCCATCCCTGGCAACATCAAAAACCTCCTTGTCAACAATCCTATCTAGCTTCAACCTTATTGACCTGCCCATCAGCCTTAAAAGGAAAATCCACATCTGTTTCAAAGGTCTCCCCTATGTTAGGAAGTGGCGTTTTAGGACATTTCACCTTTGGCAATCATCAAAAAGCCAAAAAAGCCTCCATCTGCAGCAGACCTACCATAACTGATCCCCTACTTTGCAAATGAAATTGACAAACAGCCTTAAGTCGCGCCACTCATATTCTCTAGGTCTCAGCACTGCATAAAGCCCAATCTCAAGCTGACTAGCAGGTTTTTCACTGTGTTCTATGGCTCTACAAAGACAGGAAATATATTTCATCTCAGGAGGAATTGCTTGATCCACACTTAGAGGAACAGCTGCTTCTAAATGTATTGTGAGCCTGAGATGAAGCTGCAAAACAAAAGTCACTCATCAGGACCTTACAGCTCTTTCCAGCATGAAAATCACAGTAAGAAAGGGTCACCACTGTCTCAGCAAAATGGTAAATCATCAAGGCCCATAACCTCCTTCATTTACAAGCAGAGGGTTAGTGCGCCTCCTTCATACATAAGAAGAGGGCGCAGGCCAGTGATTGACTCAGAAGGTTGCAGAAGTCCAAGTTTGCCCTTACTAAACAATGAAACAATATCTTCAGGTTTCATGAATGTAATTGCTGACCATAACAGGATTATAGTAGAAATATGATAAGCTCAAAGGAAAGGGGAGTTTGGCCTGATAAAAGAGCTCATTTCAAACTTGCAAACCATATGGATTGTTGAACTCTAGAAGGCCCTGTCATCAGTAAACATCCAAATCATAAGAGGCCTGTTTTGGTTCAAAATCAAATAAGACAGATGTTAACCAATGCTATTACACAGGCAGGAGAAAGTGCTTGGTTTTTTCAAGGAAACACTGACCTTCATAGTCACAAAGTTTGTTTGTTAAATTAATCAATCATGAGATGCAACAAGCAAAATGTTTAATTCACCCTTAGGACAATACAAGGAGACAGTATTACTCTGGCTAGGGTTTCTGCTGACACACAATGATGCTTGCAAATGAACATGCTTAGACTGATGTGTTCCAAGTGGTCTACTTAACATCACCTTCAGAGAAGGCTGTCTCGAAAAAGAATTGTTAAAAAACCTTCAAACACCTTATCTAATGAAGAGCCTCCTCCATGCATGAGTAGAGGGCCAAAACTACTGCAGGGTGCTGAAACTGATTGATGCAAGAAAGCAGTGGAAGGACACCAAAGACTGAAACAAGTTCACTACACAGATGAATGACAACTCTGATAATGTTAAAATACTGACACTCCTATTTTTAAAGAACTACCTGTCAGACAGTACATCTAGTTGAAAGGAGAAAATATTGAACATATTGTATGCTATTAATGCCAAAGGAGCAGTTGACTTAAAAAGGGGTTAAAGACCTTTCATGATCACCTATACATAAATCAAAGGAAATCCTTCTGAGCAAACAAAGAAGTCTAGGGTGAAAGGATGCAACCTAAAAAGTGTATTTACAGTCCAGAGAAAAACTTGTGAAACACTCAGAAGTAGCAATTTATCATTGGGAAAGTAAAACAGTGAACAAGGTTGAGTCATAAAATGCATGATGACAAGTATGCAATGCTATGAATAGACAAAGAGACAATTTTGAGCATATGTGTGCCACTGATATCAAAAAGAAGATTTTCTCCTTGAGGAAAGGGTCAAGCAGCAAAACAATATCATATATCAAAAGTCCGAAGAGGCGCCTTTCAAGAAAGGGTGTCTACAGTTTTTCAAATATTTTTGGTGCATTATGAAATAGCCCTTCTTTGCTAACAATCACCAAGAGAGGGGAGCAGTGAACATTTTTCAGTTATAAAATGGTTCTGTGGGCAAAAAGAGGTAACACAAAGATCAGAGCTCGGGGTTAAAAGGCGGTATATATATGTTCAATTAACAAACCCACTGTTTGAAAAGAACAAACAAAGTTAAAAGTCAATGATCAAATGACCGGTGAGAATGTTCTTTTGAAAATGATATAAGGTTGAGATGTGAGAGTGGAAATTCGTTTTCAAAAACTAGAATCAAAGCCCGTGCTTCCACAGCATCGAACAAGCAAGAAAACTGGGCGAAAATTTTAAAATTTTGCACTCTGAGGCGGCGCGACGTGCCTGGGCGTCATTTTACACAGGCTTTCAACGCCGGCGCGACGTGCCTGTAGGTGGGCGCGACGTGCCTGTAGGTGGCCGCCCGACCACACGACAGGCCGACCCGACACTTTTCTCCGGCGCGACGGGTTTTGCTCCAAAGGTTGCCGCGCCAGTATTGAAGGGTTCTGTTGCATTTCTAGCTCCCTCCAAGGGATTTCTTCTAAAAAACTCACAAGGTACTTTATCTCCTACCTTGAAAAACTCGAAAAATCAAGTTTAAAACCTGTAGACCTTGGTTTGAAACTGTACATAGTTAAAAAGGCAAAATTTGTTGATGAGAAGCTGGAGGCAGGGGTATAAAGGTGTTAGTTGATGTCAAAGTTGTCAGAAACAGAGGTGCAGATATTTTGTTGGTGTATTTCTCAAACTCACAAGCAAAGGGTGTATTGTCTAAACCACTGTCTACATTGTTTTCCACCTAAAGTAGGTCTGTTTTCTCTTCGCACTATATTTCATCATTCCGAAGATTTGTTGACAAAGAAATTCTGAGAGTAAAGGGGACTGTTTTTCTGAGGGAAGAGGCTTTTGGTGGTTGAAATCTAACATCAGAGACAGGAGCAGAAATGTATTGATAGATATTGTGAACCCACAAGCAAAGGTGTCCTTCACAAAGCACTGTGCACTGATTTTACAATCTAACTTAAGTCTGCCTTTTGTCATTACACTACATTGTATCACTCTGAAGCCTTGTCGACAGAAGAATTCTGAGGGTGAAACAGGGCCTTTTTCTGAAGAACATAATTGTTAGTATTTGAAGTTAATACTGAAAACAGAGGTACAGTGGGTGGATATTTTAAACTCACAAGCAGAAAGGGTGTCCTTCACAAAACACTATTGCACTTATTTTACACCTAAACTAAGTCTGCTTGTTCATTACACTACATTATATCATTCTGAAGATTGTTGAACAGAGTAATTTTGAGGGTGAAATAAGCCCATGTTCTAGAAAGTACGGTTGTTGATGATCAAGTTTAAACATTTGAAGCTAGAAGTACACAGTACACTGAGGAACAGAGATTATTGATGGCTAGATTTTGACATTAAGGGCAGAGGTACCAAAGTGGTGTTGAATTTCTCAAAACTTCACAAGTGAAAATGGCCACTGTCTAAAGGGCAGAGTGCTTGGTGTTTGCATTTGATATTAAAACAGAGGTGTAGGTATTATGTTGATCTCTTAAACTCACAAACAGAGAGTATATTTCCTAAAAACCACTGTTACACTGATTTTACACCTAAACTAAGCCTGCTTTTTCATTGCACTGCATTATATCATTCTGAAGATTGTTGGAAAGAGTTTTCTGAAGGTGAAACAGGGCTATTTTCTAGAAGGCAGGGTTGTTGGTGATTGGGCATTTGTTGATGATCAAGTTTACATTGAGGCCAGATGTACAAAGATGATGATTGACTTCTCAAATTGCATGAGTGGAAGGTGTTTTCCTTAACACTGTGGGCTAATTTTTCACATAGCCAAAAGGTCTCCTCCCTTTTCCACTGTGTGGTCTCTACAGAAATCTGCTAACAGAGGTATTTTTCAAGATAAATGATCTGAAGAACAGGGTTATTATTTTTGAAGTTTGGTATTGAAGACCCAAATACAAGTGTAAGCAGGCCTCTAACAAAGTCACAAGAGGGGTGATTGTTCAAAGACTGTGCACAGAGAATCTACAAAACAGTTTCTTACACATAGTACCATTGTTAAGAAGGATACATAGCTGAAGTATATCCAGGTTTGAAGAACTGTTGTTAATAAGTGAAGAGGGGGCTTATTCAAGGAAGCATTGTTGCATTCTATTCAAAATCATAGGGTCCATAACTATCCAAGCAGTGCAGTGGTCAGTTTTAATCCAGCAGAGCATTTTTCATACATTGAAGGCAGTGTGCCTCTTCCAAAACCTGTTTCAAGTCAGAATGCCTCCAAAACGAGATCACAAAGGCGGACAACATAAGAGATATGAGCCTATCTCCATAGAAGAAATCAATGCTCATCCCTCAGTGCTTTTCAATTTCCATGAAGTAGGTTGTCTTGAATTCTGTCAGAGGATAGAAGAAGTCAAGAGTTTCTCGCCACTTACACATTTGTGCGCTTTGAGATTCAAGGACAAACACTTCCAGTTAGCAGGTCTTGACTTCAAAATCTCTCCAAGGTATGTATCCAAGCTACCAAGATCCCATATCATGGTGAAAAGTGGTTTAAACAAGCGCATCTTGATCTGGAGGATTATAAACCTTTCATCAAGCCGGAACATAGGGAGACCATCACTGCTATTTTTCCTTTCTCCTATCTTCTTGACAGTTATGCTCCACTGATGAAGGCCATAATGAGATATTTCACTTGTGAAGGGAGGTTTTAGCCAAGTACTTGCCTATCATGTTCGCTTGTTGATGCATTTTACCAGGAGCAGGCAATTAAACCTTCCATACTTTTTGTCCAAGAGCATAGAGAAAATGGCAGCTACTGTCCAAAAGAAAGCTCCACCTCAGCAAATCCCTTCTCTCTTTCATCATTCCTTGATCAAAATCATCTTCTTACACCAACTGGAAAAGAAAGGAATTCCATGGGATTTATTCATTAGCCATGCCGATTTCGCCACTGTCCCTCCTGTTCATGTGTCTCCTACTCAGACTGTCCATCACCCAGTGCCTTTATCCAGTAGGCCTACCCCTAAAAAACTCAAGATGATCACTGGGCAGCCAAGTAAACAAGGAGAAGGAGAGGGCAGTGAGCCACAGGGAGAAAAGGAGGATGATGAGCAAGAATAGAAATGTATTTTGAGGGACAATGTGCTAGCTGATATCATTGGACAAGCAGTTTAGAGGTTGATGAACAGCATCAAATTCAGGAAGAGGGACAGCAGCAGACAGAGGTTGAAGAGCAGCAGGTTGAGCACACAATTGAAGCATCTTTTGAGCCACAAGCTGGACAAGATGTTGAGGAAGGACAGCAAGCTGAAGCTGTCTCCTCAATGGTGACCAAAACTGTCCCTAAGAAGGGGAAATTGCCCAAAAAGACAACTCCTAGCTTACCAAGGAGAAAGAGCGCTAGATTGGCCTTCAAAGGAAAAAGTACAGTTGGAGAAAGCGCCAAGCATGGAGGTAAATCAGCTGTCATCCCTATCCCAAGCGATGACAGCGACAATGAGGCACGCATCCTTGAAAACCTCCTCATTCACAAGGAAGGGCAAATTGAGGTGTTACAAGAAGATCTTCAAAGGGCAAGGAATTTCAATCATTTCTTGGAGGTTGAGAACAAACAAATGAAGTTTCATGCAGCCATTCATGAGGCAAGGGCCATCAAGTACAAAAAGGAGGCAGAAAAGGCGCAAGTAAGAATTGAAGAGCTTATTGGGGAATTTGATGATGAAGAGGAGGAGGACCAGCCTAGGCAAAAGAGGCCTAGAACCATCGGGCTTAGAAGAGCCTTGGAGAAACAGAAAGCTGAAGAACAAGCTCAATTCGAAGCTTTTCCTCTCACTACCCTCCTTGAGCGGGAAATTGAGGAAAACAAGGAAGCTTGGCTTGAGAGGGCTAACCAGCATTTGGAGACAAAGCTTGAGAAGGCAAACAGGGATCTTGAGCTACAGAGAAAGAGAACTCTTCACTTTCAAAAGCTAAACCAATTCGCCAGGCGCAAATTGAAGGTGGCACAAGAAAAACTGAAGAAATTGAAGGAGAGGCGCCTAGCACGGAAAGAAGCAAAAAGCATATCAGCCCTCGATATTTTAGCTTCAGCTTCGGAGCATGTCTCTATGGACCCTTGAGGGTCATACACGCCAAATTTGGGCCTGTTTCGAAAACTTTTTGTTTTTTGGCATTTTTGGGGTTTTCGCCAAAAACTCATAAATGCGCCATTTCAGTTTGAAGAGTCGTCAAGGGAGGAGGGTGATACCAATGGATTCCATAATTTCATGAGCAGATCTCCAGTGATTTTCAGGGCATTTGAAGATCATTCGCCCCTCCAAATTGGCGAAAAACAGCCTCATTTTGCACATTCTGCCCGCCATATCAGCAGCCTGCTATTTTCCGGGTTTTTGCACACAGGTACAGTTTTGAGAGACTTTTAGAGATCAGATTGAGGTGATTCCACTTGCATTGGAAAGCAGACACAGAGAGATTTCCAACGAGCCATCATGAGCCTCATTTCGACATCGGGAAGGCTTCCATTTGCATCCAGCAAGTCAGGGGACCTTTTTCAGGCATAAATATGAAGTATTTTTGTAATTTTTGAACTCCAAAAATCTGCTTTTCCCAAATGTGCGTTAAGCTATTTTTATCATGGGAAAATCATGTAAAGTCAATATAATTTCCGTTTTTAGCAGCTTTTTAGATATTTTATGGGATATTTTGTGCCTTGGGCTTTGCAAAGCCTCAAGGACAAGTTTAGATATTTTGACTTGGCCAATGGGATAGCTAGTTGCTCCATGAGGTTTTCCTCCTTCTAGCCTATTTATCCCATGTTTTTCATTGTAAATCAGAGGCTGAACTTGAGAGAAGAATTAATGCATTGGTCATATGAGCTTTGAAGAATACACTTGAGTTATGATGTTTGGATTGCCTCTTGGATGCTTTTGAGGAATGTTGAAGGCTTGTTGATGGATTCCTCGACATGGTAGAATGGTATAGTGCTTCTTAATGTGTTTTGTCTTCTAGTTTTCACTCATATTTCATTTTTCTTGCTGCTATAGATCAGTAAAGATTGATTTTGAGACATGCCCATGGAGGCACCTCAAAATCCCTGAATCTTCATAGCTTGATGTTTTCTTCTCCCTTAGTTATGCTAAAGAATTCTTAGCCGCTCTTTAGTAACCTAAGGTGTTGTTGCTAAGTTTTATTCATCAGTTCCATGTATGTTGAGTAGGATGTATGGTTTGCCCTACCTACCTATCAGCTGCCCATAGTTCTGTCCATAAAACTTTCTCTTTGACTGATTTGTTGATCATTTTGTTGAACCAAGGAGGCCTAGTCCCGACCTAGCCCTTTGCCTAAAACTATGAAAACTTATTTGTCCAAGTGCCCAATGACTTAGAGACTATGTTTAGGCGTTCCGACATAGTTTATGAGTTGTTAGTTTGTCTCATGTGTTTTCCCCAAAGTCTGATAGCCTTTTCCCGAAGTTAGAGGGTCATATACCTCTATGTATGGCTTGAATGTTTGATTTCTATGTATTGATTAGCTTATAGTTATTCCTAGCATGATTAATGGCTCGCTATTACATGTTTATGTCTGCTATTAACTAGTTTGCACTTGAAATCCCTTGTCTTTCATCAACTTATTGTTCATTTAATCCATTTTGCCCAGAGATCCCTTCTACTGTGAATCAAATCGGCCCTACAGCAGCTTTACATCATCACTTCATAGCTTCCTTGATCCGTTTGACCCCATAGCCCAATTTATCTACATCTTGTCATCCAGTTTATGTATTTGATCAGTTTCATCCCTCACAAACTTAAAAACTAAAAAACCAAAAACACACTTCATAACTAGCCTAATATCAGAACATCGCAAGTAAACACACCGACATCTTTTACACTTATAGAGAGAGCCCTCTCTGAGTCCATGAAGGCTAGGTCCTTGGGCTCCAAAGCTTGGTTTGATGTTACATCGTCATTTGGCTAGCCAATCGGCCAAATCACGGGACCCTAACATAATGGCGATCACGGTGGGACATTGAGTTAGTGACAATCTAAGGACACCTTAGAACTCTAGAAGTCCCTTATTTTTAAGAATACTGTTTGATTGACTTATCCCACCGCTCACTAACATAATGGCGATCACGGTGGGACTTTGAGTTAGTGACAATCTAAGGACACCTTAGAACTCTAGAAGTCCCTTATTTTTAAGAATACCGTTTGATTGACTTATCCCACCGCTCACTAACATAATGGTGATCACGGTGGGACTTTGAGTCAAAACATCCTAGGTATCCCTTAGGAACTCTCAAAATCTCAGTCAAACTTAGAAGAGTAGAATCTGGTTGTCTCACCATCCTAGCAAAATGATGAGTCAGTTATAGGAAACTCTTCCAAACCTCAGAACTACATAAAACTCAGAAAAACCCCAAAAAACTCCCTTAGATTGGTTTTTGTCAAGTATTGGTGGTGGACCATACAAGTATATCTCAAAACAACTGATTTTCCACCTGGCGACTCCACTAACTTCTAGTAAGCCTTACTATTTCACCAAACTCTAGGCTACTTTCCGATAGACCTTTCCCATCACTCACTAACATAGCGGGAGATGGTAAGACACTGAGTACATGACAGTCTAGCAAACTCTTATAGACTCTTTGGTCCTTAGGTACCATAAACAAGCAAGCAGTCCATAGACCCATTTTTAGAGTAAACTCTTTTTTGTTCTCATCACCCTAGCAAAGTGTTGAAACAAATCTAGGATACTTTAACAAACCATAGGCTGCACATATATTCAGAAAATCCAAAAACATTCTCAGATTAGTTACTGGTGGTGGTCCATAGCTATCTTCACAACAGCAACCATTTCCACCTGGCGACTCCACTAATCCATCCTTTTACTTTGACCATCCTTCGCCTTAGTATAACTTTAGAAAAATCACTCATCCAAAACATTCACCAATATCACTCTCTACAAGCTCTGGATCTAAAATCTGGCTTCACGAAGAATCAATACCAGATCCCACCCAGACCCAAATCCCCCTATCATAGTAGATGACCCAGAAAAGATTCTGTGGCAAGCTTCTGAAACTAATCATCTAGCTACCGATAGATCCATCCGTAGAACAAGATCCGTACCTAAAACTCGCAATATCCTTCTAGATTCACCTTCGGAACTAGAGTCATCACAAGCTTTTCCCCGAAGCAAATCATATAGTAGGATAAACTCCGACGATCTTGAACCCCTAAACCCATCACAGAGTCCTATTAGAGAAGCTTCACCCACCACTCCTCCTGATTTCCAGCTTCTTTATCAATTTGGCTCCTATCATCCTAGATCTGCTCAAAACCAGATCACTAGTCCAAGTTCATCCGCTACACCTGTTCAAATCACTTCATTTCAGCCCACTAGTCCTCATCTTGTACACCATCCATTAGCTCCAGTCATGGCAGCCTGGTACGCACCTTTGGTGTTGCCACCACCTTTGGCTCCTCTCCCAAACAAATATCAGGACAAGATCCCACACTTTACTGGAGAAGACACCACCACACCTCAACATCATATAAGTAGAATGACTGATGCTTATGAATACCTAGAGGTACAAGACGAGACTGTCCGAATGAGAATATTTGCCCAAAGTCTTGGTGGTGAACCCAAAGCATGGTTCAAAAGCTTAGCTCCAAACAGTATCCATGATATCCCAGAACTACATCAAGTTTTCAGAAACCGGTGGGAAATCCGAAGGAACCCCATTCAAATCCTGTCAGAATATAACAGCCTAAAACGGGAAAATGGGGAAAGTGTCCAAGCTTACTGTACTAGGTTCAACAATGTATATAACTCCCTTCCACCTCATTTCAAACCTCCACTTGGTTTAGCTTTGGCAAAATTTCCTGAGGGTTTTGATCCGGACATGACATATCATTTGAGAGATAAGGATCCCCCCACCTTGGAAGAAATGCAACAAATAGCCATAAAAGCAGATGCCAATTTAGCTGAAAAAAGAGCTAGAACTAGATCAGAAAGAAAGGTCACATATAGAGATGAGGTTTCTACTTCATCACCTTCCCTAGATCCCAGAATAAATGACTTAGTCAAATCCATGGCTAAAATGTGGGAAAAGATCAATGAAAAAGCTCCTGTTAGGGACAACCAGCCAAACCCTCCAATCAGAAACCGAAACCAAAACTTTAGGAGGGAACAGCCCCAAAACAGACCAAGGGATAATGACCAACAGATCAGGCCACCATTCAATGAAAACTATGTGGGAGAAGATGATAAAGAGACAGAACCTCTGGATGAAGGTCATCTAAATCTCGTAGGATCTGATAATGAAAGCGAGGTATACCTCACTACAGAAGAACAAGAGCTATGTTCTCCTAATCAGGATGAGACCAACCATGAAGATCCTGACGACCCTGCCTTAGACTTTCAAAATGCCATTATAGAAGCTCACCGGCAGTATAATCTTAGAAGTAAAAAAAACCAAAACCATCCCAAAAAGAATAGCCCTGACCTTATCAAAATCCCTGATAAAACCCTAAATGAGACCATGAATAATAGCAAAATTAAGGCCCAAAGGGTTGACCAAAACAAAGGTAAGGCCATTCAGACAAGTATTAGCTCAGATATTCCTAGTACCTCTACAGAAACCCCAAAGTTGGCCGTATCAAAAGAAGTCCCGAGCCAAAGTCAGCAAATTAAGAACATAGAAAAGGTTATGTCTGAGAAAGCTGAAACAAATCTGCCCAAGCTACCCACTCCCTTTAGTTTCGAAGGGGAAATTTCCAAAATAAAAATTACCATACCCCTTACAGAGCTAGTAACTATAGATAGGTATAGATCTCAAATTTTCAAAGTATTTGACCTAGAGAACAGAGCTGATACCTTGAATCTAACTGACGACAAACCTGAGCTTTTATTTGGCCCTAAAATAGAAGGTGAATATCAAGAAGGATCTATTTCTCCTTTCTACATAAGCTTGAACATCCGGGACAAAATATTACATAATGCCATGTTAGATTCCGGTGCCTCCCATAACCTCATGCCTAAAGCAGTCATGGAAAACTTAGGTCTGGAGGTGACCCAACCTTACAAAAACCTGTATTCTTTCGACTCAAGCCAGGTCAAATGTGTAGGTTTGATAAAAAATCTAGACTTTGCCTTAACACAACTACCAGCCAAAAACTTAGTCATGGATGTGGTAGTGGCTGACATCACACCCAAGTATGGAATGCTACTATCAAGAGCCTGGTCTGCCAAAATACAAGGTAGCCTTCAAATGGATATGTCATTCGCTACTATTCCGGTTTTCAACCAAACTAGGAGACGATACCGGGAGGCTCGCATGAAATACATGGTTAGCAACAGAGATAAGCCAAACAATACCCCCATCTATTCCATTCATTCCAATTTAGATTCTTTTATCTTATACAATGAAGGTGATATACACAAGCAGATAAAAGAAAATGAAGACATGTCCAAACCATTACTGAGTCAAGAAATTGATGACCAAAGCCCCAAGGAACCTAAGAAACAGCTTAGTATCATGTATAAGGAGGAAACTCTTTGGAGAATAAGCTTTGATGGTTCTTGTGGCAAGACAGGTTCAGGAGCAGGCATCTGGATACACAACACTAAGGAAGGTCATTCTTTCAGATTAGAATTCCAATGTACAAATAACATTGCGGAATATGAAGCCCTTCTCATTGGTCTACACATGCTTAGAGACTTAGGTTCCAATAGAATAACAGCTCAAGGGGACTCAGAGCTTGTAATTAAGCAAATCAAAGGTGAATATTCAGCCAAGAACCCAAGACTGAGAGAATATAGGAATGCAGCTTTGGATATCCTCAAAACTTTTGAAAAATATGAACTCACCTATATCCCTAGGATTCAAAACAATCTGGCAAATGAGCTCGCCTTTGCTGCAAGCACTAGCCAAATACCATGTATGAGTGAGAAATATGACATCCAAGTGAAACACCGCCCTACTATACCAGATAATCTTGACCATTGGCAAGTATTCCAAGATGATGATCAAATTGATGATTTCCTCCAATCTAAAAATGAGTTTGAGATAACCAAAACAGACTCAGGAAATGAAGAGAGGAAAACCAACATAAGTCAAGACCAAGAGCTAAACCCACCTTTGTGGACCAATCTAAACCTGGTAGACCATCCATGTGACAGGGAGATAGAAGAAGACATTGACCAAAGAGAACTTGAAGTCTTACACTGCGAAAATGACACCATACCCAGAGGGCTCGCACCTTTAGAAGAATTGTTTGACTTTAATGATGTGGCCAAAAAGCCTAAAATGGAATCTACAGAGGATGACATAGAGGAATACAACATAGGAAATCCAGAAGAGCCTAAAAACATTAAACTATCCAAAACCCTCCCACCTGACATAAAACAAAGGTACATAAATCTATTCAAAGAATTTAAAGATGTGTTTTCATGGGGGTACCAAGATTTAAAATCATATGATACCAGCATCATCCAACATAAAATTCCTCTCAAAGAAAATCAAAAACCTTTTAAACAGAAGTTAAGAAGGATAAACCCAGTGTTATTACCATTGGTTGAAAAGGAAATTAAAAAGATGTATGACGCCGGTATAATAGTATCTCTCCGATACTCTGAGTGGGTCTTAAATTTAGTATCGGTTAGAAAAAAGACCGGTGAAATCAGACTTTGCATAGATTTCCGAAACTTGAATAGGGCATGTCTAAAAGATAACTACCCTCTGCCCAAAATGGACCACATACTTCAGAAGGTCGTAGGCGCTAAAAGAATCTCATTGCTTGATGTTTTTTCTGGTTATAACCAAGTATTGGTTTATCCTACCGATCAGCATAAAACAACTTTCACCACCCCCTGGGGCACTTTTATGTACGTTAAAATGCCTTTCGGACTAATGAATGCTGGCGCCACATTTCAAAGAGCCATGGACATAGATTTCTCAGAAGACATAGGTGTTTTCATAGTCATATATCTCGACGATATAACAGTATATTCTAAATCAGATGAAGAACACCTAGCACACTTAAGAAAGGTCTTCAACAAATGCATGAAGTATGGTTTGTCCCTAAACCCCAAGAAAACACTTTTCGGTCTAGAAGAAGGAAAACTCCTAGGTCACATTATTTCGGAAGAAGGAATTAAAATAGACCCCCAGAGAATCGAAGGTATTTTACAGATAAGTCACCCCAGAAACATAAAGGAGTTACAGTCCTCTATCGGCAAGATAAATTTCTTAAGAAGATTCATTCCAAATCTTGCTGAACTCCTAAAAGAGATCACAAATATGTTAAGAAAGGAGGTTGGGGTTAAATGGACTTTAGAAGCCAAAAAATCTTTTGAACTGATTAAAAGGGCCTTAACTGAAACACCTGTATTAATAAGCCCTGACTTTACTAAAGATTTTTACATTTTCTCGTTTGCCTCAGAACATACAATAGCTGCGGTATTGTTGCAAAAGAATGCGGCGGGACAAGAGCAACCCATTGCCTTTTTTAGCAAGTCCCTAAGAGATGCTCCCTTGAAATATAACATCATGGAGAAACAGGCATTCGCATTGGTAAAGGCACTAAAAGATTTCTGAGTCTACATCTTACATTCTCATGTCATAGCCTTCGTCCCTAATACTGTCGTCAAGGACATTCTCAACCAAGATCCCGATGGTAAAAGGGGAAAGTGGATTGCTATCATCCTAGAGTATGATCTAGAAATCAGGCCTACTAAACTAGTTAAAGGACAAGGACTCGCGAGATTAATGGCTGAAACCAACCTCCAAGCTTTAGATATCAATTTTGTCGATGCTTTAGAAGAACAAGAAGAGTGTGCACTTCCCCCGATAAATCAAACATTTTTGGATTCACCTTGGTATGCAGACATTCTCTATGTATTAACTTATATGAATGCTCCTCCGTCTTTGTCAAAAACAAAAGCAAGGTTCCTCAAACAAAAATCTTTAAAGTTTTGCATTATAGATAGTTCTCTGTATTGGAAGAATCCTACTGGTATGCTACTTAAATGTTTGCTTGAGCCCGATGCAGAGAGAATCATGCGGGAAATGCATGAGGGGGAATGTGGAGGTCATCTCTACTGGAAAACTACTGCAAACAAAATCCTTAGAGCCGGTTATTATTGGCCCACCTTGTTCCCTGATACTCACAAACTGGTCATGACCTGCCATAACTGTCAAATTTTTGATGGCAAGAAAAAGCTTCTACCTTTGCCTTTACATCCCATCATAGTTGAAGGACCCTTCCAACAATGGGGTCTAGACTTCATTGGGGAAATTCACCCCTCTTCCTCCGCTCAACATAAATGGATCCTCACAGCCACTGATTACTTCACCAAATGGATAGAAGCCGTACCATCCCGGAACGCCACCGATTCAGTCATCATCACGTTCCTAGAAACCAATATCCTATCCAGATTTGGCTGTCCCAGGAAAATCATTACAGATAACGCCGTTGCCTTCTCTTCCAAGAAAATGATAGATTTCTGTCACAAGTATCATATTTCATTAGGGCATTCCACAGCCTATTACCCTCAAGGTAATGGTTTAGCCGAGTCTTCTAACAAAAGCCTTGTCAACATTATCAAAAAGCTTCTGGAACAAAATCAAAAGGCATGGCATGGGAAACTAGTGCACGCCTTATGGGCTGATAGATTAACTACCAAGAAGTCCATAGGTATGTCCCCTTACCAGCTAGTCTATGGTGTTGACGCCATTTTCCCAACCTCTCTAGGAGTTCCAGTAATGAAACTACTACAAGAAGTCCAAATAGAAGAAAATGACGTGCAAAGAAGAGTAAATCAGACTATCCATTTAGAACAAACCAGAGAAGAAGTTTACCAAAGGGCTCAGTTAGCACAAGACAAAATAAAACAAATTTTTGACAGAAGAACTAAGGAAAATGATTTTCAGATTGGAGATAAAGTCTTAAAATGGGATTCTAGAAGAGAAGATAAAGGTAAACATGGCAAGTTTGAAAATTTATGGAAAGGGCCTTACATCATCAGCTAAGTTAGTGGAAACAATGCTTTCTTCTTACAAGAACCTGATGGGACTGAAATTTTTGGGGGTCCTGTGAATGGCAGGACATTAAAACACTATTTTTGTCAAGAACTCCATTTTTGAGTTTGAAACACTTTCAGTCATTGTACATACCATTGTTTGAAATATTGAAAAAGATAGGAAAGTCAAAAACAGTAAAAAGCAGAAAAGAGGGCAAGTGAAGATAGAACCAAGGCCCCATGTTCCAAAAAATAGTCTTTCAGAAAGCGAGCAAGTCTAAATGCCGCTACTAGTGCTTCAATGTCTTGTTCAGCTATCTAGCCTAATCATAGCTGAGCATGTTTAAATTTATTTGCTGATAAGTTAGTGAGCGCTAAGATAGTCAACATTGTGTAAGATTGACTTATCACAGAGCTTAGATTAGGGAGAGATTCTGGTTCCACATGCCTAAAACAGAACCAAAGAGAGAAGCGAGGGATGAAAAACACATTGTACATCTTAGCCCCGCTTCTCTAGTTTCCTTTGTTGCAGAATAACATTTGTGTGCAGCTTGTCTTTTATGCCCCAAATGCATGACAAATCAGACTGCCTAATCCTGATTTGATCATTTTTAAATTTCATGTTGTAGATTAGAGAATGAAATCCTGTCAAACTGCTTAATCTTGACAGTCGATCTAGTTTTAGGTAGAGAAATGAAGGAGTTCATCAGCTTAATCTGAACTCCCGGCAGATATAAGAGCAGAAATAGATAGGTTCATTTTGCAAAAAGAAAAAATATACATTGTCAAAAGGCTGCTAGTTCAAATGCGCCAAACAGAAGAAAAAATGTTAGGAAAGATAGTGGGGTAGGTAGAAGTATCATTGATGTTAAATATGCTGACACTTTTCAGAAATAACATCAAGAGAAGGGTAAATTTTGCGCCAATGGATAAGGCACTGGTCTTCATAATCCAAAAATCTGAATTCTGGACACCCCCTGACGAGGAGCTGCCCTCCCCAAATGGAGCCACTGTTAGCCATCAGTATTTTTTTACATGTTAGTGATGACTATATCTTCAGCTGAGTTTTCTAGAAACTGATTTCCTTATGTCAATATGTCATCCAGAAAACCCTCCCAAAACTTTTTTCACCTTTTTACCTATTCAGTCCATCCCTGGCAACATCAAAAACCTCATATCAAAATCCTATCTAGCTTCAGCCTTATTGACCTGCCCATCAGCCTTAAGAGGCAAATCCACATCTGTTTCAAAGGTCTCCCCTATGTTAGGAAGTGGCGTTTTAGGACATTTCACCTTTGGCAATCATCAAAAAGGCAAAAAAGCCTCCATCTGCAGCAGACCTACCATGACTGATCCCCTACTTTGCAAATGAAATTGACAAACAGCCTTAAGTCGCGCCACTCATATTCTCTAGGTCTCAGCACTGCATAAAGCCCAATCTCAAGCTGACTAGTAGGTTTTTCATTGTGTTCTATGGTTCTACAAAGACAGGAAATATATTTCATCTCAGGAGGAATTGCTTGATCCACACTTAGAGGAACAGCTGCTTCTAAATGTATTGTGAGCCTGAGATGAAGCTGCAAAACAAAAGGCTCTCATCAGGACCTTACAACTCTTTTCAGCATGAAAATCACAGTAAGAAAGGGTCGCCACTGTCTCAGCAAAATGGTAAATTGTCAAGGCCCAGAACCTCCTTCATTTACAAGCAGAGGGTTAGCGCGCCTCCTTCATACATAAGCAGAGGGCGCAGGCCAGTGTTGACTCAGAAGGTTGCAGAAGCCCAGGTTTGCCTTTACTGAAACAATGAAACAATATCTCCAGGTTTCATGAATGCAATTGCTGACCATAACAGGAATATAGTGGAAATATGATAAGCTCAAAGGAAAGGGGAGTTTGGCCTGATAAAAGAGCTCATTTCAAACTTGCAAACCATATGGATTGTTGAACTCTAGAAGGACCTGTCATCAGTAAACATCCAAATCATAAGAGGCCTGTTTTGGTTCAAAATCAAATAGAACAGATGGTAACCAATGCCATTACACAAGCAGGAAAAAGGTCTTGGTTTTTCAAGAAAGCCCTGACCTTCATAGTCACAAAGGCTATTTGTCAAAGTAATCAATCATGAGATGAACAAGCCAAATATCTAAAATCAGCCTTAGGACAGTACAGGGAAATAGTATTACCCTGGCTAGGGTTTTCTGCTGACACACAATGATGCTTACAAGTGAAGATGCTAAGACTGATGTTTTTCAAAAAGGTTTCTTACCACTACATTCAGAAAAAGGCTGTGTTGAGCCTAGTGGTCAGAAAGTCTCCGGACACCTTATCTGATGAAGAGCCTCCTCCATGCATGAGTAGAGGGCCAAAACTACTGCAGGGTGCTGAAACTGATTGATGCAAGAAAGCAATGGAAGGATACCAAAGACTGAAACAAGGTCACTACACAGATGAATGACAGTTCTGATTATGTAAAGATACTGATACTCCTATTTCAAGAACTATCTGTCAGACAGTACATCTAGTGGAAAGGAGAAGGTATTGAACATATTGTATGCTATTAATGCCAAAGGAGCAGTTGATTTAAAAAGGGTTAAAGACATTCCATGATCACCTATCCAGAAATCTAAGGAAATCCTTTCTGAGCAAACAAAGAAGTCTAGGGTGAAAGGATGCAACCTAAAAAGTGTATTTACAGTCCAGAGAAAAACTTGTGAAACACCTAGAAGCAGCAATTTATCACTGGGAAAGTAAAACAGTGACCAAGGTTGAGTCATAAAATGCATGATGACATGTATGCAATGCTATGAATAGACAAAGAGACAATTTTGAACATATGTGTGCCACTGATATCAAAAAGAAGACTCTCCTTGAGGAAAGGGTCAAGCAGCAAAACAATATCATATATCAAAAGTCCAAAGAGGCGCCTTTCAAGAAGGGGTGTCTACAGTTTTTCAAATATTTTTGGTGCGTTATGAAATAGCCCTTCTTTGCTAACAATCACCAAGAGAGGGGAAGCAGTGAACATTTTTCAGTTATGAAATGGTTCTGTGGGAAAAAAGAGGTAACACAAAGATCAGAGCTCGGGGTTAAAAGACGGTATATATATGTTAAATTAACAAACCCACTGTTTGAAAAGAACAAACAAAGTTAAAATTCAATGATCAAATGACCGTTGAGAATTTTCTTTTGAAAATGATATAAGGTTGAGATGTGAGAGTGGAAATTCGTTTTCAAAAACTAGAATCAAAGCCCGTGCTTCCACAGCATCGAACAAGCAAGAAAACTGGGCAAAAATTTAAAAAATTTTGCACTCTGAGGCGGCGCGACGTGCCTGGGATCTGGCGCGACGTGCCTGGGCGTCATTTTACACAGGCTTTCAACGCCGGCGCGACGTGCCTGTAGGTGGGCGCGACGTGCCTGTAGGTGGACGCCCGACCGCACGACAAGTCCACCCGACAACCTTTCTCCTGCGCAACGGGTTTTCTCTAGAGGTTGCCGCGCCAGTGTTGAAGGGTTCCGGTGCACTTCAAATTCCCTCCAAAGGATTTCGCCTTAAAAATTCACAAGGTACTTTGCCTCCTAGCTCGAAAATCTCAAAAAAAAATCAAGTTTAAAACCTGTGTTCCGTGGTTTGAAACTGTACATAGTTAAAAAGGCAAAATTTGTTGATGAGAAGCTGGAGGCAGGGGTATAAAGGTGTTAGTTGATGTCAAAGTTGTCAGAAACAGAGGTGCAGATATTTTGTTGGTGTATTTCTCAAACTCACAAGAAAAGGGTGTATTGTCTAAACCACTGTCTGCATTGATTTCCACCTAAACTAGGTCTGTTTTCTCTTCGCACTATATTTCATCATTCCGAAGATTTGTTGACAAAGAAATTCTGAGAGTAAAGGGGACTGTTTTTCTGAGGGCAGAGGCTTTTGGTGGTTGAAATCTAACATCAGAGACAGGAGCAGAAATGTATTGATAGATATTGTGAACCCACAAGCAAAGGTGTCCTTCACAAAGCACTGTGCACTGATTTTACAATCTAACTTAAGTCTGCCTTTTGTCATTGCACTACATTGTATCACTCTGAAGCCTTGTTGACAGAAGAATTCTGAGGGTGAAACAGGGCCTTTTTCTGAAGAACAGAATTGTTAGTATTTGAAGTTAATACTGAAAACAGAGGTACAGTGGGTGGATCTCTTAAACTCACAAGCAGAAAGGTGTCCTTCACAAAGCACTGTTGCACTTATTTTACACCTAAACTAAGTCTGCTTGTTCATTACACTACATTGTATCATTCTGAAGATTGTTGAACAGAGTAATTTTGAGGGTGAAATAAGCCCATGTTCTAGAAGGCACGATTGTTGATGATCAAGTTTAAACATTTGAAGCCAGAAGTACACAGTACACTGAGGAACAAAGATTATTGATGGTTAGATTTTGACATTAAAGGCAGAGGTACCAAAGTGGTGTTGATTTCTCAAAACTTCACAAGTGAAAATAGCCATTGTCTAAAGGGCAGAGTGCTTGGTGATTGCATTTGATATTAAAACAGAGGTGTAGGTATTATGTTGATCTCTTAAACTCACAAACAGAGAGTATATTTCCTAAAAACCACTGTGCATTGGTTATACATCCAACTTGAGTCTGTTTGTACCGAAACCATATTGTATCATGTTGAGGACCTATTGACAGGGATTTTCAAAAAGCAAAACAGCATAGTAAAAGACAGAGGTTGTTGATGGTGGATTTTGACATTAAAGGCAGAGGTATAAAGGCGGTGATTGACTTCTCAAAAAGTCACAAGTGAAAGGTGTTTCCCTTAACACTGTGGGCTAATTTTTCACCTAACCAAACGGTCTCTTTTCTTTTCCACTGTGTGGTCTCCACAGAAATCTGCTAACAGAGGTATTTTTCAAAGTAAATGACCTAAAGAGCAGGGTTATTATTTTTGAAGTTTGGTGTTGAAGACCCAAATACAAGTGTAAGCAGGCCTCTAACAAAGTCACAAGAGGGGTGATTGTTCAAGACTGTGCACAGAGAATCTACAAAGCAGTTTCTTACACATAGTACCATTGTTAAGAAGGATACATAACTGAAGTGTATCCAGATTTGAAGAACTGTTGTTAATAAGTGTAGAGGGGGCTTATTCAAGGAAGCATTGTTGCATTTTAGTCAAAATCACAGGGTCCATAACTATCCAAGCAGTATAGTGGCCAGTTTCAATCCAGCAGAGCATTCTTCATACATTGAAGGCAGTGTGCCTCTTCCAAAACCTGTTTCAAGTCAGAATGCCTCCAAAACGAGATCACAAAGGCGAACAACATAAGAGATATGAGCCTATCTCCATAGAAGAAATCAATGCTCATCCCTCAGTGCTTTTCAATTTCCATGAAGTAGGCTGTCTTGAATTCTGTCAGAGGATAGAAGAAGTCAAGAGTTTCTCGCCACTTACACATTTGTACGCTTTGAGATTCAAGGACAAACACTTCCAGTTAGCAGGTCTTGACTTCAAAATCTCTCCAAGGTATGTATCCAAAGCTACCAAGATCCCATATCATGGTGAAAAGTGGTTTAAACAAGCGCATCTTGATCTGGAGGATTATAAACCTTTCATCAAATCTGAACATGGGGAAACCATCACTGCTATTTTCCCTTTCTCCTATCTTCTTGACAGTTATGCTCCACTGATGAAGGCCATAATGAGATATTTCACTTGTGAAGGGAGGTTTAGCCAAATTTTTGCCTATCATGTTCGCTTGTTGATGCATTTTACCAGGAGCAGGCAATTAAACCTTCCATACTTTTTGTCCAAGAGCATAGAGAAAATGGCAGCTACTGTCCAAAAGAAAGCTCCACCTCAACAAATCCCTTCTCTCTTTCATCATTCCTTGATCAAAATCATCTTCTTACACCAGCTGGAGAAGAAAGGAGTTTCATGGGATTTATTCATTAGCCATGCCGATTTCGCCACCGTCCCTCCTGTTCATGTGTCTCCTACTCAGCCTGTCCATCGCCCAGTGCCTTTATCTAGTAGGCCTACCCCTAAAAAACTCAAGATGATCACTGGGCAGCCAAGTAAACAGGGAGAAGGAGAGGGCAGTGAGCCACAGGGAGAAAAGGAGGATGAAGAGCAGCAGCAGCCAGATTTTGAGGGACAGCAGCAATTGGAAATCAGTAGACAGCAGCTAGAGGTTGATGAACAGCATCAAATTCAGGAAGAGGGACAGCAGCTAGAGGTTGATGAACAGCAGCAAGTACAGGAAGAGGAACAGCAGCAGACAGAGGTTGAAGAGCAGCAGACAGAGGTTGAGCAAACAATTGAAGCATCTTTTGAGCCACAAGCTGGACAGGATGTTGAGGAAGGACAGCAAGCTGAAGCTGCCTCCTTGACAGTGACCAAAACTGTTCCTAAAAAGAGGAAATTGCCCAAAAAGACAACTTCTAGCTTGCCAAGGAGAAAGAGCGCTAGATTGGCCTTCAAAGGCAAACGTACAGTTGGAGGAAGCGCCAAGCATAGAGGTAAATCAGCTGTCATCCCTATCCCAAGCGATGACAGTGACAATGAGGCACGCATCCTTGAAAACCTCCTCATTCACAAGGAAGGGAAAATTGAGGTGTTACAAGAAGATCTTCAAAGGGCAAGGAATTTCAATCATTTCTTGGAGGTTGAGAACAAACAAATGAAGTTTCATGCAGCCATTCATGAGGCAAGGGCCATCAAGTATAAAAAAGAGGCAGAAAAGGCACAAGTAAGAATTGAAGAGCTTATTGGCGAATTTGATGATGAAGAGGAGGAGGACCAGCCTAGGCGAAAGAGGCCTAGAACCATCGGGCTTAGGAGAGCCTTGGAGAAACAGAAGGCTGAAGAACAAGCTCAATTCGAAGCTTTTCCTCTCACTACCCTCTTTGAGCGGGAAATTGAGGAAAACAAGGAAGCTTGGCTTGAAAGAGCTAACCAGCATTTGGAGACCAAGCTTGAGAAGGCAAACAGGGATCTTGAGCTACAGAGAAAGAGAACTCTTCACTTTCAGAAGCTAAACCAATTCGCCAGGCGCAAATTGAAGGTAGCACAAGAAAAATTGAAGAAATTGAAGGAGAGGCGCCTAGCACGGAAAGAGGAAAAAAGCATATCAGCCCTCGATATTTTAGCTTCAGCTTCGGAACATGTCTCTATGGACCCTTGAGGGTCATCCATGCCAATTTTGGGCCTGTTTCGAAAACTTTTTGTTTTTTGGCATTTTTTGGGTTTTTGGCCAAAAACTCATAAATGCGCCATTTCAGTTTGATGAGTCGTCAAGGGAGGAGGGTGATACCAATGGATTCCATAATTTCATGAGCAGCTCTCCAGCGATTTTCATGGCATTTGAAGATCATTCGCCCCTCCAAATTGGCGAAAAACAGCCTCATTTTGCACATTCTGCCCGCCATATCAGCAGCCTGCTATTTTCTGGGTTTTTGCACACAGGTACAGTTTTGAGGGACTTTCAGAGATCATATTGAGATGATTCCACTTGCATTGGAAAGCAGACACAGAGAGCTTTCCAACGAGCCATCATGAGCCTCATTTCGACATCAGGAAGCCTTCCATTTGCATCCAGCAAGTCAGAGGACCTTTTTCAGGCATAAATATGAAGTATTTTTGCAATTTTTGAACTCCAAAAATTTGCTTTTCCCAAATGTGCGTTAGGCTATTTTTATCATGGGAAAATCATGTAAAGTCAATATAATTTCCGTTTTTAGTAGTTTTTTAGATATTTTATGGGATATTTGTGCCTTGGGCTTTGCAAAGCCTCAAGGACAAGTTTAGATATTTTGACTTGGCCAATGGGATAGCTAGTTGCTCCATGAGGTTTTCCTCTTTCTAGCCTATTTATCCCATGGTTCTCATTGTAAATCAGAGGCTGAACTTGAGAGAAGAATTAATGCATTGGTCATATGAGCTTTGAAGAATACACTTGAGTTATGATTTTTGGACTGCCTCTTGGATGCTTTTGAGAAATGGTGAAGGCTTGTTGATGGATTCCTTGTCATGGTAGAATGGTATAGTGCTTCTTTATGTGTTTTGTCTTCTAGTTCTCATTCATATTACATATTTCTTGCTGCTATAGATCAGTAGAGATTGATTTTGAGATATGCCCATGGAGGCACCTCAAAATCCCTGAATCTTCATAGCTTGATGTTTTCTTCTCCCTTAGTTATGCTAAAGAATTCTTAGCTGCTCTTTAGTAACCCAAGGTATTGTTGCTAAGTTTTATTCATCAGTTCCATGTATGTTGAGTAGGATGTATGGTTTGCCCTACCTACCTATCAGCTGCCCATAGTTCTGTCCATGAAACTTTCTCTTTGACTGATTTGTCGATCATTTTGTTGAACCAAGGAGGCCTAGTCCCGATCTAGCCCTTTGCCTAAAACTATGAAAACTTATTTGTCCAAGTGCCCAATGACTTAGAGACTATGTTTAGGCGTTCCGGCATAGTTTATGAGTTGTTAGTTTGTCTCATGTGTTTTCCCCAAAGTCTGATAGCCTTTTCCCGAAGTTAGAGGGTCATATACCTCTGTATGGCTTGAATGTTTGATTTCTATGTATTGATTAGCTTATAGTTATTCCTAGCATGATTAATGGCTTGCTGTTACATGTTTATGTCTGCTATTAACTAGTTTGCACTTGAAATCCCTTGTCTTTCATCAACTTATTGTTCATTTAATCCATTTTGCCCAGAGATCCCTTCTACTGTGAATCAAATCGGCCCTACAGCAGCTTTACATCATCACTTCATAGCTTCCCTGATCTGTTTGACCCCATAGCCCAATTTATCTACATCTTGTCATCCAGTTTATGTATTTGATCAGTTTCATCCCTCACAAACTTAAAAACTAAAAAAACCAAAAAACACACTTCATAACTAGCCTAATATCAGAACATCGAAAGTAAACACACCGACATCTTCTACACATATAGAGAGAGCCCTCTCTGAGTCCAGGAAGGCTAGGTCGTTGGGCTCCAAAGCTTGGTTTGATGTTACATCGTCATTTGGCTAGCCAATCTACTAAAACTAAATCACGGACCCTAACACTGGGGGGACCCTAACACTCGTAACCCCCATATTGTTATTATTGTGCCCTTACATTATTATTGTTAGGTCGGCTAGGATTACATTGTGGCCCCACTAGGATTATATTGTGGCCCCATGGACTCCTATATATAGAATTAGGTTTTGGTCATTTGTATCATCCAATAATTGTTCATTCATGTAATTTATTGGAGGTTTCCCCCTCGAAGTGGCTTATTTCTAAGGTGCTGATATCTCTTTTCTTCTATTTTTGGAGCTGGTTTCAAAAATTTGCAGCCATTGTAGACCATTTGATGTGTTGACGCCAAGAAGCGAAAGAGATGGCGAATGCATTCTTCCAGATGCGGAATTTGGAATCGTGGAGGTAAAAAGAATTGTCATTTCTTTTCTTAACATTACTGATGTTGGAACTCATTGTTGTAGTTCACTAAGATGGGCTTAACTTGGAAAATTGGTTTCCAAGGAGAAGCTTGCATCGAATGCATGTTTGTGCAAAGGAGGAACATGATTCTCAGTGGGAAGGCAATTAGTTAGTTTTCCAAGCACCGAGGGATCTCTTTGGTACAACAAGGTGTTTAGTCAGAAACAATAAGCCAACAAGTGTTGGATTGGGTCAACAACAAAAGGAGGACATTGGTTGAAGCGCCAAGCCATTTGCAAGGCAAGGTATGTCAGTGAGCCCAGGTGGTTGTCATGGAGATTTTTCCAAGTATAATCAAGTTGATAGAACTTGGGAAAGAGAAGAGTATTCAGCTCTCCTCAGATAACCAAATTTTGTGGGTCGAAAAGCCTGTCAGTGGGAAGGAGTGATCTGAATCTGGATTAGGGGCAAAAATTTGCCAAAAACTCAAATTTCTCAGAATTCCACCAAACTAGAATGACCAGATTGGGCCCATCTCTAGGAATTCGACACACTTAGTTTCACTCAAAATGGATTCCGTATGAGGAAGTTAGAGCCCATTGATCACCGTGTGAAATAGGTGAATTTTAAAAATAAAGGGTCAAACGGAGTCAAAGGCCAAAATTTGGGTTTCCTCCATTTCACCCAATCACACCATGCCAAGTTTCAGACTATGGTTGTTGGTCTAAGTGGATGATTTGTGGTCTTTTGATTGGTTTTGGGAAGGAACCAATGGCGTGAAGACACGTGGCTAGCCTGGAGGCCGCCATGTTCCCCCTTCCAAGTTTCAATAGTATGCCAAGGTCAAAATCCAAATTTCATTGGCAATGGTGAATTTCCGAATAATATTAAGGTTGGGCACATTTTTTATATACATGTAAAAATCCGATATATATTTCATATATTCCAAGGTTAGAATTATATCAAAGTGTTCGAACTATATCAAAGTGTTAGCATATATTATTGGAGAAAAAAATGACCAAGGGATGGGCAGAGGTCGGGGTCGACCACACAACCTCCCCCGCACTAACCACCCTGCTTACCACCAAGCCACCACCATAGTCCTTGCAATACAATGTGTTCAACATATATTTGAATTTACAAAGATTGAGCAGCAGGGGTATGGAGGGGGCCATCCCCCTCCCCATAATACCTTAATACCAGACCAAAGGCGGAGCGGAGTTTCAAAACAATGGATTAACAATTAATATAGGGTTAATTACTACTAATCTTGGAGTTTAAAACCTTAAACATTGTTTATGTAAAACGCGCTTATGCGCAGTTAACTCAAACCTATCTGCCATTAACCTTTACTTAATAATTAATTAAATTGGATTTTAATTTGGTGGAGAGTTTGGCGGTTCCCCTAATTTCGGTGACACTACCAAATTTAGCAGACTTAACTAGATATGTTCCATTTTTAGTGGAGTTTTCCTTGGAAATATTGAGGAAGCCATAACTTTGGCATATTTCAACCAATTTTGGTTCATGAAGAGTCATTCCTAGATGATTTTTATGCTATGAGCATGATGGTGCAGGTTTCAAAGGCATTGGAGCACTTCTGAATTTTTTTAATTTTTTTTTCAATTTTGAAGATTAAAGAAGCCTAGGGCCATCGGGAGAGGAGTTCATGCCTAGATTAGCTGAAGACCATTTTCAAAGCTTGAAGAGTTTATTTTGAGGTTTTTGGGTCTTCTGAAGCCAATGGAGTAGATTTAATAGCCATTGAAGCACTTTAGGTGCATGTAATCAAAAAATTAACCATTAATCCCAAGAGGGCCTGTCCAGTTGAAGCAGGTCCATGGGGTGAACTTTGTTATCAGCTATTGTGTAATGTGTTTGATGTGTGCTATTTCTCTGCATTTTATTTTCTGTACATGAGTTTTTAACAACTAATTAAGTCATAAATTTCTCATAAAAAACACAAAAACTTGACACATAAACCCTCACATGAATGGCTAACTTGAGACGATCCTAAACACATTTTTATTTAACTGACGAGGGAGCTAGCACAGCAAAACTAGTTTTCCCATATTCAAATCACATTGTAAACTTTGTAGTTGAGGACTTCTAATTCAAGACTCTAGACAATTACCTCCAAATCTACATCCTCCATATGGTCCATTCCATGACCATTTGATTTAGTGTTAGCATTACTTAGCCTTATGTTCACAGCCTTGACTGCTTCCTCTTCACTATAAGGTTCGTGGGAATATTTTGGACTCCTATTCACCAATTAGGAAACTTTTCCTATAAAAATTCTTGTAGTTTTTCCTTCTATTTTTACCTAAAATTCTTTTTGAATTCCAAAATATGGTTTTACCAAGTCATTTTCCTCGAATTTTATTATTATTATTAACTATTTACTTGCACTATTCCAATACCCGAGTTTAAAGATAATCCCTCTAAAAGTTTTCAACTTTTTTTACTGTAACATTGGCCTTTAAAGTTTTTTTAGCTTTCTTTTAATTTTTTGTAGAATTTTAGGCCTCAACCAAAATTTTGGGTGGATGGTTATATCTTCCTATAATTATATTTCCAAGGACTGGCCATATGCCCAATTCTGATTTATCAGCTGTAACTTCAAAAATCTAGTTGATTTCCCCAATTATTTCATTCCTGAAATTTGATTTCCAGCTCGCTCTCAACAAGCATGTACTATCTCGTAACTAACTATACTTAAATCATACAGAATCCCACCTTTAGGGATTCTCCATCATTATTTTCTCTCCTTAGGCTTTCTCCAACGTCTCATTGGAAGCAAATTGACTTTCCTGACCTTTTATTACACATTTCCAACATGTTATGTTTTTTCCAAGTGTCCATATTTATATACAAATATCTGTTTGAACTATATATATATATATCTATATATCTATATATATATATATATATCTATATATATATATATATATCTATCTATATATATATATATATATATATATATTCCTGAAAGGAACATGAAACCCGACTATGGCTCTGTCCCTGCTCCACATTGCACAACCAATATAATTTTTATATATGTTTTAGCGCCTAGAGATAGCCCCTAGGTTGAATAGATACCATTTCCTAGGACATCTTGATGAGTGCTTGCTGGATTTTCTAGAGTTTTTACTTACACTCAGTATTTAATTGGATTTTTTGGCTCAAAATATTCTTTAAGAAGAGAAATACAAATCTATTTGCAGAATAATACTCATAGAAGAAATAAGGTCCACTTCTAGTGGCCAACATTACATGAACATATATTTTATCAGTCATTGTAGTATTTGGAGAGAATAATTGTTAAAGGAAGAAATTCAACACACACGACTTAAAATAAGAATACAATTCAAAGAAATTCAACATGAAATGGATGAGAGAAAACATTTAAATGGTTTGCTAAGATACATGGAGTGCATATTAAGGATAATATTTCTTATTCAGCCATAGGCACCTTATATCAACATTAGACAAAGATGAATCTATGAATCATAAATAAAATATCCATCAGCTGCTATTACACATAATTTGAGAAGAAAAATGAAGAGATAGTGAACAAACACAAAATAAAATACATACTACATAGTCATATAAATCAGAATCGCCAAAATATTTCATTAATATTCAACTAGGGAAAATTTTAAGGATGGGACTTTATCTTAAAGTTTAGAAACCTTGGCGAATATTACTAGTCCCTAATATGCAAATTGAAGTTATGTTGCCTAATTCTTGAGAGAAAATACCTCATTGTTTCTATCTATCAAATCTTTGGCCAACATCTATTTCTCTTCTTCCACCTGTGCAAGTTCCTTAGACTACACATGCTCACTAGTTGGCATCTTCAACTTGTGTCTTAACTCCTTTACTTCTTCTTGTGAGATTTGGAGAAGGGCTTTGAATGCAACTTTGTCTTCTGAATTTAACCCTAGCTTCACAATCAACCCCTTGAAGCTCTCGTTTTGCATGTGTAGATCTCTAGAGTTATCTCTCTCTTATTTTAACTTTTTTGAAGCCTTCTCCAGTAGCTTCTCAACCTTATTGATTGTCATTGTATTTCTGTTGAGCTCACTGTACAACATTTCTCCCACTTTCCTGTGGAATTTTACCTTATCAGGAAGAGGGACACTTGTAAAATATAAAGAAACATCAAGGGCCTTGAACTAGGAGCCCAAAGGTAATGCATGTGCTAGTGGGTGCTACAACGAGAGATTCATTTGATTTCTCTCTAATTCCATAACAACCAAAAGTCTGGTTTGGTATGGGAATGAATGGGATTCCATTTGTTGTTGCATCTCTTCCATTATCTTCTTGTTTCTCTATTTAATGGCGTTTCCAATAGGTTAATTCGACTCATTAGTAGTTACACTTCCTTTTGAAATTAAAATGGCTACCTATGAAAAGGATGAGGCAATAGTTTGTTATGGGTCTTCCAAAGTCACTTGGAAGCCTGGTTGATCCCGTCTTGTCTCCACTAACTTGGTCTCAATTTCATATTCTTATATTGCTTGGGTCTTTGAATTTTTACTGGTGTGTACATCCTCCATCTCTACGTCCCTTGTCTCATCAACATTCCTTTTCTGCTGATCTGGATTTATGCAGGGACGCAATAAAATACAAAAATAGAAATAAACACATAGATGCAATGGAAATAATAATTCATTTCATTAATCAAATAACTGAAATATGTTTACAGACATAATGGAAATAAACTAGCTAGGGCGATGGTAGCTTATCTCTGAGAAGAGATGTGGCAGCTACATGCCTCTGAACTATGTTACAATGAGGCTCGAAGGCCTATTTATTGTTGAGAAACACAGAAAAACCCTAAACATCCAAAAACCTAACCGTAGGAGATGAAGTGCCAAAACTATGGGCCCTGTTTGGGTAAATTGGTGTTTCAACTTCTCGGGGGCATAACTTTGGCATACAATCTCCGTTTGACGCGCATCATATATCGTTAGAAAGATATATCCGAGGAGTACAACTTTTGGTGTGAGTAACATCAATCTATTGACCCATGTTGATCCTATTTTTCCCAAAAAACGTCATTTAGGGCCTCAAAATGGATCCAGAAGTTCAGGACTCGAAAAATGCTAAAAATAGTAAGTTTTGTCGAAACTGAAAAGCTGAAAGAACCGACGGTGGGGGTTCAAATGGAATAGTTGGGTGGCCACCAATAACAACGTGGCTCATTAGGGCCTCCAAATGGCTCCGAAAGTTTAGGAACCAACATAGTAACCTGTGTTGAAAGTGAAAAACTGAAAGAAGTGATGGTGCGGGTCCAAATAGAATAGGTGGGTGGCCACCAATATCCACCTGGATCATTCCTCCCTCCTTAGGAAGCAATGGTCCCCATTTCGTTAAGTTTCTTCATGAGAGGCAAATTTTGCTGAAGTTGGTATTGGATTTGTCCATGATGTCGTGGACCTGCTGGTGGACGTGCTGGATGTGTTCAATAAATTCGGTTTCCTCAGACAGTACATGTGTGGATTCTATCTATGTAATCGCATGAGTTATGGAAATATCAGGCAGTGGTGCGCTGGGGGTCAGATCAATGGAGTGCATGTCTGGACAGTGTAGAGGAACCTCTGTGGGTGAGGATAAAATTTCTTCGTATTCCTCCATGCCTTTGTCCATTTGTTGCTGCTGTGCAGGGGAGCCCTGTTTTGAGGTTGTGGCAACAATCTTCTTCTTTCCTTGTGGGAAAATGGTAATGAAAACAAATTTCCTTGTCTGGGAAACAATCTTAATACCTTGTTTTGTAGTAGTCAAAGAGATGGCAAGAGGTGGTATTACCTCCAGTATCCTGTACAAGTTATTTGTTGTGTAACCCAACTCAAAAAGAGAAGAAAAGAGATATCAACGCCTTAGAAATAAGCCACTTCGAGGGGCAACCTCCAATACATTACATAAATGAACAATTCTTGGATGATACAATTTACAAAACCTCCTTTCTATATATAGGAGTCCATGGGGCCATAATGTAATCCTAGTGGGCCACAATGTAATCCTTGCCGACCTAACAATAATAATTTAAGGGCACAATAATAACAAAATGGGGGTTACAAGGGTACAATAATAACAATAAGGGGTTTACACTAACAATAATAAGGGCTATACTAGTGATATAGGGACCTAACATGCCCCTCTCCTTCAAAAAAAATGTTGTCCTCAACACTTGAGTAGCTCCGGGTGCTTCTGTATAAAATTCTCATCCTCCCATGTAGAATCTTCAGTGGGTAAGTTCTTCCACTTGATGAGATACTCTGAAATTGATCGATTCCGTAGTTGTCGAGTTATTTTTTCCATGACTGCTTCAGGTTCCAATATGATTTTCCCTTCCCCATCAAGTTCTGGAAATACTATTTGAACTGGAAGATTTTCACCTATAACCTTCTTTAAGCATGAAACATGGAAAACTGGATGTACTCGCGAAGAAGCAGGAAGCTCCAATTTGTATGCCATAGTACCAATCTTTTGCAACACCTTGTAAGGACCATAGTACTTTCGCGATAATTTATTATCCTTCTTTGCTTGCTTGAGGGACATTTGTTTGTATGGTTGTAGCCGTAAAAATACCCAATCTCCTACATCAAAACTTCTCTCGCTACGATGTTAATCTGCCTGTTGTTTCATTCGATTTTGTGCCAAATTCAGGTTATCCTTTAAGAGTTGGAGAACTTCTTGCTGATGCTCGATGTGATCTTCCACTGCTTGAACCTTCGAATTTTCCTTAAAGATGATGTGATGGATGGTGGATGATATCCATAAAGTGCCATAAATGGGGTCATTTTTGCTGCAGTATGGAAGGAAGTGTTATACCACCATTCAGCAAGAGGTAACCACTTGACCCATTGTGTTTGTTTATCAGATACAAAACAACGAAGAGATCCTTCCAAACATTTATTTACTATCTCAGTTTGACCATCAGATTGAGGATGATAAGATGAGCTATGAGCTAATTGAGTACCCAAACAAGAAAATAACTCCGTCCAAAAATTTCCAGTAAAAATGGGATCTTTGTCGCTCACAATAACCCTTGGACTTCCATGTAGCTTTTGAATTCTGTCCATAAATGTAGTAGCAACCGTACTTTCTTTAAATGGATGGGATAATGCACAAAAGTGTGCATACTTGGTAAGTCTATCAACTACCACCATGATGACACTCTTTCCTTCGGACTTAGGTAAACCTGTGATAAAATCCATTGAAATCTCCTCCCAACATTGACTTGGAATAGATAAAGGTTGTAGAAGTCCTCGGGGTCTTAATTGTCTCAACTTTATTCTGCTGGAAAACCAAACATTCCGCCACAAACTTTTGAATATCAGATTTAAGGCCATCCCAAAAAAATTCTTTCTTCACCCTGTGGTAAGTTTTTAAAAATCCTGAGTGTCCTCCTAAAGGAGAAGTGTGCAATTCCAGAAGAATATTTTGTTTTAGTTGAGAATTCTTACAAAGATATAAGCGATCTTTGTACCATAAGGAATCATTTTTCCAACTAAATGTATCAGATGTACTAGGATCTTGCTGCAACTTTTGAATGAGTATCCATACATCTTTGTCCTTCTTCCATTCATCTCTTGCTTCAGTTATCCAATCTGGTTGGATAATAGAAATAGCACAAAGCAATGCTTCTACCTCTTCATTCTTTCTTGAGAGTGCATCTGCAACAACATTCAGCTTTCCTTTTTTGTAGATTATTTCAAAGTCATAACCCAACATCTTTGTGACCCATTTTTGTCGTTCTTCTGACGATAGTCTTTGTTCCAAAAAGTGTTTTGCACGTTGGTGGAGATCAAAATATTGCTCCATCCGTAGTATCCATGTTACCGTGATCCTTTCCATCAAACTTCTTCATATATCTCCTTTCTTCAAAACTTCCATTCCCAAAGTAATAATAACAGCACGAGGCCTAGACTCATACACATCATGTCGCCTCCAAAAGTATGGTTGGCCCAATAATACATCAGCTACATCAAGAGGAGCAACATCACACAATACCTCATCCGTGAATGGCTTGATACTGTATGGAAGTCGGCACTGCTGGCGGATGCAGAGATCTCTCCCTGGGTGGAGCCACCCGATGGTATACGGCTGCAGGTGTGCTATGGTTGGTAGGCCGAGCCGCTTCACGACGTCTGCTGAAATGAGGTTCTTTTGGCTTCCGCTATCGACAAGAAACTGCAGCGGAGAACCCTTCACCCACATCTGCGACTGGAAGAGGCGCTCCCCCTCCTCTGGATCCTCTGGACCCTCCTTCTGGATCTTGGTGGTTGCAACAATGGCACTGGGATCCGCATCAATGATCTGCTTCCCTTTGTCATTACCTTTGTCTGGTTCTAACTCAGGATCAGAAAATGCATCTGATTCGGGTGCCTTTAGTTCAGCCACCAAAGATTGTTTGGCCCGACACTCGTTTGTGCTATGAGTGGGGCTGTTATGAAATTCACACCACTTCCCTATGTCCTTCTTTGGATTTGTGGTGTTGTTCTGAGTCGCATTGCTTTGGCCTTGCCCCTTGTTCTTCGGTTCGGGGGCACCTTTCGGATTCGCAGATCCAAAGTCTCGCTTCTTCTACTTAAATTTCTGCTCGATCTTGGCGGCATAGCGATATGCCGTGCCAAGCGATGTAATGTCGAGGAACTCCATTTCCTCCTGAATGTGTTTGTGCAGACAGCCGCGGTACTTGAGCACCAAATGTCTCTCTAAATCTTTAATACCCAACTTTGTGCGCAGGGTATGGAACAGATTCGTCAGTTCGTGCACATCTTGATCCTTTTGTTGCCGCAGCGTGGTCCATTGGATGTATTTGTCCTCATAGCTCCCCACGGGGTAATATTGTTCCTTGATTCCATCTCGGAACGAATTCCAAGTGGGTGTGGTCGAGAACAGAGAGGGTTCCCCTTCGCCCTCTTGCTCACGGTAGGTTTCCCACCAGTCTTTGACATGGGGGGCGGCTTTGAGGAGTGCAAAAACAATCTTTTCTCGGTCAGAGAAGTCATGGACCGAGAAATACCCTTCCAACAAATTTAACCATCTGTCTATGGCATCCATATCTATCCGCTTCCCCCAACACAGAATTAAATCCTTACCTATACCTTGAAGGGTGTGGCGCCTCTCCAAAGCGACCGTTGGATGTAGATGCGCCGAGGTGGGTAGCCATTAAAGGATCCTCGAGAAAATGTATCCATCATCGTGTTCCTTTGTTTCTCGAGGGCCTCCTTGAGCAATAATTTTATAGGATCTCCCTAATCCCTCATATTTCTTTTTCTTCCACCAAGGGAGTTCATTGGGGTTGTGAGGTCGATTGTGGCCCAACCAAATCGAAGCCCGAACTCTTATACCCCCGACCGTGTTGGGGACATGCAAAGAAAAACAGAGAAAGAGCAGACCCGCTCTGATACCACTGATCCGGATTTATGCAGGAACGCAATAAAATACAGAAATAGAAATAAACACAGATATGCAGTGGAAACAATACTTCATTTCATTAATCAAATAACTGAAATGTGTTTACAGAAAAAATGGAAATAAACTATCTAGGGCGATGGTAGCTTATCTCTGAGAAGAGATGTGGCAGCTACATGCCTCTAAACTGTGTTACAATGAGGCTCGAAGGCCTATTTATTATTGAGAAACAATGCAAAACCCTAAACATCCAAAAACTGAACTGTAGGAGATGAAGCGCCAAAACTATGGGCCCCGTTTGGGTAAATTGGTGTTTCAACTTCCCGGGGGCATAACTTTGGCATACGATCTCTATTTGATGCACATCATATCTTGTTAAAAAGCTCTATTCGAGGAGTACAACTTTTGGTGTGAAAAATATTGGTACACGGACCCATGTTTCTCCCGGTTTTCCCAAAAAATGTCGTTTAGGGCCTCAAAATGGATCCGGAAGTTCAGGACTCGAAAAAATGCTAAAAATAGTAAGTTGTGCTTAAAATGAAAAGATGAAAGAACTGATGGTGGGGTTTCAAATGGAATAGGTGGGTGGCCACCAATAACCATGTGGCTCATTAGGGCCTCCAAACGGCTTCAAAAGTTCAGGAACCGATAAACTGCTAAAAATAGTAAGTTGTGCTGAAAGTGAAAAACTGAAAGAACTGATGGTGTGGGTCCAAATGGAATAGGTGGGTGGCCACCAATATCCACCTGGATCATCTGCCCCTTGTCCTTTGTTGCAGGAGTCTCAATTTCTATCTTTGTGTTAATATGCCTTGAATCAAAGTTAGTATTCCATTCGATTTCAATCCTACATTCATGCTCATAAGTTGAAGCATTTATTCTTTCCATTTTCTTGGCAATGACAACATGAGGGTCATAATGCCAGACATCTCTTAAATCAAAATTCATTTGTTTCAGTAATTCCTCAGCTGCCTAGAAGGCCTGCATGGAATTAAAAATAAAAGGACCTACGGGCTTTCCCAAATTAAACATATATCCCTTCTTAATAGGGACAAAGGGAACTTGATCCACATTAAGACTTTTTATGATGAATTCTAGAGCAAAAATCCTCAAGGGAATAAACACACGCAAGCGATAAGGAGGAAGTTCATACCCATAGACCCTAATATATGGGTAATCCTCAAATAGGTACCAGTCTCCCTCCTTGGTGTCCATACTGAGTTAAAGGGTTGCTTTCTACTGATAGATGACTCTGGGAGGGGAAACATTATGAATAATTTTATAGGCAATGGTCATATAGGAGGATATGAACTAGGAATAGCCATCAACAATTCGTCTCTTCCTAACAACAACATCCTAGTCAAAAACATAATTCCTTTGTTTATTTGAAGCCATCAAACTCAGACCCAAACACTCAAACTCATCCACATGGGTGTATAAAAATAAGTAGAACAACAATAAATAATATCTGAAATAGGAGGTGGTGGGAAAAAGGTGTAGCTGGAATTTTATGGCCCTGGTTAGGTAAGCAGGGATGTCAAACAAATGGCCAGGCTGCATCATCTCCCTTAAAAACCCTAGAGAGGATTTAGTAGCTATGTTAGAATTTTCATCCCTAAAAAAATGAGCAATTAGGGATAAAATGGGTTGAATAGGATCTGCAAAGAGGGTTATAGGGAAGCTATCATGAATAGGCATAGAATGTAGGCCAGGGGCTAGGAACATTTCCAGAAAGGATTGTTGCTCATCAGATGAAAGAGTAGTTTAATGGTAGACCAACACAGTTTATGTAAATTGCTAGGGTTCAGGGGAACTTGGGTAAAATAGGGCTTTTTGAATCAGCTTTTGGGTCACCTCAAAGATTTTGGCCCTGATGGAGGAGAAAACATAAATTTTCTCTTCTATGTAAGTGGTTGTTAACCAGGAAAGAAAATAAGGGAAATAATGTATTGAGGGTGAAATTTGGTAGTACATACCTAAATTAACCACCTAAAATGGGTCTTCCCCTCTGACATGGTTACCATATGGGTGGAATCGAAGGTCTGCGAGTTGGTAGGCACAAGAAGGGTATGAAATTTGTGCCTCTATGTCCATGAGAGGTTCGACATTGGAGGAGGGTTTGACCTTCCAGGATTTTTGGGTCTTGGGGGCCTCTTTCTTCATGTTTTGACGAATATTCAAATGATTTACAGGTGGAAGGGATCGACTGGTTACCTGGTTTTCCTGGGAAAAATCGAAAACAATGTTGGAGGGAGGTTCCAGATTGATTGAGTAATCGAACAACATTATAGAGTAGACGAATGGCGGGAGGCGTTTGCACCAGGAAGTAATACAAAACTTTGAAAATTTGGAGCGGGAAGAGTTTTTATAGGTTGAGAGAGGGAAATGATCGTCTGACATGGGATGACATCAAGTGGGGAAAAGGGGTCACGGGCGAAGGAGATTGGTGACATATGAAAGGGGGAGGGGATCGGGGGTGAGGAAATTATTGTTTACCTTTAAATTTCCTCACTCGATTGCAAATGGCTGGCGGAATAATGACGTGGTGGGTGGTCCCCACCATCCTCCGACGGGTAGGAGAACAAGAGTCTAGATCTAGCGGTTGCCCCTTGGAATCAATCTCGGTTTTTGGATCGACAGGACCGCCCTTTGTCAACTCCAAGGGGTAGAACTAGTCTATTACCCACACATGTAACCCCCCCTAAATGCTTCTGGGGGCTGATCAGGCAGAGATGGATGTTGATCTACCTTAAATTGCTGAAACTTTAACCAATGGGAGTCCCTATTCAATTTTCCTCTTTTATCCTGTTGCGCTTTCCTGGTGGAGGGTTCCATGGGTGAGGGATTTAACATTAGAGCTTCTGTCATGGTGTCAGGGATTTATAGTTGCTCCCATCACTGATTTGATTAATTTTCAAGCCAGGAGTCTTGAGTTCAACTTCTTAGCCTTCTTACAAAAGTGATGAAGGGAAACAACAATATATATCAAAAAAAATGTTTTAAAATGGCACAATTACTCTGTAGTCCCTCCATAACCACCACACCCACCTTTTAACATCTGTATTATAAAATAACGTGGGCCCTCTGATACACATTGCATATAAAAACACGTCAATCCCACAGAGCCTCCAACAAACAGAAAAATATCAATTTATGAATTAAAATATTGTGGGCTCCTTCATGCCCACATGCCACACATGAGGGTATTTTATATATAAAACATATTACATATCTCATTCATATCTCAAACAAAGATATTAATTAATTTTCATTAAAATTGACCCCACCTTCTAAATGTGTGATCCATCAAGGATGGAGGTCAATCCAATCGAACGATGGAAAGATATTCGGGTCTGAGCTTGCATGGGGTTTATCACTAGATTTCCTGCTTGAAAGGATATGACGGTTGTGATCATGCCAATCCAACAACTCTGATAATTTTTGGTTCCAAACTTGCTCACCCGATAATGAACTCTCATGAATCTATCTAGGTTCCTTTTCCCCCTCATGGTTCCATTCTTGCGACCATGGTCTCAACTCCATTGTTCCTTTGCAACTCATTTTCTTGGTGTCTCTATTGGATTACCAACTATGGATATTCCATCAATTTACACAGCCCTTGCAACTCGACCCTAAAACCATCGTTATGCCCCTCCTTTCATCTCAAAATAGTATTTTGTTACATCGATGGTGAAAAATCCATAAATGGGACTATTTCACACACAGTTCACCCACAACAATATATATATATATATATATATATATATATATATATATATATATATATATATATATATATATAGAAAACCAATTCCAACCCCATTTAATCCAACTATATTATAGTAAACATTTGTGTTAACTATTAACTAATTAAACATACAGAAAATCTCCCACAAGCATATGCTTGTGGATCCTGGCTAGGGTTTCTACCTTTGGAACCTCGCCCTTCATAAACATAATTCCTATTCTTTGAAAAAACATATAACCATTAATTTTTTTCCCTAGAGAGTGGAATTCCACTTTATTTAGATTTATATATATTGACGCTAGCCTCCCCCCTCATTGAAAGCATGGCTATGTTCCACTATCTAATGTATAAGAAGAAGATTTACAACATGGGAACCAATAGTTTCTCAAAAATTTCTTCTAACTCTAGCCAAAACCCCCACCTCTGGCTCAAGCGAGGTTGGCACAAGGATCCCCAGTCTTGGCTCGACTATTTTGGGGTAAAGGAGGAGATCATCGTGGAGAATAAAGATAATATTAAAAATACTATAACTTCCAAATTTAAGGATAAATTGTGGGACGATAAGGAACTAGAGGGGAAAAGGAAACTAAAGTACTATAAGGATTTAATCATGCCCACTCTCACTAATTCAAAGTATCTCTCTTCCTTGACCAATGCTAAGAAGAAAATGAACATTGTAAAGATAAGAACTAACTCCCATGAAATTCAAAGTGAAAGCGGGGATTGGTTAGTTCCCAAAACACCATGTGTTGAAAGAAGCTATCAATAATTCGATACTAAGAGGATTGAAGATGAAAATCGATTTCTCTTGGATTTCTCAGCTCTTCCTCACATCTATTCTCATTTCCAAAACATCTGCCACACTACAAACCTTCTTGACTTATCCAGTCAAAAAACCTATAGTGATTTAGGAACACTTCTTTCCCTTCTCTTTGATCATAGAAATAAAATATTAAAAATCTCATTTAATCTCTTATTTTATTAAGGTTCAATAGACCTAATTGGTCTCAATGGAAATTAATAATAATATTAATCATCATCATCATCATCAAATGGGTTTTATATATATTAACATAACCATTAAATATAAAATCCCATATTCAAAAAGCATTACAATTAAGAAATCCCCCCCCCCCCCCAACACACATATATAATTTTATTGACATTTATTTAAAAGAGTTCTCTCTCTCTCTCTCTCTCTCTCTCTCTCTCTCTAGATAAAGTATGAATCCTCATTTAATGGAAATCATGCCCTACACAGGAATGATAGCCTTTCGAGGCCAAAATTTAACGAATTTCCTCATACTTATACTATAATTAGAATCATTTAATCAACTTCAGCCTTTCTTGGCACCTAAAATTTGATTCCAAGATGAGTTTCTTAATTCTTAACACCAATATTTTGTCAAACGGTTGGAAGTAAATCTATAATTTTTCCAGTTCACCCCAAATATCCCAATGCACACCCAGTGTTGAAACTTGGCACTGGTACCTAGGGTCCCCGACCCCCAGGTGGGAAACACTACTAAACCAAAATTCCATAATTATACTTAATTTAATTATAGAATCATGAAAACACATAATTCTGAATTCATTTACACCCCGTGTATAGCAAATAAAAATAGAACGAAATGTAGTTCTATATGTCATGCGAGCATTATGCATAACATACATTGTAATTTAGAGAACGTAGTGGAAAATAAATATACATTAACAACCATTAAGTCTGAACCTAGAAACTAGGGGATTAATTTAGGAATTTAGTAATTAAACAAGACATATAAATATACAGTTGAACACAAGAGATTAAAAAATTATCTGCCAATGAAAAGTTAGCTAGTTGCGAACACTCCACATTCCTCCCAGCCATTGACCTTGTGGTTTATAAACTCAACCACTGATCACCCCCGAGCTGGGGCAACAAATCCAAAGGCAACATTCGTAAAACCAAGATGAAAATTTCACCAAGGGGCCAACCCTAGTAGCCTCAGTCTCCAACCGCAGGCTCATGTCCCCCTAACCGACACCCAAGTATCGTGGCCCAAGTATATTGAAGGTGCCCACCTTCTAGGGCAACTTATAGTCAACCAAGACGATCTCAACCTATATATCTAGGAGATTTTTTATTTTCCAGGCGTCCAAGTACCAATAGCTAAACCGAAATAACCCTATAGCCAGTGCCAGATCCCCAATAAGACTCATTGGATTCTACTAAACTGAGTTCTACAACTAGAACTCCATGGAAACCAAGTCATAACTAGGGCCAACAAGCCCTTAGAGCACTAGGCTTCCTGGAGCCAGCGTAGGGGCTCACATCATAAACATGATTCATCCCATTGGTACAATTAACTAAATAACAAAACCTCAGCCAGTCTCAGAGTCCACCCTAGGACTCACTAGCTAATCGGTCGCCAATTGCATGATTAACTGAATGAATAATCCTATTTAAAATCAAACTAAAATTATTTATATATGCATGGATCTAAATTTCCATTCGACACCCTTTAGAACCCGTGTGGGCTCCGTGTGCAATTTTTTCCAAAAATACCCAACCATTACATTTTTCCATGGAGTTACATCCCCCATACTCTTTCCATGGAGTGGAATCCACAAATAGCCCTGTTTTATTAATATCATAATATGTACAAATTTACAATATCATGCTACCACAAAAAAACATGGCAAAAATTAATTATATGGGTGCATAGGCCACAGAATAAAACATCTATCTCACCATCCTAAGAGTCCAGGGTATCAAAATCAATAGCCTAATATCAAAAGTATGTATTTTTACATTGTAAAAACAAGTGCGGTATTACAACATTATTATCCTGCATTAATACCCACCTAATAATTCTAAGCAAGGATTTGTACATACTGTATATTCTTTATTAGGATCAACACTTTTCAGTATTGGTGCTATAGATAATATATGTTTCAATTGTTCAAAAATTTCTTGGAACTTCCGAGTCCACTCAAATTTGACTCTTTTTTTCTGTAAAGATGTTATGAAGTAGGCCAACCTATAAAACCCTTCAATAAATCTATGGTAATATCTCGTAACACCCATAAAAAACATGACATTCTCTACATCTTTAGAGACAGACCAATCAAGTATTGAGATGATCCTAGTAGAACTCACACTTATTGAATTTGGAATAAATCTAATGTTCTTTGAGTGTTTCTAGCACTATTCTAAGGTGTTTATCATGTTATTTTGGTGTCTTGGAATAAATCAAAATGTCATCAATAAAAATTAGCACAAATTTACACAATAGTGGCTAAAAAATTGTTCATTAGATACATGAATGTAGTTGGAGTGTTTGTGAGGCCGAATAAAAGCATAGTAAAATCATAATGCCCATATCTAGTTCTAAATGTAGTTTTATCTATGTCCTCATCCTTAATTCTCAATTGATGATAACCATACCTTAAATATATTTTGGAAAATATGGTGGCTCCTTACACCTTATCAAACAAGTCACTACTTCTAGCAAATCGATATTTGTTTTTTTTTTGTCAACTTATTTAGTTGCCTTTAATCAATACAATGTGTACATATCGTCTTTCTTCTTCACAAATAGTATTGACACCCCCCATAGTGACACTTGGTCTAATATATCCCTTATCCAATAATTCTTGAAGTTGCATTTTCAGTTCCATTAACTCCAGTACACTCATTCTATATAGTTCCTTAGACACCAATGTGGCCCCATATATCAACCCAATAGTGAATTCAATATCTCTACTAGGTGGTAACCCAAGAATTTAATCTAGAAACACATCCTTGTACCCTCATACTACCTCTAGATCATCTAAATTTTCTTCCTTAGTTTCCTATGAAAATTCTTCTACCTATACAAAAAATAATTAAAACCTTTTCTAACACTTCTTTTGAGCTGTAACGTTAGTATTTTTCTAGTATAGATTTCTCCCTCAATGATTTGTACTTCTCCCTCATATAAGGTACAAGTGATAATTTTGTCTAAGAAATTAATAGTTGATATGTGTTTTTCTAACTAGTCCACTCCCACCAATACATCATATGATCCTAAACATAAAACATTGAGTTTCATTATTATTTCATGTCCATTTAAATTAATGGAATAGTATTTAACTCGACCGGTAGATTTCCTTTTAGTACCCATGGCTAATTGGACCAGGAAAGAATTTTTATATTTTTCTATGTTCATATTACATTTTCCCACTATTTGAGGACTTCTAGAAATTAAACTGGCCCTTAGGTATATTAAAAAGGACATGGGTTGGTTTAGGAGATTACCTTATATTTCAATCATGATATATTGGTGCTCAACTTGATGCTCTTCCAAGGTTGTGTTGATTCTAGGTATGTTTCTAGCCACATCATTCACCATGGAGTCTTCTTGTATATTTTTTAGGGCTTGAATTGATTTAGTATTGTATGGACAATTTCAAAGTAGGTGAGGCTATCTAAAACCCCAACACTTCAATGGTTCTCTTTTTTTTCCACTAAATCTTTTATTATTCAACCTTTTTGGTTTAGACCCTCTTTAAGTTTGATAATTTTGCTGTTAATTATTTGTCTTATTAAAATTTATGTTTTGGTGAGTCTTACCAGAATTTTTATAAGAGAAAAATTTAGCCCCTTTGCTTCCTTGCATAAATATATATTTTTTCTTGTTTGGCTAAGATTTTGAATTTTCACTTGCCCACTTAGATTTTTGATAAAAACTTCTATAGTTCTGAATGGTTTCATTCATGATATTTAGGTTATCATACTCAATTTTTTCTTTAAAATAAAGGGGAAGGCAATTGATAAATCGTTGTACTTTAGTTTTTTCCTCCCGAATGTAAGGAACTTATCGTAGAAAGTGGGTAAATTTTTCCTTAAGTTCATACATGGTCATATGACCGAGCTTTAACACATGAAATTCCTTTACCTTATCATTATAGTATCTCTCTGTCAAATATTTTTACTTAAAAAACTTTCGAATCTCTTCCCAACTCATAGGCTTATCCTCTATATTATGCACACTTTTTATCTCCTCCCACCATAATGATGCCTTGCCTTGTAGCCAATAAGTGGCTAATGTAGCTTCTAAATTGCTAGGATATTCATACACTTAAAAATATATGTTCATGTAATTTTTCTCACAAGCAATTAGGATTACTACCCCCCGCCCCCTCCTTGCCCAAACTGCTCCATTTGCATTGTTTGAGTTTGGTCGCTAGGGGCTCTGCAAGTTCCATGAGTTTTTTTTTTCTTTCTTTTGGTTTTACTTTTTTCTCTAGTCTTTGGCTCGCTACACCGCTGCTACCCCGAAAGCGTGTATGTGTTCCCCTCATCGCAGACTTTATTTTGTTATATATTGTGGTGGTTTTCTTGTAGTGGCTTATCTACTTAGTGGTATAATATGAACATGAAGAGACTTGACATGTAATAATCACTCTTTAAATTGCACAAGATTGACAAAATAATGAATCTTTTCTTGAATTATTCAGGGTTTGAAGGATTTCCTAACTAGCTAAGTTCATGTGAAAGTCTGAGGGGATTCAAGGAACTTGGACCATTTTTCCCATCAAATAAGGGGCTACCTTGTTAAATTTCCATGCAGAGGAGATGCTCCAGTTCCAAGTCTAAGTCTTAGCTCCATTATTCATCACATGAAGGTAATTTTCAAAGGGGTTCTATTTGTTTTTCCTTATTTTCCTCCAAGTTTTCCTCTAGGATACTTCGTGGGTTTCCTCATTTAAATTTATTGTTATTTTAACTAACCTTAATTTATCTTGCATAGGTCTATGTGGTAAATGTGGAACTTTATCCATTTTTTCTCTTATGGGTCTCAAAGACAAAAGTTTACACTACATTATAGGTAATTTTTCATCACTAAAGTTCTATGCCTCAAGATCTTTGTTTTATTTCACTTTAGCATTATGATGGTGAATTATTCTCGAACTTTAGCCCACTGGAATGATGCCATATCTTTTATAAAACACACAAACCCATCCTTAATTGGGAACTGAGATCTTCTTTGATTTCTTGCAACTTACCTCCTGGAAAACTTGGAGACTACCCTTCCTTGGATTGCACTAAGCCATAGGTAACGTCGAAGTTCATACATAGTTTAATAATATACAAACCAAGGTAAATGTTTATAGTCTTCTATTACCACTGTAATTACAATATTTATAAAAACCCTTTTCCAACAGGTTTTGAAAGTTTCGATGGGCGAGGAAATCCTTATCAGGTAAAGTTTAGAGTAATTTCTTTTTGGTTTGCTTCTATTGTTTTGTAGAGATTATGTATAGCCTACTAACTGAAGCTTGTTTTGCTCCAAGTTAGCATTAATTCTGTCATGAGTTATAATGTATACGCACATTTAAAATATGAAAATGTTTACAAACACTTAAAAATAGGTATGGTAAATAAATAAAACTTCTTTTATACTAATTATGCAGATATGAGAGTTTTGGTAAATAAATAAAATCTCTTTTTATATTTACCCCATAAACTTCTTTACATTTACAAAAACTCAAAAAAAATATTTTATTTATGTGAAGCCTATGGATCAAATACCTCTTGGAACAATGTTTACATTCGTAAATACCTTCTTGAGCAGTCATAGTTTTTAGTTTTGTTGAAAAAATCTCTCAACAATATCCTTCTCTGGCTGCTGAATCTCATAAACTACTATTTATGTAGCTTGTAATTTGAATTTAGTGTGATAATTACGCCGTAAGGCGTTATTATTTGAAAACAACTTACTCCGTTGCTTTGTCGTCTGATTTGTGCATCGTTGGATTTTTTGTTAGACGATTAAAATCGTCTCGCCCGTTGATTTGAAATCTCACATTTATTCGCCGCATGGCATCAGACATTGCTAGTTATTAAAGAAAAGCACGCCGCATTCTCATTCGCCATTCGTGATGAACTCAGGGAGGCGAGAATTTGCCTAGATTTCAAAAGAAATATTGCGCAGGACGTATCCATGCCCCTTCGCTTTTCATTCATTGAAAAAAATAGCTGCAATTAAAAATGAGAACTGATATTGTCAAAGAAACAATATGTGAGCAATTTCTTCTATGTAGTTCGATTGGTCAATCACAGATGCTGCAATCACACAGTTCTTCACCAAGGATGTTGTTTGCCACAGACGCTACTACAGCATTTTCTCAGCTCCACCCGCCACAACAGGGTTCTGTTCAAGTTGGTGTGACCTGTGGAACAGACGGGACATCGAATGGGGCACCGTGTAGGAGTGCTAAGAAGGACTATGAATGCCCAACCACCCTGTATCGATGGGTACGGAGTTTCCTTTACTCAGGTATCTGAATTTTTATGTTGGATTTCTCAGCACTAGTCGAAATTATAGTGTCAAACTTGTTTGCAACTTCTATCGTGTTCCTATATTGGCTTGCTTTTATCAAGTTTTTAGCACAACAACATTATGGAGTTGATTTTAACTGTCAATTTTTGTAACTGTTGAATTCTAGGTTGCAAATGTTTGGGATGAAGATTTGCAGAGTGTTGTTCAAATGGGATTTGGGAAAAATCGGCAAAGTCTTTACACATCTCAAAGATTCCACGGTAACTGCAAAAATGTAAAGATGCTAAGATTCAGATTCATACTTTCTTTATATTCCTAGAGTAGAATTCCTTTTCTTACCATCTAAGTTTCTGATTACAAGTTTTGTATCAAAAAACCACATGAAAATTGATCTCTGAGTCTATTGCCCCTTTTACCCGGTTTAATCTGCGAGAGATATGTTCAGCGATTCTAAGAATCTCTGGTAACTTATAATCTCAATGGGGAGAATTTCTATTTCTAAAATATTCACTTGGTGCTGAAAAATTATATCTGGGTGCTCTGAGCTTTACGTAAATATGGGTAGAGCTCACTGCTTTTCCCATGCCTCTGTAATTCATTGGCATTAGTATTCTAAAATTCTATTGCAATCGATCGGAATGATGATTGCACTCGTGTTGTGGCAGCAAGTTTATGATGGTATGGTCCTGATTTGGTATTGACTATGGTTTTTCAATGTCTAGGATATTTTACATTCTTTGTTTCTACCTTTGGCCTCCTGATTTGGTATCAATTTTACGCAGTAATATACAAACATTTTCAACGATGTGTGTTTGGAAAAATATTTATATACGACATATAAGGAACTTTTAATATTGGTAATATATCTACTAATATCTACAACATTGTTGAAAAGAATTATTGATCATGCTAGGTTTGCCTATAACATAAAGCTTATCGTTTTGGATGCCTCAGGGGCCTGCTAAGATTTCTCTAACTAAAGTCGGATAGAGCGATGTTGAACTACTCATGCAAATCATTGTCACGCTGTGCTCGATTTCGTTGTTTCGATGGTGTTACATTCTTCCGAAGAGTTTGGGTAGGCGCTGGTGCTGTTGAAGTTGGGATTGGGAGAAGGTTGGCTCTCTCTCTGAGTAGGAGTAGGTTCTTTTGTATTTTCGCCTTTCCAATTTTGGGAAGGTCCTTGAAGACGACAACCTTGGGAACCATGTAATGCTGCAAGTTCTCTTTGCAGAATGACACAATATCCTCTGTTTTTTACGATGATTACAGTGTTGTCCTTTGCCTTTATAAAGCCGCATTTAGCATATATGATAGAACACAAGCTATCAACAGTGACATTGCAAAATAAAGGAAAAATTTCAGAGATGAATGCTTGCAGCTTTCAATTTTCGAAGCGACAAACGATTAAATTAGAGGGCCGGTTACTGAAGAGGTCTCGTCCAGTTCTTCATCATCTCTAAAGTTATTATCCCCGAGCCTCTTATCAACCAGATCCATGTACTTTCCTCCAGAGCCCTCAACATGGCCTAGGGCAGGGAAATTAATATCCGAGTAGCCGAAGTTCTTCCGACTGAACCAACTCCAGCAACACTGTCTCGAAGCTGTAGACATTGCATCTTGGGGAGGTCCGTGAAGACAACAACCTTGGGAATTATGTAATGCGACATCTTCTCTCTGCAGAACGAAACAATATCCTCTTCTTTTATGATGGTGCCACCATTTTCCTTCATCTTTATAAAGGCGCATGTATCATATATCAAAGAAACCAAGCTATCAATAGGGACATTGCAAAATAAAGGCAAAAATTCAGAGATGAATGCTTGCAGGTTTCAATTTAAGAAGCGACAAACGATTAAATTGGAGGGTCGGTTACTGAGTCCAGTTCTTCGTCATTTCTAACACTGTTATCCCCAAGACTCTTATCAACTAGATCCATGCACTTTCCTCCAGATCCCTCAACATGGCTTAAACAGGGAAATTAATATCAGAGCAGCCTTAAGTTCTTTCGGACGAACATCAACTCCAGCAACACTATCCCGAAGCTGTAGACATCACATTTCTTGGTGCATGGCCATACACAACTATTCCATGGCCATTCAAGAGCAGGAATGAATTTCCATGAGATTTTAGCTATAGTTGAAGGAGATCATCCGAAGCGACCACCCTTATGGTGATGGTTGTAAATTAACGCGGATCCTCACGCCTTTCGGAGGAATGAAACTGATTTAGCCATCTACTAATTTGAAATTCAAATTTCAATGTTTGGGCCGGGCTAATTTTCAAAATTCAAATTTCACTGTTTGAGCAGGGATTCAAATTTCGAAAAAACGAAATTGATTTAGTCATATACTAATTTCGAATTCAAATTTCACAGTTTGGGCAGGCCTGGTTTTCAAAATTCAAATCTGTGTATAGCAAGATCGTATGTACATCGTATTGTATCAGGTGGCTTTTGGGGGCTTGTACCCATGCTGTCGCTGTCAGTATTTTCCGGTGAAGATTGGAGTACTTTGTCAGCAGGAGGGTTTTTCCTTTGCATGTCCATACATGTATGATGGAGCTGCTATCGGGTTCATTAAATGCCCGATAGCAGGTTGGTTATTGCTGGCCGTTTCATAAGCCCACCTATGTTTCAAAATCCACGTTCACTGCACCTTTGTTCTTTAATATATTAAATAGGTCATCACGCTTTTGCTCTTTGTAATTATTAGGAACTGTTGTTTTCTCGTGTTTGATCTATCTCTTTTTTCTTTTATTTTTCTTTTATTGTTTTTATTTTAGTTTCACTAATCCTAATACGTCCCCATAAACAATTGTTAAGGTACTTTTTAGTGAGGTTTTGAAAAAAAAAAAATCAAGTTCCCCTCTATCTTCAGCTAAATATTCTTTAATTAAAACGAACTATGTAAATATTTTTTAATTAAAATGACTTTTTTGAAGTGATGGCCCCACACACATAGTAGATTTCAATTTGGAGTGAATATAATAATGCCATTAATAGATTTTTTTTAATAAAAATAAATTTTAATATTTACTTGGAAAGGGAACACTTGAGTTAATGAGATCATTATCGAGATTCATAATTCAATAATGATGGATAAGATTGAATAAACTTCCATCAATTTACTCCTAAAAATCCATGGGGTCATTAAAATTTAATATGATTAGAAAAGAAAAATCTATTAAATAATTAAGTGAGTAAAGAATACTCACTAATAGGTGAAAAAAATGTGAACATTAACTAAAAGTAAAATACTTTTTCAAGAAATAAATAAAGAAAAAACCTAGCCTATGGGGTTAACAGACCCTAAAATTTCGGACCCCGCTAAGGAAAGTCTAGTAGGGAAACAAGGCTTAAAATACATTGACCAAGAATCACAATAGTTTGTTGATTCTGAAAGATCGCGACACGGGGGAGAACGAGAGGTGACACTTTATGGTTGGGTGGCAAGTTGTTCTTTCCAAGTTGTTTAAAGTTTGAATTTCTTGCTGAGGTGTTTTAATATTTTAATCTTCTTGTTGTAGTTAACATGATGTGAAATTGTGAGTACTAGCTTTTCCAACTCGAAGTATATCATCTTCAAATCTTGCCAATCGACATCAACACATCAAAAAATTCCTATTTCCAGTTTGCTTGTCATTACATCTTTAGTCCTATTAACAATTGTATTCCATATAAAAATCTTACGGCGTTTCCTTTGCAACATCTGATAATGGTGCAATTGCTAGTAAAAATATTTTTATGAGTAACCTATGCACAATTTCTGTCCATCAAATTTTTAATTTGGTATTGGCCTCATTCCCTTGTGGGAAGACTAGGAAAATGACAGAGCATTGATTGTTTTACCCCATACATATGTTAACGTATGTTAACGTAGAGGGTGTGTAAATAGTAGTTTTTTGTGAGTTGTGTTTTTTTTGTGAGTAATGTATGCTTGCACATGTTTTCATTGGAATTTCTTTGAACCGGGCTATCAAAGACAAATGGTTGCTGTCAGGTTTGAAACATGGTGTGGAGGCAGATCAGATTTCATGTACACAGTAGCGAGCGACCAATAGTCAAAGTGAATAGTCCTCTTACAACGTGCGAAGCAACCTGTCATGATCTGTCTCAAACATGTATTCGTTTTCTGCTTTGGTTGTAATGGTGGCAACGTTCATTGGATGGAATCGTTCGAGGTATTCTTGGTCTGTCATTGAGTGGGACGGTGTAGAAGTATTCTGCCTATTGGGCGAATCCATTCGTGGGAAGGGAATATGTTGTAGAATTGTACAGTTACAACCTTCAGTTCTGCACTTCAAGTACAATCTTTAGTTATCGATTTCCATTTTTTTTACCGGCTTGCGAGAGATCCACCGGATATAACCAAATATTATATCTTTGCAATATCATTACATTTGTGAGATCTCTAGCAAACAGTAAACCCTCGGCTCATCTTGCCGCACAAAACCTTGATTTGTGCTCTGCACGCCTTCGAACTCTCATAAAGTGCAGTTCTACATGAAGAGTTTGGGTAAGGGAACCAAAAAGGGCTGCCTGTTGGACATATGACCAACTACATCAATCTCTACTTCACCAACTTCAACAACAACTATTACTGGATTTGTTGTCTTTGCAAGAATCCTTGGATTGTTCGTTAGGGAGAAAGATGGAATTACTAGGTGATCAAAAAAGGAAAAGTGGGCGAGTGGAAGAAGCATTTCACTCCACAGTTGGAGGATTGTCTTTAACTAGAGATCAAGTAGAAATTGAGCAAGGCCTTCATTTCATTAATAGTTTGAAAGCCATTTGGATTCCAATTTTCTTATTTATTTTTAATGTTTTCAATCTTGAATTTATTAAATCATATCGGGACTTATAGGAGCTTAAAAGAATGGGATTGGCCAATGGCAATGATTATGGGTTACAGATCGATCACAAGCAATATTAAGACTTATAATTAATTTAGAAAGGTCAGTTGCATAAGTTTGATACAATCCAGTCAAGATTATCTTTAAGGAGATCCATAAACGTCAATTATACAAAGTTCATTAAAAATGGTCATAGGCGATTATGCCTTAAATGAGTTGAATGGGAAGCTCGAAGATCGTGGTGGTGAAAAGAGGGTTGTCCTAGAGACTTAAGAGTGGGGATAAGTGCGGAGGAAGATCAACTAGACATATGTGATTATATGTAATTTGTGTTTCTTGTAATAAACTTTGCAATGATGTAAATGTAAGCATTAAAGGGTGAACTTGGAATAATGCTTACATTAGTAAATAAGAAATATTGGGTTGTTAGTGATAGAAAATAACTAAAATCACACAATTACAAAAACACAATCATATATTATGCACAAATGGTTTATGTGCACACACACTCACACACAGATTTACATTCAGATTACTCTATTAAATAGAGTTTCTAAGATCCAACTTATTCCTAAATTAGACAGAGAGAGGTTGAGAGAATTTCTTAACCATCAAACCAGCTTCCCAAATATGGAATGTAAGCATTAACTCCAACATCCCCCCTTAATGATTACATTACATGAATTTATTGAATTCACTCATAAATAACAAAATAATCAAGCTTATCAGTAGATGCTCCATCAAGTTGCCTCATAACCCTCGAAAAGGTGTAGTTGGCAAGTTGGATTCCCGAGTTCGCTTCCTCAACTCCCGAATCAAGGACCTCCCGAAGTCAATTACTGGACAGCATCCCAATCTATCGCATAACCTCATTAGGAGACCACTTCCACGTCTACCACTAACGAGGGATCCTTCCCTAGATCCGCAACTACCATACTATCTGGACAACCATCCATATTGAGCCTTACTACCACTTGATCTCTTCGAAAACAATTGATTGCAATCACTGAACTCCTAGTCATTCTATGGACGAACTCCCATCCACCGAGATACATGGATGCTAACCGTTGTACTCACCAGTTATCTAGGAAAGCCGTCTAGATACAGAATGTATCTAAAATCATCTTTACAAAAAAAAAAATTAACTGATTATGAAATTCTCCCTCACTTAATCTACAAACAAATTATAATAGAAAATTTATTTAACTATTCTACACTGCAATTACTTCTCATGTGTTCTCTGAACTGCAATGCCAATCCACAGCTCCTGCATGTTGCAGAGGAAAAAAGGCGGCGATGAGACAACACAGAAAACATTTATTCACAATTACAGGGACACCATTAAAGTCCGCACAATGTTTCACCCTACAGCGATTAGCCTCAAAGAAGGAAATGACACGCTGCAAAACATGGGCTACTTGCGAATCTAAAAAATATCCCAAAAACTACAAAACAACCAGGAATGCCGAAGTTCGCAAACCACAACATGGGCTTATTCCATGTTTACAACTTCATAACTTGCGCATATACACTCCGGCTGAGTCAACATAGGAAGGGCTCCCAAACCCGTGCATCCCAACAATCTTCCCTGCTAGTGGTTCCGTCTCAAAGTGGGCAAGGATTTCACAATAACAAAATATGAAACCAATGCCAAATAGGACCATAATAGCCACTAATTTTAGTGACAAATTCTTCAGGATAGTTCATATCGAAAACTATTTTAGTACAGTTGTCGCCTCCATGATGAATTCCTCGGAAATCTTGGTCCTTCACAGTGATATCTCCTTCGACACCATAATCCAGTTGCAATGCAGTTAATGTCCGCTGATTTACTATCACTGTTATATGACGAATGCCTAAATATGTCCCTTCGTTCCACAAACTGATAGAAATAACTAAAAAAAATTGTGACAACACACAGACCTTTGACCCTGTGCTCTGATACCATGACAGAAATAGTTAAAATCACACAATTACAGAAACACAATCATATATTATGCACAAATGGTGTATGTGCACACACACCCACACACACTAATTACATTCAGATTACTCTATTAAATAGAGTTTCTAAGATCCAACTTATTCCTAATTTAGAAAGAGAGGTTGAGAGAATTTATCAACTATCACAAACCAACTTCTCAAATATGAAATGTAAGCATTAACTCCAACAGCGAGTTGTTGGAGTTTTGTTGAGAAAATATCTTAAACATATCCTTCTTGTTTGGAATCTGTTGGATCTCATGACCACTATTTATGTGGCTTGTAATTGGTTTTGGTGTGATAATACCAATAGTTTTGTGAGTAACCTATGCACAATGTATGTCCATCAAATTTCTAATTATACCAGGGGACAAAAAAGAGGTATAGTAAATAAATAAAAGTATATCAAACAGAATTATAAATCAACATCTAATTGTATATCAAGCCTATGGGCCAAATACCATGGTAATTAAAGGAGGTATGGTAAATAAATAAAACCTCTTTTTATATTTATTCCATAAACCTTTTTATATTTACGAACACTCAAAAAATAGGTTTTTTTAGGTGAAGCTTATGGACCAAATTATCATTAATACCATGAAAAAAAACATTATTAACCCTAATAATAATATTAAAAGATCATTATTATTATTATTATTATTATTAAATCTAATGTTCATATTAATATATTATAATATTAATATTATTAAATTGAATAACTTTGTATTAATGCAATATTAAATTTGTTACATTATAATATATATTAATATATCATGATATATATATCAACTCTAGATATATATGAGAGGGAATAACAAAGACATGGAGTGATAGAGGTGGAGAGATAGGGAGAGTAAGAAGGGAGAGATAGAGATAAACTGAAAGAAAGGGGAGAGGAAGAATGAAGAGAGAAAGAGGGAGAGGAGTGAGAGAGGTAGAGAAGGGTAAGAGAGGGAGACATAAAGATGGAGGTGGGAGAGAGAGAAGGAGAAAGGGAAGGAGAAGGAGAGAGGGAGATAGTGAGTGGATTGTAGGGAAGAGAGAGAGAGAGATGGGGGAAGAGAGACGGAGGTAGGAGAGAAAGGGAGAGAGAGAGAGAGGATGAGAGAGAGAGGAGGAGAGAGGTATGGATAGAGAGATGGAGTTGGAGGGTAAGAGAGGGAGGGGAGAAGAAAGAAATAAAGAGTGAGAAGTGGAGAGAGAGAGCGATTTATAAGGGAAAGATGGAGAGAAAGTGTGTATGTTTAGGGGTGAGATAAAGAGACAAATAAGTAGAGATGGAGACAAGGGGGGGTAGAAGGAGAGAGAAGGAGAAATGGAGGGATATAGTAACATAGTTGGAGAGAGTGTGTGTGTGTGATGGGGGAAGAGAGAGGATTAGAGAGAGAGAGAGAGAGAGAGAGAGAAGGGAAGAGAGAGGGAGGTAGGAGAGAGAGGACTTTAGAGTGAGGAGGAGAGATGGAGGGATAGAGAGATGGAGTTGGAGGAGGAGAGAGGGAGGGAAGAAGAAAGACACAAAGGGAGAGAGAGAGAGCGACAATGGAGAGATGGAGAGAGAGAGTGTATGTTTGGGGGTGATATAATGAGACATAGAAGGAGAGAGAGAGGCATATAGTAACATAGTTGGAGGGTGAAGAGAGAGAGAGAGAGAGAGAGAGAGGTAGGAGAGAGAGGATGTGAGAGAGTGGAGAGAGGTAGGGAAAAATAGATGGAGATGGAGGGGGAGAGAGAGGGAGGTAAGAAGAAATACATATAAAGAGAAATGTGGAGAGAGAGAGGGAGTGATAAGGAATATGGATATAGAGGGAGAGAGGCAAGAGGAGGGAAGAGAGATAGAAGCGGGGGGGGGGGGGGAAGGAGAGAGAGAGGAGGGGGGAGTGATATATAGATAGATTAGAGAAATATAGTGTATGTTTTGGGGGTGATATAGAGAGACAAATGGAGATAGACATATATATGGAAGGTGAAGAGAGGGAAGAAGAGAGAGATGAAGACAAGGAGGCAGGGACAAAGAGATTGATAGATATGGAGTGAGAGAGAGTATGTGAGTTTTAGGGGGTGAGATATAGGGACAAAGAAGGATATATGGAGGGATATATAGATATAGATGGAGGGGGGAGAGAGGGAAGAATATTTTTTTCACTATATGCATTGATTTCAGTGTAGGTGGTGATTTCTAATCCTATTTGATTGTTTGCACTAGATGCATTGATTTTAGTGCAGATGTTGATTTCTAATTATATTTGATTACTTGCACTAGATGCATTGATTTAAATGTAGATTATTTCTAATCCTATTTGATTGCTTGCGCTAAATGCATTGATTTCAGTGTAGATGGTGATTTCTAATCATATTTGATTGCTTGCACTATATGCATTAATTTCAATGTAGATGTTGATGTCTAATTATATTTTATTGCTTGCACTAGATGCATTTATTTCAATGTAGATGATTTCTAATCCTATTTGATTGCTTGCACTAAATGCATTGATTTCAGCATAGATGGTGATTTCTAATCCTATTTGATTACTTGCACTATATGCATTTATTTAAGTGTAGATGTTGGTTTATAATTCTATTTTCTTACTTGCACTAGATGCATTGATTTAAGTGTAGATGTTGATTTATAATCCTATTTGATTGCTTGCATTAGATGCATTTATTTCACTGTATATGTTGTTTTCTAATATTATTTGATTTCTTGCATTAGATGCATTGATTTCAGTGTAGATGTTGATCTATGATTTGATGTAATTGGATGTATGATGGTACATTAATTTTAATGTGTTTTTATTAACATTGTGCATTGATTTCAGTGTAAGCACAAAAAATTATTGACAATGTACATTGATTTTTGTGTTATAGTAATTGAACCTATTAATATTGGAGCAAGAGAGACAAGGTATGATTTACACTATAACAACTCGAGCTAAAGATTTAAATGGTTTAAGATTTCAACTTTATTTTTCATATAATCGATATGAAAAGATGATAGAACTAACAAGGGTGGCAATAAGAATATCACAAGAAAATAGTTTGAGATTGATCACAATGAAGACTATTTTAAATTGACTACATTCTTATTATTCATATTTTCTACATTCAACACTATTACATTGTCACTTTGCATTCAAAAATTTTATTTCATCATTTTTCATCATTAAAGTTATTAACAATATTTATCATCTTAACAAACTGAGATAACTGAGAAAATTTAAAATTAAAATGACCTGATAAATCTCAGACATATTTATCATATTTAAAATGATGATATTAATATTAGATGTATTTACATATTATTGATAAAATTAATCATATGTTCGGTAGATTTTTCCTTGGCTGCAAACGATTGAAACTAGCCTAGATCCATATTAACTCCAAATCTATCAAGCATCGAAAGGGATCACATTTATCGAGGTGAGAATATTTCCTCAAGTTTTGCATTAAAAAAAGAGGTTTGCACCTTGAGAGATTTGATCCCTCTCTGCACTTGATAGATCTGGAGTTAAGATGGATCTAGGTTGATTTATATAAAAGATACTCATGTGTTTACATAATTTTCTATCTACCCAGTATAGTGGACTACCATAGATTTAATATACTCTTAAATGCTACTCAAGTAGTTTGTTGTAGCTTCATAACTTAAGAATTTTAGACATTAGTAATAATTTAATTTTCGAGTTTTTACATCTCTTGAGTTTTGTAAGTGAAGTAATTTCTGTATGTGGTGATGATATGAATATTTATGTATTTTGAGTTCTTATGAAAATTAGGTCTTTATTTATATTGAATGTAATGAATTTGATTATATGTATTTGGCCTCATGTATGGAGGATTATGTCCATTCTTAGGCATGTCTTTATTCATGTAGTGCTTCTCAACCCTTTCTTCAATCAAATTACTTATCATGGCTTTTATGTATGTGATTTTTCTTCTGTCATTGTATAGTTACACAAAGATAAATTCTTGTCCATTCCTATTCAAAGACATATATCCTCAAGCATTTATACTCAACCTATTATTGTCAAGTTTATTTATTAAATTCTTCTTATACCTATTACTCTACCATTACCCTAGTCAGACTCGAAATTTCTTGAGTATTATAGGTTCAGAAATGTTAGCTATAGAATTATTGATCCAAGGGTTTGTGCCACTATTCTTCAAGGGTTTTCTCAATAAGTGAGAACTGTATTTGTCAATGTTTAGTACAAATGATATTTTTCAGCATAGGTATGGGACTATGCTAAACTTACACATAGTGTCTACTAGTACAAACATCCAAGGATAATTTTTTTCCTTGTTTTTCAAAATATTTGACTAAAGAAACAACTCATGTAAAGAATCACCCAGTTACTTATCAAAACCATTTGATTAATTTACTTTCTACATGTCCAACTATTTATTCTTCTATCCTATGTAGACATTCATATTCTATCTGAAAATAGTTCTTAAAAGATTTCAACAAATGAATAGGTATATTTATCTGAGTATTTGGAAATAAAAAAAGATTTCAACAAATCAATAGGTTAACTTATCTGAGTATTTGGAAATAAAACAGGGACAAGCATGTTACCCCTAGCTGCATCGTGCTGGTTTAGTGTCTATACTTTTTTCTTTTTTTTGATAAATTTGGAGTTAAGATGGATCAATGCTGGTAGTAGTAGTGATAAACCAAAGGTTGGGATTTATTTAAAATTAGTTATGTAATTTTATTTAAATTCATTAATTATAAAAAGATCATGCTTTTTTGAATAGGTGGTATTAATAAGCTATGGGATTGTAGCAATGTCTATTTACATGTCAGGGATTTTCATGATTAAAAATAGTGTTACATGCATTTTTAAAATGTGTATATTTAACTCATATTTATTCTGCTTTACCATTAAAATTAATAATACTAATTTAAAGTAAAGTTATAATTTAGTTTTTTCTTTTTGGTATTGAAATTTATTTCGGGAGATTGAGATTTATTTAATCAGACGATATGCAGATAGGCCGATCCTTATTGGCAAACTATCCTAACGCTCAAGCAAACACCTACGCGCACGGTGACGCCTACTTCATGTCGGTTGCAGGCACTGGGACCTCACCCACTGCCTTCCGAGAAACAGACTGCAAGCCGGGATTGAATTCCGATCAGTGCTCTGGCTGCCTTGAAACCCTATGGAACATGCAGATTTGCGGGTATGCCATTGGTGATCAGGTTGACTGTTTCTTGCGCTACAAAGCGTACGAGTTTTAGTGAATCAAATGACTGTTTCATCCACTGCTTGCAGTGCAGCTTCAGTGTTTACTATCCCTATTGATATGTGTTTGTTTGATGATGTACTATGTCCTGCGTATTTGTCTCTTCTTCACTATTCTAGATTGTTGTTATAGTTTCTAAAAAATCATGTTCTCACTATTCTAGATTGTTGTTACGGTTTATATTCATGTTTCAATATAAATGAGTTAGAATGTGTTGTGTTTCAGTGTGATTGTCAAATTATGAATGTTGTAGAAAACAACGTTTTTTTCCTTCTGAAAAAAGAAAGAAAGTAGAGGTCAATGAAAAGTGTTGCAGAATGTGTAGTGGTTTAATGTAAATGTTAAATTATAAATGTTGCAGGATGTGTGGTGTTTTAATGTAAATGTCAATTATAATTGAATAAGAGTTATTAGAGTTTATAACATGTGATTTTCCAATAAGTTATATTTGTATAAGAGTTATTATTATGGTTATTGTGACTATCATATAAATTATTATATAGATATTTGGGTATTCCAAACACAACTCTATCTAATAAAATATTGTTGTCTTTGTTTTTCAATTTGTGCTATGCCTCTTATATCTATCTCTTCATAAATATACAAATTATTTCAAGGGTATCTATTTCATTTGCATGGGGTACTTCTTTTGTTTTCATATTCCAATCAAAATAGCTCGACTTTGATATTGAGCTAACATAAAATTTTATATTAATTTTCATAAAAAGGCTCGATCCCATTTACCAAAAAATAAACACTATAGAATTTATATATTTTCCTTACCAGAAAGTATAAATTTCATAGAACATCATGATCTACTTATTCCAAAAGACAAGAATAACATTATGACTGAAATTGTATGACATCTACGTCCTACACATCCAAAAATTTAAAAATCTCTAAAGTACCAGTTTGAATATGCAATGCTTCCTTGGAAAAGCGATTTTCCAGAGTGTTCAAATGCCTCAAAATGTATTTTTGTTTCAAACCATTTCAGTTTGCTAGACTTATTATTTTTTTCCTAAATGATATGAAACAAATGAGGAGCAAGAATTCCAACTATGTTGTTAATCCAATCATCCGCTACCTGGGAATCTATGAATATTTGTAATTTCCTTACCCTAACATAGCTTGCAACATACAATAATGCCTAGAGTGCTCCAGCCTTATTATTTCTTCCACTTCCAACGCAGAACCAAATGCGTTTCACTATGTGTTTATTTAGAGAAAGGACTACGCTAGCCCCACAAATTGGGGGATGGCTCTGGTTGACATCATCAAGAAAGTCTCATGACATTTCTTCCTTTATTGGAGGCATAATTGGAGTTCTAGTTTTCTTTCTTTTAACCTCCATCTTATGAGAGTTGATTGTACCTCAATTACTCTTGGAAAATTGCTAAGTTCCTAGGCCATCACATAGAGTGGATCATAGCAGCTAGAAGAACTCCACATATATATATATATATATATACACCATTGTCTATTTTTTTTCAGAAGAAATAAATATGCCTCCCTCTGGCCTTGAGGGCTAGAGTGAGTTTATATATATATATATATATATATATATATATATATAAAGTTGATATTGCTAGGAATCAAGGAATACTTAGAGTGAGGGTGTGAATTGGTAGCATACAATTTTTTACACTTGTTTACTCAATTCATCAAACAAATGCAAATAAAACCACAAATCTTCATATAAATATATATATATATATATATATATATATATATATTTTGTGTTTATTAAGTTTATCAAGGGTGGTTGGGAGGAATGATTAGGCTCCTCCCAAATTAGGTTTAATTCTCGCAAGTGATATGATGATCTTTGATGTTATGTCTTTGAGTATATGTATTGAAAAATTTGTATTCTTCATAAGGAATATATCGATATATATTTAAAAAAATATTAAAACCACATCTCAACTTTTGCATAGAATTACACATTTCCTTCATATTAAATTGTAATATCAATCAATATTTTTTTCATTTTAATTTTGTTTTTCATTAAAAAGACATTTGTCAACTCCAATTTTAGCACTAAAAGAAATACCGTTTTATTCAAAGAATGTCGATATTATCAACCATGCCATATGTTGTGTTGCAAAGTCATCTAGTCATGTCGAGAAAACTTCCAAATCACTTATAAATTAGGCACAAGCCTCACTAGGCACTTTCTTATATTTGAAATAAATGCACTAAAACATTATCATATATATGTACTTTCACCATCGATAACTTTATTTTAAATTTCAATAATGAAAATTCACTTTAACCTTTCCATTTCCTTTCAAAGTTTAGCTCTCCATTTATTATAGGTAATTTTCTTTAAATTTGTATACATTTAAATTATTAAAAAAATAATTAAAAAGTAATTATACATTTGTATAAATTTAAATTATTTATTTAAAATTAAAATTTATTGATCGTTAACAAATTTACATAATTCTAGAGTTATTGCTTGCCTATTTTCTATGTTGAAACTAGACCGGCTATAAAATAATAACTTTCAATTCCTCAAGGATGAGCACACACGTGAGTGACATTGAGATGGAGAACAATGGCTCACCCATGGCAAGAAATGTGATGATATCTGATGTTTCGGTTGAAAATTTGGGGTTTCCACCCATAGCTAAGGAAAATCACCCATTATGAAAGATGGGCACTAAGGAGAGTTTTTGGGCATTGACAATTCAAGTACCCCATATTGAACCCAAGTAAGATAAGACGAATGAAGGCACCCAAGAGTGGATGCACCCACATTATGCATTAATTGGTCTAGTGGAAAATTCACATTTCAAAACACTTTATCAATAATTTTAAATACATTAGAAAATACTTTGCATCATATCAATGAATGAAACTTGGAATCAAGAAACCATGATAACATCAACACATGAAAACACAAGCTTTTATGTGGAAAACCTTGCGGGAGAAAACTATAAATTCTTTTTTTTGTTTTCTTCAATTTGTTTACATATATTTGCATGCACTGACCTATTAGAGACACCTACCCCTAAAATGTGCAAGCAATGATCAGGAGATCATGTCTTATGCTCAAAAATTAAAGTGCTCAAAACAGGTCCAAATCTCAGCAACTGTAAAGATCTCGTCGTTGCAATTCTGGCGCCGTGAACGGTTCGAAAAACCAATGTCGTATGAGGAAGATATCGTGTTCTATCCGTTTTCCAAAACTGTAAAATTTTGTGACTGGATGCCCAGTCATCGTGCAGGTACAGTCAGCAGGTATATACTTGGAATATTCCATTTTTCCACAGCTAGTAGGATGGCGCCGTGTGACTCAATCTAGGTTGTTGATTGTTTATGGTACGGAGTTGTTATTGGCCGTTGGATGGAATTTGAAGCGACGTTGGATGAGCGACATGTGGCAAGCCTACAGGCCGCCACATGTCCTCAAATTTCCGTGGTAAAATTTTTATGGAGCTTCGGAGGTTGGAACAACTGACCTCCTGCCTGCGGCAAAGTCCTTTTACCAGCCTGCCTACACGTTAGTTCTTAACATTAGAGGGGCAGAAGTTTTATTTAAATTTTATTGGTTTGAATGTTGGGGGGTTTGGGAGGCCAGCCCTGAAGGGCCAACGCCCCTCCCACACGACCGAGACTCCTGTGACCTGGTGGTTAAGACTCCCGCCAACGGTTTCGATCAACCGTTGGAAACCTGTCGCATGGCTATCAATAACTGCGACATGAAACTTCAACCAGTGACAATCAAACCTGTAACCTCCAGTGGTGGGTAGCGTGTTCACATGTCACGTTTTGGCATTTAATACAATGGTTGTGTTAACGTAAAATTTGGCAAAGAATAGTGCGATCACATGGGCGCAGTTCTAAAATGGTTAATGCTATGGTTTATGGAACCAACGGCTCCGGGTTCCACTCCAAAGTCAGATTTTATACAAACCAAAACCACGTGGGTTACAGTGGAGGGTCGGCTTGTGACCACTCTGCCTAACCCTTACATTTAAATTCAAACCGTTTTCGACTGGCGGGAGATATAGCGCCTACCCTATTTTTAGGGAATTTATTAAATTTAACTGTAGTTAACTGCCTATCTACACATTTAGTGGAGCTTTTCTAGCTGTCATTGGAAAAAATGCATTGCGAGGTCAAATTTCGACCAATTTTGGTGAAACAAGAGTCTACCTAAACTAATTTGAGCATTATGGAGCCATTGGTGCAGAGAAAAAAGCCATTAGAGGCCTGCAAAAATATGTAATTTACAATTTTGAGCATAATGACAAAGAGGGACATGCCATTGGGAGTTGGACTAGCAGATGTAGCCCAAGAGGGGTGAAATGCTTCATCATGCCTACTGTGTAAAACTTATGTGTGAATTTTTTTCTCTATTGTGCATTGTTGTTCAGTGTTTTTAAGGCTTATTTACATGCTTAAAGTTCACTAATTCATCTAATTTTCATGGTTAAAACTCTCATTCCTTAAGAAAACACATGAAGACAAATTGTACATGTTTATATACTAAAAGGACACTTAGCACAACAGAACTAATACACTCTTTTCATATCAAGTTGGTATCAGAGCTAGAGTTGTATCTCTAGTGTTTTTATGTGCAAGGATTTGTTAACTGTTTGCAAGGGTTTTCATGCTTACTAGGCTCAAGCTTAAGAGAGGAGAAGGAAAATTGGTGGAAGAAAGAGGTTCTCAAATTGAGCCACATCAAAGGAGGGAAATATTTCCACATTCTCCACCACCTAGTTCACCTCCAAGAGAAGCAGAAGCAGCATCAAGCATGCCTCCAGGAGAATAAGAAACCCATGAAGAGGTGGATCCCAAAGAGGAAGAAAGAGTGTTCAAGAAATAATTCCTTGACATGAATGAAATGGTGAGAGTCCTTTATCAAGAAAGGAATGAAAGACTAGAAGGAGAAGGATCCAAAATTCACAAGGAAGGTCAGGGATCATCAGGAGGTTACAATGATGAAGGAAAATCAAAGAAGGGAAATGGAGGAAATGGAGGCAGTGGAAAGTCACCATCCTCACCCTCATCATCATCATCCTCTACTTCATCTTCAGTACACCAGTCACACAAGTCAAAGAACACTGGTAAAAGTCCTTTTCTAAAACTTGATGTTAAGTTTGAATTGCCATTGTTTAATGGTGAACTCAATGCAGAAAAGCTTGATAATTGGATTATGAAATTGGAGGTTTATTTGAGAATTCAGAACCTTCATGATGGTGACACCAAAATCCAACTAGCTTCATTGAGGATGGAAGATGCAACTCTTGTTTGGTGGGAAGCCAAGAAAAAGGAGATCAAAAAGCATGGTAAGATTATTCTATCATGGATTGATTTCATTACTGCAATAAAACAACATTTTTATCCAATATCTCACATGCAGAAAGCCATAATGAATTGGAAAAATTTTAGACAATTGAAAGGACAAAATGTACAAGACTACACCCAAGAATTTAGGAGAAGAGCTCTCTTATTAGGGGTAGATTTCAAGATTCAAGATACTTTTCTCTAGTACATAAGGGGCTTAGATACCTACCTTAGACATACTATCCTCATGTTTAATCCTACAAGCCTAGATGAGGTATGTGTTCAAGCCACACATCTAGAAGCTAGAGGGAAACATACTTTTGAAGAGGGTAGAAACAAACCTTTTAAGGAGAAAAAAAAAGAGAATACCTTAAAACGAAAAGGAAAAAATAATGCATCTGTCAAGAAAGAGGGAGAGAAAGTGGTTTGTAAACATTTTTCAAGAGAAGGCCATGAAGAGAAAAACTATTAGAAACTACATCCTGAAAAGAGACCCAAGTTTAACAATAACAAAGGGAAGCAGAAAACTACAGCTACTACTCAACATGACTTAGGAGAGGATTCAGGTGATGAAACTAAAATTACAACCATGGTATTGAAGAAAATGAAGGGGAAATAAATTGAAACAAAATCCAGTACTAGTACTTCAAACTATCACATAGAAGCTCCAAATGAAGAAGAGAGAATTGAACTGTTTCATGTGAGGATCATATCCAAACATACCAAGATTGATACACTTTTTGACAGTGGTTCACAAGCAAATTTAATCTCTGAAGACTTGTTCAAGAAACTTAATCTTGAGACCATTCCACATCCAAAAACATATCCACTTGGGTGGATTTGTAAGGATGAAAATTTACAGGTTTCAAAGAAGTGCATATTGCGCTTTGCAATAACTTCACATTTTGTTGACACAATTGAATTAGATGTGGTTTCACTTGATATTAGAGGTGTTGTGTTGGGCAGTCCTTAATTGTATGATAGGAAATCTATCTTCCATTTCCACGATAACAAATACCATTTATTCAAATATGGCAAGGATTACATTGTTAGAGCACAACATAAGAAGACAAATATTGCAATGGTAAATGCTGGACAGGTAAAAAGGCTGGTGAATTCAAGTAAGAATTTTTTTATTCTAATTATTAAGCCTAAAGTTGATGTCAATAATGATTCATATGAAGATTTTGATCCTAAGTTGAAATCATATTTAGCGTCGTAGTCGATGCACATCATGAGATGCTCAAGAGCAATAAGATCGTCTCTCCAAAAAGGGAGATTCAACATGAGATTCAGTTGCAACAAGATTGTCCTCTTCCAAACATCAGCATGTATCGCATGTTGATAATGGAGAATGCTGAAACAAAAAGGCAAATCAAGGAGATGCTTGACAAAGGACTCATAAGGCCAAGCACTTCACCATGTGGTTCACCCATAGTCTTGATTCCAAAGAAAGATGGGAATTGGCGCATGTGTGTAGACTTCAGATCTTTGAACAAGATAATGGTAAATAATCGATACCCACTCCCAATGATAGATGATTTGCTTGATCAGCTAAAAGAAGCAAAGTTTTTCACTAATTTAGATTTACGAAGTGATGTAGAAATTTGAATAATGGATGAGTTATTCACCGAGATTCTCCTGATCACACACTATTTTAGCTTCATGCATAATACAGAATCTCTTCTACCATTGATCATCACATGCGGAAATAAAATCAATTGCATGCACACATTAAAGCCATAAAAATTCACACATATGAACACATTATTTCATGGGAAAGCTTAAAGCTGAAAACCCCCAACTATCTGTATATTATACATGTCATGGAGATCATGTAACAATCATAGTACAAAGATCTTTGCAAGCTCTCATGCACTACCTCCCTTGCTACACACTATCAAGCTAGATCTAGCAAAACTCATGCTCCAACCTTTAGCCACTTGATAGCCAACCTGAATTGCGTTTTCAAGCTATGGGATGGCCTCTTTATATAGATAAACCACCTAGCCTGAACTGCGCAATCCTCATGGGTTACTCCACCCATCTGTGTGTTGCAAATAGCAATAGTATAGTCACAATCGATAGTTAACCTGCTCTTTCACCTATTTCTGCACTGGTCTCCACTGAAACTGTCCATGCACTGAAGTTAACTGATGTATTCTTTAGTTGATTTATGAGTTTATAATTAGTGAATTAATTAATAATTAATTCACACCACTCTCACTAATTGTATCTATTAGTTAACTTGGATACAAAAGGCTCAACTATGTTTAGATTAGTTAAACTGAATACAACTCCACTAACTTCCTCAATCAACTCCACCAAACTCTATCACATGAGTTCTAACTGAAGTCATCATGCAATAGCTTCACTTAAACCCTAGGAAAAGCATATTTCCTTCTGTCAGCTGCATGTGCCACATCCAGGCATCAAACTGAAGTGCTCCAAGAGAATAAGATAATGTTTAGAGTCCAAATATTATTAAGAGCTAATAATATTCGACATATCTATTTTTAGCCCGGCAGTCTAAAAATAGAAACCACCCATATGTCTAAAAATAGAGGTCCATCTATTTTTACCAACATGACCAACCATCCATAAATAGCATCTCGCAACTTATAGATCATGATCCATATGTCTAAAAATAGACATAGTCTAAAAATAGATTTTTCCGACAAAAATCACGTGTGTGGTCCCCACCTAGTTTAGGTGATCACTTTCCAACTAGGATCAGGAAAGATGTTTCAGGAGGCCTCCTTCACTGTTTCTTGTTGCCATTTTCAACACTCCCTCTCAACAAGAAAGGACTGTCTGTGCATGCGACATGCAACTCCATGCATTCGCCCTGCAACCTTCACAAGCGCCATGCAACTCCATGCATGCGACATGCAACTCCATGCATTCACCATGCACCCTTTGCATGTGCCATGCAAACTCATGCATGCACCATGCAACTCCATGCATGTGCCATGCACCCTTTGCAAGCGCCATGCAACTCCATGCATCTGCTCTGCAACTCCTCTGAAACTGAATAGGCTCCAAACAACTCAATCAGCCTTGATGCATCTAGCATCTATCATCAAAGTCTTTGACTTCTGCTTGGCCAACTGCACATGTCATCAGGAACTACTGCGCTGTTGAACTCTTGCACCCATGCACTCTTGCACTTGCTGTCAACTCTGATCCGCGCTCCAGTATCCGACACTGTCACTTTGATCTGCCTGCATCACTCCAACTGATCTTGCTACTGCCATGCTGTGGGCACCTTGTAGCCAGGTTCAATCCATGAGATCCACACCATCTCATGAATCTGCCCATAAATATCCTCTTGGGATCAATCATGCATGTCGCCCCACCTCATACCTGGTGGTATAGCTGCATGCACTCCCTCTGCCCGTCTGGCACGAAATTTCTCTGCATGAGTGGTCTCTTCCACTCCATGATCCTCTTGTGGCTGCTCCACACCCCGAGGTTCACTATCACCTGCATGCAAAACTTGCTCCCTCTCAAGCTTCAGTTGCATGTCTTTCTCCCGCTTCCCAACAGTAGGAAGCTCCGTAGAAATCCCATCTACATCAAATCTATAAAGATTCTTCTGCATCTCCAGTTGTGGCTGCTCCACAACCTTCCGAGACTGCTTCTCACGCTGCATGTTGAGAGGATCCCTCTCAACCACCAAGTCACTAACCTTTGCTTTGCACCTCAAAGCTTTGCATGCATCTTGTACCTCAGTGCATGTAGATTCTTGGCTCGCGCACATTGCAATTGTCCCACCGTCGCAAAATTTTCTAACAAAAGAGCTGATTTTAAATCGATGATATCTCCCTCATCCGAGCTCCGATTCGACCGATTGTTTTTTTCAATTTGGGTGTTTTTTCGCAAGGAATCCAAATATGCTATTTTTTTCTGAAAATATTTCACCAAAATTTTCAGATATTCTCTGCAAACTCGCGCGCCCAAAAATTCTTGCTCTCATTCCATGTAGAAAATCTATATACAATATGCATGTATATTTCCCGCTTTCTCCAAGTAAGAAATGGCAGAAAGTGACATATGGAAGACATTAAAAACCAAACAAGGACTCTTTGAGTGGTTGGTTATGCCATTTGGTTTGTGTAATGCACCGACGACTTTCATGTGTGTGATGGATAATGTTCTACGTCCATTTCTTGATGAATTTGTGATTGTGTATTTAGATGATATACTCATTTTAAGCAAAAAACGAGAAGAGCATGTCTTGCATGTAAAGAGGGTACTTGATGTTTTGAAGAAAGAGAAATTATTTCTTAAGATGTATAAGTGTGAATTTGGAAAGACTTATCTAGTTTATCTGGGAATCATTGTAGGAGAAGGCACATTGAGAATTGATCCTTCTAAAGTGGAAGCCATTTTGAATTGGCCCACTCCCAAATTAGTAACCGAGGTAAGAAGTTTTTTAGGCGTAGCTCAGTATTGGAGAAAGTTTATTGCTAACATTTTTTCCATAGCAGCTCCTATGCATGCAATGAAAAGTGTGAAGAAAGGCTTCCAATGGGGAGGAAAACAACAGCAAGATTTTTAAGATTTAAAAGACAATATCAGTTCAGCTTCGGTCCTTGCATTACCTGATTTGAGACAACCATTCGAGATACCGACTGATGCTAGTGATTATGCCATGGGCGCAGTACTTTTGCAGCATGGTAAGCCTATTGCTTTTCATTCTTAAACATTCAATGGTGCTGTAATCAATTATCCAACATATGACAAAGATCTGTATGTGTTGGTACAAAGTGTCAAGAAGTGGAAACACTAACTGATGGGTAAATAGACGATTATTCATATCGATCACCAACCGCTACAGTTCTTGCAGTCGCAAACACAATTGCAGCAATCATGACATTTCAGGTGGATGAGATTTCTTCAACAGTTTCACTTGGTTATAAGGGACAAGAAAGGTATTTTCAATAAATTTGTTGATATACTTTCTAGGCCAATTATAAGTTCTTCTACTTTGCTTAAAAATGATTCTATTGTACATGAGAGTTACATAGAACAATATGCATCTGATGCTGATTTTAAAGATGTGTATGCTAGTTTGAGTGAAGGAAATCAAGTTGAGGAAAATTATTATCACTTGCATAACAATATACTGTTTCATTTGGGCAAGTTGTGTATACCACAAGGAGAGAGACTTAGTGTCATGAGAGAGGCTCATTCGTCTCTTATTGCTGGTCACTTTGGGGTAAGCAAAACAATGGCGCATCTACAGAGGTATTGTTATTGGCCTCACATGATAGATAGTGTGTCACATTTTATAAGAGGATGTTCTATGTGTGCTACAAGCAAGCTTAGCAATAGGAAGCTTGGGTTGTACACGCCACTACTGGTACCATCAAGGCCATGGGAAAGTGTCTCCATGGACTTTGTTGAAGGTCTACCTATGTCAAGAAAACAACATGATTATCTTTATGTAGTTGTGGATAGATTCAGTAAAATGTGTATACTTATGTCATGTAATAAAACCATTACTGCTAACAAACTGTTGAAGTTTATTTTCAACATGTATGGGTTAATTTTGGTTTTCATACTTCTATTGTTAGTGACAGGGATTCCAGGTTCGTTGGGAATTTTTGGTCCAATATTTGGAAGATGATGGACACAAAGTTGAAAAAGAGTACTACTTTTCATCCGCAAACTGATGGCCAAACCGAGGTGGTGAACAGGACCGTTGTGCATCTATTGAGAGGATATGGCAGCAAACATCCCAAGTTGTGGGATGAACGACTGCATTACATTTAGCAAGCCTACAATTGGGCCAAGCAATCTTCTACAAATACTTCACCTTTTGAAGCCTGCTTTGGGTATTTGCCGAAATTGCCATTAGACTTCATCTATGAGAAGGATGTTGCAATTTATGGGCATAGTGATATTGATAAAGCTCGAAATTTCATTGAGAAAATTCATATTATTCATCAACAAGTTCAAGAACAACTAGAGAAGAGTCAAAGCAAGTACAAGGAGAGGCATGACAATCATAGAGTTGATCACAAGTTTCAAGAAGGAGATGAAGTATGGTTGCACATAAGCAAAGAAAGGATGCAAGGAGAAGGTAAAAATATAAAGCCTATTTGCTATTGTCCATTCAAGATTATTAAACAAGTTGGTAATAATGCATTTCAACTTGACTTGCCTTCATATATGCAAATGTATTCCATTGTCAATGTGGAGAATTTATGTTTGTATGAGCCTCTGTTGCTTGATGATCAAGGGAGTCATATTCAACTGCAATCAATAGAATATTTCTCGCTAGAATTTCTGGACGAGCTCAAGGAGGATGCCATCCTTGACAGAAGGACATGCACTTCTAAAAGAGGAAGTGTCGATTATCTTCGGATTGGGCTCAATGGCAGCAAACCAAGTAAGGCAAGATGGATGGAAGTGGAAAAGGTGAGGGAGTTGTTCCCTCACCTTTTGAATATGTGATTAAAGTATTTTGGGGTCCAAAATCTTCCCAATGGGGAGGTGTGATCTGGAGATCATGTCTTATTCTCAAAATGAAAGTTCTTGAAACAGGTCTGAACCTGAGTGACCGAAAATGTCTCGTCGTTGCAATTCCGGTGCCGCAAACGGTTCGAAAAATCGATGTCGTATGAGGAAGATATCACGTTCTATCTATTTTCCCAAACAACAAAATTTTGTGACTGGATGGCCAGTCAACATGCAGGTACAGTAAGCAAGTATATACTTGGAATATTCCATTTTTCCATAGCTAATAGGATGGCTCCACGTGGCTCAATCTAGGCCGTTGATTGTTTATGGTACGAAGTTGTTATTCGTCGTTGGATGGAATTTGAAGAATTGTTGGATGAGCGACACGTGGCAAGCCCGCAGGCCATCACGTGTCCTCAGATTTCTATGGTAAATTTTTTATGGAGATCCGGAGGTTCAAACAACCGACCTCCTACCCGCAAAAAAGTCCTTTACTATCCCGCCTACACATTAGTTCTTAACATTATAGGGGCGAAAATTTTATTTAAATTTTTTTGGTTTGAACGTTGGGGGTTTGGGAGGCCAACCCCAAAGGTCCAGCCCCCTCCCACACGACCGAGACTCCCATGACCTGGTGGTTAAGACTCCTGCTGATGGTTTCGGATAACCGTTGGAAACCTATCACACGACTATCAATAACTGCGACATAAAACTTCAACTGGCGGCAATCAAACACGTAACATCTGGTGGTGGGTAGCGTGTTCACATGTAGCATTTTGGCATTTAATACAATGTTTGTGCTAACGTAAACTTCAACAGAGAATAGTGCAATCACATGGGCGCAGTTCGAAAATGGTTAATTCTATGGTTTATGGAAGAAAAAATGGTTAATTCTATGGTTTATGGAAGCAATGGCTCTGGGTTCCACTCTAAAGTCGGAGTTTATACAAACCAAAACCGTGTGGGTTACGGCGGAGGGTCAGCTTGTGACCACTCTGCCTAAACTTTACATTTAGATTCAAACCGTTTTCGACTGGCAGGAGATATAGTGCCTACCCTATTTTTAGGGAATTTATTAAATTTAACTGCAGTTAACTGCCTGTCTCCACATTTAGTGGAGCTTTTCTAGCTGTCATTGGGAAAAATGCATTGGAAGGTCAATTTTCGACCAATTTTGGTGAAACAAGAGTCTACCTAGACTAATTTGAGTATTCTGGAGCCATTGGTGCAGAGAAAACATCCATTAGAGGCTTGAAAACATTTTACAATTTTGGGCATAATGACAAAGAGGGACATGTCATTTGGAGTTGGACCAGCAGATGTAGCCCAGGAGGGATGAACTGCTTCATCATTCCTACTATGTAAACTATCATGTGAATGTTTTTCTCTGTTATGCATTGTTGTTCAGTGTTTTTTAGGCTTATTTACATGCTTAAAGTTCACTAATTCATCTAATTTTCAAGGATAAAACTCTCATTTCTTAATCAAACACATGAATACAAATTGTACATGTTTATATTACTAAAAGGACACTTAGCACAGCAGAACTAATACACTCCTTTTAGATCAAGCATCCACTTGTAATAGGGTACAACCTTATTGAGGCACCAACCTTTAAAATGAGCAAACACCCACTTGTAATAGGCTACAACCTAATTGAGACATTGTCAACACTATTTTTTTCATTTGAAAAAGTTGAAAATTTATTTGAAAAACCAATTATGTTTTAAGCCTTGTTAAGTTACTTTCGGGCATGAGTTAAAGGTTATATGAGAAGATCCTTAAGGTAAAAGAGCTAGTTTGAGTCACAATTTTTGTCTAATCATCATGATGTTATCCTTGTTTATGGATTTAAATTCATATACAATAATTTTTGTGTGGATAGAGATATTAACCCTTCAATAACATAAAAGTGGAGTTTGTGTCCAATTGGCAGCCAATGTGATTCAGAAGTTAAATGAGAAATATTTTGGTAGGTTCCTATAATACTAGTGTATTCCCTTATTTTATTCCCCTTATTGTTATTTTTGTGCCCAAGGTAAAACAAATAATGATAGTCTTAAATACTTTTTATAACAAATATTATCTTTAGAAGAACAACAAAAATGGTTCACAAAGATGTTTGGTTTTGACTTTGAAATCATATTGGAACTTGAAGCAGTCACAGATTGATGAATGTGCATCTAACCTAGGTCAAATTTTTACTAAGGGAGTTAGTTTATTTAGATATGATTTAACTATTTATTGTGTTTTATTATAGTTTTAAGAGAGAATGAGAAATATTGTAAATAGGAGAAGGTTCGAGAGTATTTTGGAAGGTTTGAGAGAATTTTGGATTAGTTAGCTCTTATCTAGCGATAAGGCATTAGATGAGAGATTTTATGGATCATGAGAGATACTGTGGGAGTTAGTTTATGGATCTAGAACCTACTTGGGTTCTAATCCATTTGTATAAATCTAGGTGAACCTATAAGGCATGTATGTATGTAGAAGTGTGTAACGTGTGAGTGCGAGGAATGAGAGGCCAAGTATGAGGCCAATAATCCTCCTATATATATTCTATTTCTTTAATGAATTATTCCCAAGTTTTTATGTGCAATATATGCTTGGTGTGGAATTTCATAATTTTGTTGTGTATTAAGTGCAGACCCTATGGTTAGACCTGCATCAAATTTTTGGTATCAGAGCGCATGAATTTTGTTGACTTTCTGATAGAGGTATGAGTGAGTGGGATTTTGCGTCACTGAATCTTTCCAACCCTTGTTAAGGGTTCGATCAACAGGCTGAATAACACATTTTTCAAAACCAAATCCCTGCAGCTCTGTGCGAATGATCTGTAGAGGTAAGTAACAAGAGTTGTATTGTGGTCATATGCGAAGATATTGCACAAGACCAGTTTCCTATGAGAGCCTGTTTTCCTCTATCAAATTTGGAATTAGGATGCAATATTATGACATGGAAATTATGTGAAATTTTCATGGGCACTTTTAGTATAAAATTTCCTCTAATGATGGTTGAATTCCTATTTCATCATCCATCAATTAAAGTAAAAAAGACTACAATACCTGGACTTTAACTCATCTACAAAATTAATGGGAAGAATGTGTGAAGAGAGCTTGAGGATGACTCCCTCACGAAGTGCCCAAATCCGGTGTGATTAGTAAAGTTTGAGCATTAATTCCAATGATGAGTTCAGAGGTCAATTAATCGAAAATACTTGTCAAGAGGTTGGGTTCCCTAACCATTCTGCTGGTGGGTTCAAATAGATAAATTTCAACCTAAAAGTGGCCTCTTAAGGAAAAATAATAAAATAATATTTAAAATAATAAAATAAGAGTTATGAATTTTGGAGGGAAAAGAAGAAAACTACTTTTTTTAATTGTATTTTTGGCTTATCTCCTTATAGGTTTACTCAAATTTTAAGTGTAGACACTCGTTGGATGCAGAATCAAATTATGCATCCAACGAGTACCCATCGTGCATCCTTTTGAGAAGACGCATATTGATAAAAATTGAAGATACATTTAAAAAACGTGTTGAACACACTTTTTTAATCTATCTTCAATTTTTATCAATGTGGGTCTTCTCAAAAGTATGCATGATAGTTGCTCGTTGGATGTGGAATTTAATTCTACATCCAATGAATATCTACACTTGAAATTTGAGTAAACATATAAGGAGATAAGCCAAAAATGTAATTAAAAAAATAGTTTTTCTTGTTTTCCCTCCAAAATATTTACATGTACCTCTTTTTAAATTTAAAGAATTTTTATTGGTTTACCTATTATGACATGGAAATTACGTGAATTTTTCATGGGAATTTTTAGGCTAAAATTTCCTCTAATGATGGTTGAATTCCTATTTCATCGTCCATTGATTAAAGTTGAAAATCCTACAATCCTTGGACTTTATCTCGTCTACAAAAGTAATGGGAAGAAGCCATGAAGAGAACTTGAGGATGACTCCCTGACGAAGTGGCCAAATCTGGTGCAATTGGTAAAGTTTGAGCGTCAATTCCCAATGACAAGTTCATAGGTCGATTAACCGCAAATACTCGTTAAGAGGTTGGGTTCCCTATCCATTCTGGTGGTGGGTTCGAAGAGTTAAAATTCAAAATATATACTCATAAATTCTACGAGTTCCTCAATTATTTGGGCCAAGTCTCATTATGAAGAGGGACTACATCATCATTCCATCAGCTAGGACGAGTTCAACTACTAAGTAAATTGAGTTTCCATGTGTAAGAGGTCAATCATCAATTTAATGAGACATTCGTGTTGATGTGGAAAAAGGTCGTTTAATTTAAAGTAATTGAAAATATGCAAGACGTAAGCCACATTCATTGCGCGGACGAGTGATTTATCTTCCCTTAGGCCAGTTGTGGAGGATCAAAATTATAGACAACCGTTGAGCCCTAAAGATGTCCTTTCCTTTCACCAAATTTCACTTCATTCCATTTGTCCATTGTCAGTTATAGGCTTAAAATATCAGTAGGATTGATTAAAGTCACTTTAAGAATGCATGCAATGACTGACTTACTATACTTTTGTGGTTTTGTTGTCGTAGTGATTTTTTACTAGACTTAGCTACAGAATGCAGCCATTCTGTAGCTAGTCACATATTCCGCAACCATATTTATGTTCACACAGGTTACGAGTGTCACTTAAAAGAAAAACACATATGGTTGAATTCCAGAACTCTCATACATCATTCCTTTCCCTCTACGAAGTCTGAGAAAAATCCTGCAAGTGGTTATGTACGTGGAGGAAGCCAAAACTAAGAAGTAGACTTCTACAAGGACAAGGACTCTGCAGATGTCTTCAGCAAAGTACGAGTCCTCAACAGGAGTTCTAATTCGATTTTGATTGAAAAAGACACCTATGCCTATTTCTACTCAATGACAGTTATGTATTTTTCTTATAAAAATAACTCAGTGAACCGAGAGACAGTTAGCTAGTTGATGTTTTGTTGTTAGTTCTCAAAGACCGTGATACTCTGTTTTTTGAGTATTTTTTCCTTTAATAAAAGAAGTGCAACTTTGATACATGATCTGAAGAAATTTTGAGGAGTTAAGGATTCGTGTGCCAATCTGATGGTAGAGGGCCCCTACTGTCCGAAAGGCTGTGTGCATATTTTCTAGATAAGTAACTTTAGCTTTGTTTCGTTCTTAATCTAGGCAGTTTTCTGAGCATTATGTTTTATGTTTACTTACATCAAATATTGCAATCAATATTGTTCTCATGAACTGTTCCAATATATCACTAACACGTGAATGAGATAAAGTTGTAGTACTTCGGAGGTTAATTGTATTTTAGTTCAGTTTTGTTCATTGTATTTCAAGTTTTATCAGTTAATTGCATTCTAGTCCTGTTAAATTAGACTTAAATACCCTCATTATTTTACAAAATTCTCTTGTTCTTAATCTCTTCTAACACATCATTATCATTTGGACAAGAATTAGTTATATCATTTTGGGTTTTTAACTATTCTGCAATTTCTCATAATTTCACAAACAATTTTTTTCCAAAGCTATTCCAAGAGATCTCTAACCCTTGAATGAGGCTTAATAGTGATTGTTGTGTTCAATCTGCATATCCTTTTCTATTTAATTTTGAAAATTGAAAAATAAAAAAAGTCTGAATTTAAAAAAAAAAGTATATGTTATGGTATAATGTATACTATAGCATGAAAAAGAAATATTTTCGAATTTCGTTACCAATTAAGTTTATTATTAAACTTTATTTGGATTCTTTTTATCATTTGATGTTTAAAAATCGAGCAAGTTTTAAGGCGGAAGCAATAAGCCTTGAAGATTATGAGCGGAGATGAATTGCGGAGGTGTGAAGATTTCGTGAGTTAATGGATCAGCTGCCCCCGCAGTTGACCCGTTTGACCACGGGTAAAAGTTGATCGACGATGTGGATGCATTGCGGGGGGGGAACTAAAAATTTTCCGCCATACTCCAGCAGCCCCCGCGGTGACGTCATAAAACGAGGTGGAAGACAGCTGTACCCCACATCAGCGGCTTTACACGTCACTCCAGGCATTTAATATGGCTTTGCGCAGTTGTTAAAAGGTTCTTTTTACCCCATTTTCAAAGTACCTGATGTCATTTTCCCCCTTTCGAGTTGTATCACCGTTACCTTTCCGTTTGCTATCTATTGTCCGTTAAGCCATGGCAAAACGAGTTTCTCTATCTGGTTCGTCAAGCCTCAATTCCCTCATGGACAGTGAAAAAGATGTCCAGGATACCATGTCTTCTATAAATCATCCCTTATTGTATCATCAAGTGACCCTAAACGCTAAGAAATCCCCAGTATTTTCTGCCATGAAGAATTCTGGTATACTTTCCGCCTGTATCCCAAAAGCCCATTTCTTTCCCGAGTTTATCTCATGGCTGGTCTCTTCAATGTATCCTGGTAAGTGTTTCGTAATGAATTCGCAAGGAGAAAACGTTTTGCAGGTATCGACGTAGTTAATTCGCCAAGCATTATGCTTTCTTGAAAATGAGTCACCATTGAAATTCTCTGAAGATTCATTGGCTCGTTATTTTGAGGACCTTTCAAATCAAGAATTTGATCAATGTATGTCCTACTTGAGATCAAATTCAAAGGAAGCTCAACTAGAAGGAGAAGAATTTAGTTTGGAAGTGTTCAATGCTGAGTATAGACCAATTCTGAGTTGCATTGCAGAGATTTTGGGCAAAGACAATGACCATACAGTTGATAAATCAGTATTGGGAATGTACGCGCTGATGATGAAGCCAGGGGTTGTTCTCGACATTCCATCTTTCTGGCAGGAGATTGTAAATTCTCAGTTGATGACCTTTCCTCTTACAGGTTTCTTTAAATTCCCGTCATTGATTGTGTATTTATTTTTATATCAAAATGTCGAAGAATTTATGAGTTTGGGGTTGAATATAGTTGATGTTAACAAGCAAAAGCAATCAATTTTATTTTGGACTGACATGACTAGAAAAGAAGGAAATGAAGTAGGGTTATTTGAGTTTGCTAGTCATTATATGTCTATTGCTTATATAATTTTGAATGGAGTCCCTCCTCCATGTTTTCTACCAAAAGCCCGGGAATTTCTACAGTTAGGACCTAGTTGCAGATTCAGAGATTGGTTTGTGTTTGAAGAATATTCAGAGATAAGATTGTATGGAGCTAGTATTGAGCCTTATAGGCTCCCGACTTTTGTACCTATGCGGATTTTCGCCTTGGAATTCATAAGACAGAGCCTTAATGTGGATCAGGTGCACTTTCTTCCCATGAAGAAAGGTTTTATGTATAAATTGCCTATGAGTGTGGGACCTTTCGTGGTCAATATGAGGCAAGATTTTGATGAAGTTTCTAAAATGTTGGAAGAGACACATTTGCTACTAGGAGAAAAATGGTCATATGATCCGCATAGAGTGATTTCCCAGAGAAGAATTGAGAATGGATATTCTGCGTTTTCTCACGTAAGCAGACCTGATCAGGAGAAGCTGACGAACCCAGGCGAATTAAATACATCAAAAACGAGTATTCAAACACCTGTTATAACTGAAAGGGCAAATAAAAGAGGTAGGGACGATGTTGTTGAAGTAGATGATGAAGAGCCGAGAGAGGAAAAGAGAACTAAATTGGCTGAAGATCATTCTTCAAACTCACCTGGTTTTACCTTCCATATCAATGAAGAACAAAATGTCCCCTCTTCTCCTAGAGGCCATGAGCTTTACTCAAAGAAGATGCCTTCAGTCAAACAAATATTTACACAGATTGAAGAAATAAATCAGAGAATAAAAGCTAATGTAGAGGCTCAGGCGGAGCATCATATAGCTGCTGATCAGACTAGGTTGTTGACTGTAATGGACCTTGAAAAGGATCAATTCAGAATGGCTCTAACACATCCAATAGGGATGTCCCTTGGATCTTCAAGCAGTTTCAATGAGGTAAATATAACTATGGATGTTAAGAAGATCCCACTGTGGGATAAGATGAACCTTCATATGCAGACTGGACAGTTAATTGTTAATGATTTAACCAAGACTAATGCCACAGCGGTTAAAGCTGAAAACATGCTTGCAAAAGTTATCAAACAGTTCAGAATGGAAAAGGCCAATTCAAGGGCCTTATCAGTTCAAAACGAAGAGTTAAAAAAGATTATCATGAAGATTGGTGTGGATCCGAATGACAAGGTTGCAGTGCAGAAGCTCATGAAGAGTGCAGAAATAGAGATATCCACCCTAAGAAGAAAGTTGAAGTTACCTGCTGCAGAACATTCAATGGCTGCAGAAGTAGCAGAGGTGGAAAAAGAGAAAGAAGAATTGCGTCAGCAATTGTTGAAGAAAGATGAAGAATTGACTAAAGTAAAGCAGACTGCTATTTCATTACAAAACCATATTGAAAATCATACTTGTACATTTGTTTTTCCTACAGGTAATGCAGACCCTCAAGCACAGATTGTTCAGCTCAGCACAGAATTGAAGATGGCAGAACGAGATCGAAAGCAGGCTCAATCAGAGCTAGAAACGGCCACCAAGATCATGCGGGCACTAGAAGATAAAGCGGATGAGAATAAGAAGAAATTACAGAAGGCTGAAGATGAAATTAAAGATCTCAAGGAGAAGTTAAAAGGTAATATCTCACTTATAAAAGCTAAAGATATCATTTGGGGTGAGATTATTTCAGAAATGAAGTCAAATTGGAATTCTCTGAATATAGTTGCTAAAGAGAAAAGCCTCATCTTAGAACATGAAGAGGAGATATTATCTGAAAAGCAGACGGCCATTAAAAGAGAAAATTGGGCTAGAAAGTTTATAAATTTTATCAATTCCAAATCAGACGAAGAATTAGAAGATATTGGAATACAAGACAGATACTTTTATGCTGAGGAAGTTAATAAGATGATAATTAAGAATGATCTTCGAAAGGTTGCAGAGAAAAGGTTACTGGGAATCAAGGAGACAGTAAAGAAGTTTGATATATCATTTGACAAATTGACCAGAACAGGTTTACCTTCATGCTGGACTGAGAAAGGAAATATCATGTCATGGAAGTTTTATGAAGATCAGTTAACATTAGCAAAAAGTAAGGCAGATAATAGACACGAAAAGACACAAATCTTAAAAGGGGAAACTGTGTTTAACTTCTTGCATAGGCATTTCAATTTTCTATGGATGGTGAAGACTCTCTTTACAGGAAAACCTACACACAGTCAAATTGTGGCATTCAGGATAGAATATCAAAGTTTCAAAAATTCCTCGACAACTCAAAATGAGCTATGGAAGAAGTGCAAGAAATTTTCAATGGACTCAACAAAAGAGGTCCCAACGGCTCAACCAAAAGTAGCCGTTGATTCAACAACCGCTTCAGGAGCAGCTGTTCTCATAGATTAGAAGTTTTCAAATTCTCATTATGTTATTTCTCAAAATCATGAAAATGTAATAGAACCTTTTTGAGGCATGTGCCTCCGTAACAGTCAGTAGTTGAAGCAGTTAGAATTAGTTAGGGCAGTTAGAATCAGTTTCATTACTGGAAACTGTCTTGTGATACTGTATTTAAAGACAATTTCAAGAAAGTTGAAGGTTCCGAGTTTTTGAACCTTGAAGCATAATTTTGTACTGAGAATTGCAAATCAATGAAAGAAGTATGCAAGTTTCTATTATTCTGGTTATGTTGAAAGTTTATCCAGTTTACATAATGTTTTCATATCTATGAATGAAATAGAGTAATTTGAGCAGCGGGTCTCTTTATACATGTGTATTTAAGAGTTAAACAAACCTTAATGTGCGCTCCTCTATTTTAACTTTATCTTTACATAATTCTTCTAGATTTTAAAATGGTAGATTCTGTTTTAGACAACATATCAGTTTGAAATTCTCTTCTCATTTTCTTCCATCCATTCATTTCAGCATAATTGGAATATGGCATTGCAGAAACATGTATGAGTTTGATATTTGAAGGTTACAGAATCAATGTTTAGGGGTTTTAATACAGAGACAGATATATAATAATCACTTGTGACACAAACAGATAATGTCTTAAGCACAATCCTTTTCACAGCTATGGAATTGTCACTTAAGGTACAACAAGGATACTTTGAGTTGCGGAATGGGTTAATTCTAGTGTCATAAGTTAATTTAGCATAGGGATCCTTATTATGTTGCAGATAATCTTTTCTCAAAATGTTCCAACAAATTTCTAACCATGGATGAGATTTTCTCTGTGATATTGTAAGTTGTTGTTTACTAAGAGAACCTCATTACATCAAACTTATCCTTTTTCTCAATTTGTTCCAACATGCCTCTCATGAAATGAATTGGACTGAGTTTAATGTTATGAGTTACTTTTCTTGTCAAGCTTTGCAATCTGTGAATTAGCATTTTCTGTTCTTAGGTGCCATACATAGTTTAGAGTAGATTTTGTTCTGTTTTAGTGAGACCAATAACTTCTCTTTGCCAACAATTTAGTTCTTTTCCTCTTAGCATAAAAACACAAAACCAAAAACACTAGAAAAACACTAAACACAATGAAGTAGGAAAGAGATACCTAGGCACATATAGTGCACTTCACTTCAACAGTTTACTAGCCCTGGTTGACAATTTATGACATCAATTTAGGAACACTAAGTTGAGTAAAAAACGTTTATTGATTCCTTAGTGCCACATTCACATCAGCTGCATTTGCAAGAAACTGACCTGTACGTTGGAAGTATTGGTGCAAGAGCATGTCTAACAGAATTGGTGCGATATCCACTTTGATAGGAGCAGTAATTAATTTTAGTGCATAGCGAGATCAAGGAAATGGAGCTAACAAGTACGACACCTGAACATGTTCATCTTGTTGGATAGCCTATAAGTTGAAGAGCTCTCCACTTCGAGGCGTCATAATTCTTGAATTTAATTTGGAAGGGTCGTACAACTAGATAAAATGTCCATCAAAATAATTACCCAATATTACTACTGTAGCATCTTAGTAAGCCGACTGTGCATCCAAACAAAGGTGATAATTTCAATCCTTGTTCACATCATAATTTGTCCATAGTATCATTTGAGAGATTGCAACAAAGTGTATGCTTCATAAGGAGCGCTAAAGATCTACATAAAATGTGGACTATATACCTGGTATGGTGATATTTCTCAGTGTTGGACACAAGTAGGTATTTTTATTTTTCCAAACTCGTCGGAGGATGTGATCTATGTGAAGAAAGTCATGGGGAAAATAGAGAAAGTGAGCATTGAATTCATTTGCATTCCAATTCCATATTTCATTTATTCTCCACTTATTAATTTTAAATACGGTTTATGTAGATAAAATTCATGTGAAGAGCTTTAAGAAAGTAAAGGAAAAGTGGATTCATGTAAGTGGAGAGATTAAATGGAAATTTAAATGTGGGATGAGAGAGAATTAGTGGAAGAATTTACATAAGGATTGTTATTTCTTATGGGGTTTTGGAAGAAAAAATAAATTTGGCATATATTTAAATACATGAAGCTTAATGAAAGTCTAGTAAATTCAATATCATTTGGCATCTAAATTTTGTTGAAATACTAAAGGTATTTGTGGGGAAATGTAATGAAGCTTCTTGTATAAAGTCATGAGTTTTGAGGTCAGAGCCATAATTGTAAATTCCAAAGGAGGTTATGAGTGCTAAATTCCTTGTACAAGTTGAGTCGAAGTGAGAAATTCTGTAAAAATTCAAGTTAAGGTATTTATTGATGTCAAATGAAATAATTTTGTCAAAGTAAGATTGAATTCAATAAGTTTTTGTGGAGTCATAAAGATATTTTGTAAAGAGTGCATTTTCGGTTGTACCCAACACCCAAGGTCCATTAATGATTTGATGCCAAATTTTAAGTCTGTAGTTAACGAGTCATAAGTCAAGTCAAAATTGCATTAGGTTTGAGTCATTGAATGTAATGGGTACATGATCAGTAGATCCCGACACTCGAAACTTTGGATAAGAGATGTTGCAGTAATTTGCAGTGAAGGAAGCAGAAAGAAGTTTCAAGTGAAGTGAACCATTGACCAAGTTAGAAGTGAGTAACTTGGTAAATTTCAATTTCAGTTTACAGTGAGCAGGGTGATGTTCATGAAAGAAGATGAGGATGACTATGGAGTCATTTGTAGGATTCAAATAAAAGCCAAAACGATGCCATAATAGTTGGTGTTAGTGATGAACAAATTGAGAATGAGATCAATGAATTAAAGGAACAGATTGACGTATTGATGGAGCTATTACAGATTCAGAAACATGGATGGGTCATAAAGAGGACAGTTAAATAAAAAATCAAGCAATTGAGATAGAAACATAAGCTAAATTTTTTGTTAAGGGAAGCAGAGAAACTCCAAACGAATGTATGCATTTGTGAACTAGAGCAAGGACCATTGCTAGATGAGAATGATGATGATATGAACATGGGTTAAATTCCCACATATGGCTCAAAAAAATGTTTGGAAGATCAACATGAAGACTTGAAGACATAATCATCTGTTTAGCCTTATGTTTTTAAATCTAACAATTTGTGTATGGATGCAGGATATGTTGCTAATATTGAGCAAAGTATTAACTTTGTGTGCAGTAATGATGAAGAAATGAAGATTAAGGATGCTAAAAATGGACAAATAATACAAGTTGTTGATAAAGTGGAAAATTATCATCAAATAAATGGGTCACATGTCAATATGAGAGATGTTGCAGCAGAACTAAAATTCCTAGAAGAATGGTTGGATAATCTGAAGCCAGAGTATGAAAGCAGGGCTTTAAATCAACAAATCTCGCATAGTGGAAGCATATAGATGGATACCAAAGTCAACAAATAAATAGTAATGCACACCAACCAGAAGGCAAGTTAGATATCGAAATTGAAGAGATGAAGAAGTTGATGTATAAAGAATATCATAAGACATTCATTGAACAAATTAAAAAAAAAAAGGATGAAAACAAATTACTAATGACTGAGCAAGTCTACATCAACAAAGAAGGTGGAGAATTACAACATAAAATTTGGAAACCCTATGAATTAAAAGTCACAATCATTGAAGAAGGACAAAAAACAATGAATGATCAACAATAGACTAAAGTTTGGGATCTAGGAGGATTTTTACTATCTTATTAAGACTTATGTTCAGGAGACCATGAATTTCTTTTACCTGTGGAGTCTGATGCAGGTGCATGTAACCTAGGTCAAATTTTTACTAAGGGAGTTAGTTTATTAAGATAGGATTTATTTTATTTTCCTACTATTTTAAGAGAGGATGAGAAATATTGTAAATAGGATAAGGTTCGAGAGTATTTCGAAAGTTTTGAGAGAATTGTGGATTAGTTAGACCTTATCTATGGATAAGGGATTAGATGAGAGATTTTATGGATCATGAGATATATTTTGGGAGTTAGTTTATGGATCTAGAACCTACTTGGGTTCTAATCCATTTGTATAAATATAGGTGAGCCTATGAGGCATGTATGTATGTAGAGGCGTGTAAGGTGTGAGTGTGATGAATGAAAGGTCAAGCATGAGGCCAATAATCCTCCTGTAAATATTTTATTTCTTTAATGAATTATTCTTGATTTTTTATGTGCATATGCTTGGTGTGGAATTTTATAATTTTGTTGTGTATTAATTGAAATCTCTATGGTTAGACTTGTATCAGGGATACAAGAACTCGACAACTATGAAATTGATCAATTTCAGAGTATCTCATCAAGTGGAAGAACTTACTTGCTGAAGATTCCACAAGGGGAGGATGAGAATTTTATACAGAAGAGGACAACACTTTGTTGAAGGAGAAGGGCATGTTAGGTCCCTATAATACTAGTGTATTCCCTTATTGTAGCCCCCTTATTGTTGTTGTTGTGCCCATGTAGTCCCCATATTGTTATTATTGTGCACCATAGAAACCCACTATTGTTATTGGTGTGCCCTTGCATTATTATTGTTTTATCGACTCTGATTATATTTTGACCCTTAGACTCATATATATAGAAAGGAGGTTTTTTCATTTGTATCATCCAAGAATTATTCATTTAAGTAATGTAAAGGAGGTTCCCCCCTCGGAGACGATATTTTTTTAAGTTGTTGATCTAGTATTTCTGTTGTTTTGTGAGGTGGTTTCATAATAGATCTTGCAACACCTTATAAAGGCACACTACCAAACACGGGAGCTACGAAATGGGGAGCTATGAAATCAAGAAATTCTAATATTTTGAAATAAAACTACTACCAAATTCTATAAGCAATGGTTTAAATTAAAATTATTTTTCAAGCTACATCATTAGAGCGCCTATACATGACTTAAACACTTAGAAAAATTCAAGAATGTTTCTTAAGGCGATGGTGTGACAAGTCATAGGGTTTCAAGTTGGTGGTGTGACACTTTTTTCGTGTTTTGGTCACCGTCTTCAAGCACAATTTCTAAACAACTCGAAACACATGTTTGAAAATTGAAAGAATTTTTTGGTGGGAATGTTCTCATAAACATAGACCACTCTCATTTTTTACGCAGGTGTCATGTTTTGGAAGATACAAATGAGTATTTGCAACACTTTTTTCCATATTTAAATATTTAAAGATTTCATGTTTTAGCCATTAATTTTTGGCATAGTTTTCGAGAAGTTACAAATGAATTTTTCAGAACTGAAAGAGATTTTTTTCAATAATGGGATAATTTACAAAAATCTCTTTCATTTTTTACACAACTATCAAGGTTTGGGAGATAATAAGGAATATTTGGAACCTATTTCTTATAAACTCACTGGATTTATTTTCTAATATAAACTCAAACAATAGTTCATGAGCCACCTCATCAATTCGATTTGGGGATCGGATCTTACCATATCCTTGATTATTTCAATTAACTAACTAAAAATGGATGAGGAAGTTCTTAGATCCATTTCTTTTGGACATTGATAATTTTTTTGATATTTTAAGACATTTGATAATTAACACTTCCCTAAAGTTATGATTTCAATTTTGTAAATTTTCTATAAGGTTGTTTATGAAAATGAACCAAGGGTTGGAAATTTTCTGAAAAAATACAAACATAAATTGTGTATATTGTTTTTTTATTAATGAAAACTTTCAGGACAAAAGTACCTACGCTTGCACATCAAATATTCCTTTGATAATGTTCATCATTCATATTAAGATTGATATAATACAATAGAATTTAACTGCAATCGAAGGCTCTACAATTATGTGTTTCATATGTATCATTTTCTCTGCTAAAATTGCAAAACATTCACCTGCACACTTTTTGTAATGCATCGTTATCTTTTTATGTTCACCATCTTCATGATTGAGGCCTAAATTAACATTATCTTTATGCCTTTGATTGTTGTTATTTTACCACTGGTTCCTAGAAATTTTCATTGATATCATTTTTCTGACTCCATGCCCAATTCTCTACTTTCGTTCTTTCCAACCAAGTTTATCATTCTTTCACATTTAATATAGCCACCGAGCATATTAAAGACCTATTATTGTTGTGACCTTGAGTAGCAGAGTTGATGAGAGACCCCTTTCTAGATTCAAGTGCCAACTTTCAATCCTAAAGTGGTTAGAGGTTACCTCAGAGTTTAACCATCACAACTTGTTGAAATTTTGAGTAATAACATTTTGGAGTCATTGCAGGTGAGGTAAAGGCTTCGGATAAATTACCCCGAAGAATGACAAAGGTACAACTCTAATCATTGGTGGTGAACAAGGATCAGACATAATCAGGTTTTGCATCATTCACCTAGTGACTCCAATCAAGTTTCAAATCAAATTCAAAGACTCCACTAGAAGATGAACCTTATTGACAGAGACATGAAAGGAAAACACGAGAAAATTAGGTAACAAAGCTCAAGTTTTCTCCAAGATGTAAAATTATTTTTTGTCAACTATTTCTTGTCCTTTCAGAGCATATCAAAATAGTTTTCCATTTCTTACTGTATTCGAATGAAGACCATATATATGAACTTGTATATCCATATTTAAAAACTATAGATATACCTTCTTCTTACATTAGTGATCTTGACCAAGATATTTCATCCGAGCCATATGATGTCCATGACCAATCCTTTGAACCTTATAAGATCAAGGTTGATATTACGTCTCTTGTACCTAGTATTATACCTTCAAATATTCAAGAGATATATAGACCTCTTAAATTACCATATATCCTTCACGACTTCCCTACAAAACATTACAAATACCTACGTATGTTTGATGGAGAGAATCTTACAGTCAAAAAAAATATATTCAAGCCTTTTAGCATTTCACAGATCTTTTTTTTAGAGTTGAGTTTGATGATGTGTACATGAGAGAATTTTCTCAATCGTTACAAGGGGATTCTAAAGGATGGCTCATACATTTAGAGCCTCAATCAGTCAGTTTATGGGAGAGACTAAGTGATATTTTTTGAAATTTTGGGGTGAGAGGAAATCCAAGGATCAACATCTTTCAAAGTTTCACGTCGTAGAGAAACATAGGGATGGAACTGTCTCTATGTTTAGTAGGAAAATTTTCAGTTTTTATCACAAGATGCCTAAAGATATTTACCCTCCTCAAGTTGCTTCCATGTTGTTTTATCCAACAACCTTTCATTCATATTTTTCTTACCTTATCATGAATAAAAGATCTTTGACCTTGCAGCAAATGTTCATTGATTCTCAGGAAGTAGCTAGCAATATTCAAGCATGTGAGAAACTCCCAAAACATATACTAGATGAAGTTACAGATGCATAGGAACAAGAGAATGAGCATGTTCAAGAGAGACTTGATTTGAATGTTGATCCATTTCATTATGAGCAGAGGATCGATAATATCATACATTTTATTGAAAATTTCAATGATAATGTTTTTGTATAGAGAAATAATCAACATTTTTGGATAAAGTTGTTTTCTCAAATTTTATTGTTGATGATATTCAAGAGGTTTTAAATTTGTTGATGATATTCAAGAGGTTTTAAAATCATTAATAAAATAGAGGAAATTGAGGTGATGCAAAATCATATAACTTTGTTGGAACAACATGACAACACCATAAATCATCAACATTTTTTCTATGATATTCATGATCCTATACATTGTTATATGGATGGTTTTATCAAACAAAAATTTCAGCCATTGAGAAATTGTGAGTTTGAAAATGAAGAGGATTATGAGATAGTGTCAAAACCATTCATATATATTTTTCCACAAGTTGTTCCATTGAAAAAATTTCATGAATATTTTCAACCTTTTTATGACAACCAACAGTTGGAATTGCATAAAAGCAAGAGAGAAGTGAAGGGCTCATACAAAGTTACATCAATTTTCATTACTTTGAAGATCCTTTTGAAGCATGTCTCAAGATAGTAAGCAGACCCAAATTTTCAAATTTTGTCAACATTAATTTTTTTTTCAAGCTTTTATTTTTGTTTTTATTAAGTAGGTCTTTCATTTTCCCCTTGATCAAATACATGCAAGGAGTTCAACCAGTGAACGAGATTCTTGATCGGTTTCACTGGGATTTTGATTTCACTTAATCAAACATTTCATGGCTTAATTCAATAGGTAGGAGTGTTTGTGAATAATATCAACACTTTGAGCATATTTTTCAGTCGTGTGATAGTTTTCAGCAATTAATTTTCAACATTTAGTTTTCAATTTGTAGTGTGAAATTGGTTGCAGTTTTTGAGTTTGGGAGATACAAATGGACTAGGAACTTTGTCTATAGGGTCCTTTTTTGCCTCTTAAGGAGACAACATCCCCATTGGAGCAAGATGTTAGCACTGATTTTTTGCATTTGAAAAAGATGAAATTTTATTTGAAAAATCAGTTATGCTTTAAGCCTTGTTAAGTCGCTTTTTTGCCTGAGGTAAAGGTTATATGAGGAGATCCTTAAAATAAAAGAACTAGTTTGAGTCACAGTTTATGTCCAATAATCATGATGTTCTCCTTGTATATGGATTTATATACAAAGAAAATATTTTTTTATGGATAGAGAGACTAACCCTTTAGCAGTATCAAAGTGGAGTTTGTGTCCAATTGGCAGCCAATGTGATTCAAAAGTTAAATGAGAAATATTTTGTAGCACTTTATAAAGGAGTGCTAGGAAATAATTTTATTACGCAAACAGGGTTTCTACGAAATAAAACGGGTTGGTCAACACATTGGGAGAAACATACGACCTAAGGAACTGATTTACTTGCATCTGATGTGGACACTTGTGAGTGAAATGATCCTCATTACAAGTTAAACATGGGTAACGAGGTTTTCGCTTATCTTCAGAAGGTTGGTTGTTTTGTTTATCCCGCAAAGGAGGATGTTTCTTTTTTTTACCTTTTCCTTTCTTCTTACTTCCTGGTTGCTGTTAAGACTAGCCTTTATTGGATTTAACAACATTGATCTTGGAAGTGGAAGTCGTAGGCCGAGTGGAAGGAGGGTTTTGGGTAGTCACTGTAACAGTCAAACTAGATGGTTTACTCACCAACTGCGAACTGGAAGAACCAATCACACCATCCAATACATGTGATTCTTTACCAGGATTTTGAGTAATAATATGATAAGGTCATGGAGAATTTTTTATTTGATCATAAAGTGTGTCATATTGGATATAAAAAAGATCCAAATACTAGGCACGAGAAATTACTTGCTCTTCAGTCACAACTCTGCCCTTAGTGATGTCTTTTGTTATATGTGGTAACAAAGACCTGGTAAACCATTCAGCTAGCAGATGATCAGAAATAAACATTTTAACCAAACGATGATGGAGTCACCACTCATGAATGTGATTACAAATGTGAGTGGAATCAATTTGTTTGAAATGAGTTAAAAATTTTGTTCCATTTTCATATGGCAACTTCCTGTTGAATTTTGGTGGAGGATACCCCAAATAAGTTGGGATGGCCTAAGAAACATGCATTTTCACTCTATGATGTTGAAAATGCAGCAAGACAAGTCTCAATTTGATTTTTTCCTTAATTAAATTAAGGAAATTTGAAATTCCACACCAAAAAACAACTTGGAGGAGTTAGTTAAGGTGAGATGGCTCTTGTCACCCAGTTAAGAACATTCAATTCGAGTTAATGAGTTCAAGTTCAACTTACTTGAGTTGAATCCTAAAAAATATGATTCTAGCTCAGTTAATTCGAGTTGGGGACATGAGGTTCAGTTTTGTGCAGTGGGTTCCTAAATTTTAGGACCCTAGGTTGAGTTAATTTTAGTTGTAGCAATTTAATTCGGTTAAATTGAGTTATGGTTAGTTAAATTAGTTCTAACTGTTGGAGGAACTAGTCGAAGGTCAATTTGTGGAAGTGGAACTTCAACCACACTCAGTTATCATCCAAATAAGTAATCAAGTAGCCTACATTATCTCATTCATGCAAAGGATTTGAATTTCCTAGTTGTAGTGGAGTTTCCAAGGTAGTGTACAATTAATTATATACTAGATTGAGTGTATATTTCATTTTATTGTTTGGGTGATCAACCCAGAGGAATTACACAATCAAATAGGGGAAATTCCTCTTTAATATGGGCTTAATTCCTCATTGAACGACACAATAAAGGAGGAGCTTGGAAGACTATTAAATTGGCTAAGCGTTGGCCAGAGCTAATATAGGAAGCAGTGAGACAGATAGAGATAGTGCAGGGGTTGATCAGGCATGAGGAAAGCATTGTAATATTCTCATATTATCTGATTAATGCAATATATAGATAGCAGGGTTTTTAGTTGTGGCTTCCCCCTAGATAAATCTTTGTGTATGTGTGTTGAATCTTAATTCATGTTAATGATATGTGTTCTTGATCATGATTTTTCTTCCATGGATCAGTAGAGTAGATTCTAATATTGTGATTTAGTAAATTTCATTAGAAATTTTGGATCTACAAATTAATTTGTATATGTTATAAGAGTAGGATTCACACTATAACTAGTCATTTAAGTCCTCATGTACAATGATCATTGAAGAACTAATATGTTTTTAGGAGGGAAATTTGATGGAGTCTCAGTTCACAATAGATCAAGAAGACCCTATGTGCAGACTTCTTAATGGATCAAGAAGGCTAATAGTGGGTAGATCATTGAGCCAATGTTTAGTGGCACAAAAAGGAGTTGTGATCATTGAAATTGGAAGATTGAGGGGCAAAGATATTTCCCACAAGGATATCGAGACTCGGAGAAATTCTAGCTTCAAAGGGAGCAACCCTATGGGAGCTAGTACTTCAGGATCTAGGGATATAAGAATCATTATTGCAGTATTTGTAGTAGCAATGTGGAAGAAACAATAGAGAAATAGAAGGAGCAGTATGAGTAGATCCGATTTCACCATGCATGCAAACATACATCCAGGAGTGAGGTGGGGCGATGTAGATACTTAGTACAATAGTTGCATAAATTTGGGCAGGGTCCATTGATGTGTTCTCCTCATGGATCATTACCTTGCTATAAAGGCCCCGAGTATTCAGTAGCAACATGATTAGTGTCAGTTAGATTTTTAGGAGTGTAGAGGGGTGTTGACAGCAGAGCAGGAGGCTCAGTAACAAAGTCAACAACAACACAGTTTTTCCAGTGGAGAATTGCAGACACAGTTGATTCAATATTTTTTTTGGATGCTTCTTAGTTGAAGGTGTTGCAGTAGTAGCAACAACGGTGACAAGTTTTGCATGTTTAAGAATGTAAGTAGGCTCGGTCTTCATGAAATTTATTTGAGTCATTATTTAATGTACTTGTCAAAATAATAAATAAAATAATTTTTATTATTGTAACAATGAATTATTAAAACATGGGTTTCATGCTTGGGTCATCATTATATTAGTTAAAGTCCCCATTGTGGACTCCTAGGATTAACATTGAGTCAATAAAGTCATTGTAAATTTAAAGAGACCCCTCTTGGGCTTTCGAATTGTGTAAAAATGTTTATTATTGAGTAAAATATGAATTATGTCACCTCCACACCAAGTCGGCCTAAAGGAGACCAATTCAACCTCACCTGGAGCCTATAAATAGAAGGAGGTCAAATTCATTTGGAGCATACCATCTCAAGAAATTTTGATATCTATTTGGAAGCCAAAAAAAGTGTGAAGTGGGTCAAGGAAGGAAAAAGGAGCGCGAGTTTCGTCAAAAGAGAAGAAGAAAATCGAAGTTTTGGTGCTACTCTCTCTCTCTTCCGTGCCCTAGTTTGGGATATTGAAGTATTTTTGTGTTGTTGTTGCAAGTTGCTGCCTGATGCCATAAGTTGTTGCATAGTTGAAGTTGTTGGGGACAATTTGCTGCTTATATTGGGTCGAATATTTGGAAAGGATGACTTGGTGTGGAGGAAAGGTTTGGTCTATGTCTTTGAAGGAAGAGAATTTTGAATGGTTTTTCCCCTAGAGAGGGGATTTTCCCTAACATAGTGCCTACATCTCGTGTCATGTGTTTTTGTGATCTTCATACACACATAATTTGGTAATTTCTTGATGAAAAGATAATCTAATAAATAAGTAAAATAAGCCAACTTAATTCACATGTAATTATCAAGAAAGAGGAATCAAACCCTAATCTAATTGCATTGATTTCTCAACATGGTATCAGAGCTAAGGCCAGGAAATGTTGAAGATCACATTTTTGTATCAAAAGGAATGGATATGGATTCTCCCTCTTTGATAAGATATATGAGAATGGTTATCAACACTTCTGGAAGTTGGATCAATAAAATCATCTACTACTTATTCAACAAGGTCAAAATTCAAGTATTCTTGGTTGCTCTTACAGGTTCTCTTAGTGATGAAAATGCATGGATCATTGATAGTGGAGCATCAAGGAACATGACAGGATAAATTAAAAAACTTCATACACTATCAAAGGAGCCATCTTCTCATGCAGTGGAATTAGGTGACAACAAAAGCTATGTTGTTAGAGGCCTAGGATCAACATTGTTGAAGTTGGAAAACGGATCGAATCTGCACCTCAACAATATACTATATGTTCCAGATTTTAAAAATAATTTGATTTCTACTTCTTGTTTAGAATATAAAAGGCATATATTTTCTTTTGTTTATGGAAAATTATTGGTTTGGGGCAAAGACTCTGGTATTGATGAAGCTAGGGTTATTGGAGTGCTTATATTCATTACACCACCTCCTCAAGCTTTGGTTCATATGGAAATTAGTCCCATTGAGCTATGTCATAGGAGGTATGGTCATCTACATTATAATATTATCCCTACTCTTAATCAATTGGTTCATGGCATCCCCAATATCAAGGAAGATCATGAAGGTGTGTGTAAGGGATTCTCTTTGGGAAAACATACAAGAAATCCATTTCCAAATAGTGAAACTAGGTATAAAGAAATATTATACCTCTTTCACTCTGATGTGTGTGGATCAATTTCTAAAAAATCACTTGGAGGTCATATCTACTATGTAACATTTCTAGATGACCATTCTAGAAAGACATGGCTCTACCTTCTCAAAACAAAGGATGAATTATTTGAGAAGTTGAAGGAGTTTCGATATGAAGTGGAAACCCTAACTGAAATAAAGATAAAGACTTTAAGATCTGACAATGGTGCGGAATACACTTCTAAGGAATTGATTTCATATTGTAAGGAAGTAGGAATTAAGAGGGAGATCTATGTTCCCTAATATCCCTAACAAAATGGAGTTGCTGAAAGAAAGAATAGGTCAATTGAATAAGGCATTAAAACAATGCTCCTTGATCAAGACCTACCAAAATTTTTATGGGGAGAAGTATCCATGAGAGCCATATACATTCAAAATATAATTCCTCATAGAAGTCTTAAGAATATAACTACCGAAGAAGAATTCATAGGAAACAATTAGAGTGTGGATCACCTCTAAATATTTGGAAGCCTTGTCTACATCCATGTTCCAAAGGAAAAGAGAAAGAAGTTAGATTCTACAAGCATCAAAGGAATATTTGTTGGATATAGTCTTTCCTCAAAATCATATAAAATATACATCAAGGAAGGAAGACATATTGAAGTCAGCAGGGATGTCATATTTGATGAAAATCAAGCCTACAAGAAATCAAAGGATATCCCTATTTATTCTGATGATGAAGAATCTCAAATATTTGAAGAAGAAGAAGAAGTACACCACGAAAACCCTACTACAAATCAAGAAGAAGAAGAAGTACACCATTAAAACCCTACTACAAATCAAGAAGAAGAAGAGGGACCAAGTGAGCCTATTCAACTTATGATCATCCCGACCACAAGGAAAAATAAAAATTGGTTAAAATCTACTTTGGAAGATGTTGAAGGACATGAAGTTGCGAAAGAAACTTTTAGAGAAAGCAAAATACCAAAGAGATATTATGGATATGCTGCATATTTGATGAAGTTAATTGAAGCTAAACCATCTACATTTGAGGAAGCTTCCCATAAGGAATTTTTGAAGAAGGTGATTCAGGAATAATATTAATCCATTATGAAGAATGGGGTTTGGGAAATCATTCCTAGACCTAGTGAAAAATTGGTTGTCACATCTAAATGGATCTACAAGATAAAATACATTATTGATGGAAGCATAGACAAGTACAAATCTAGATTCATTGCAAGGGGTTTCTCTCAAAAGGAAGGAATAGATTATGAAGAAACCTTTGCACCAAAAACAAGGTATACTACCATTAGATATTTGCAGGCTTCATTAGATGCTACAATGGGTTGGAATATCCATCAAATGGATGTGAAGATCACATTTCTGAATGGGACCATCGATGAGGAAGTATACATTAAAAAACTTGAACGCTTTGTTGTAAATCACGGGGACACTCATATTTTTAGACTCAAGAATTCCCTATATGTCTCGAAGCAAGCTCCTAGAGCATGGTATGAAAGAATGGAAGCACACCTCCTAAGAATTGGATTCGTAAAGAGTATTGTTGATCCAAATATCTACATCAAGGTTGTGAATAATGATCCCTTCATTATTCTATTATATGTGGATGATCTATTCATCATTAGTGTAGAGCGAATAATTGAAGAATGCAAGAATATTTTGGCAACTGAATTTGAGATGAAGGATCTAGGACTGATGCACTACTACCTAGGTCTAGAAGTATGGAAGAAACCTAGGGAGATATATTTGGGGCAAGGAAATTACATCATAAAAATGTTGCATAAATTCAAGATGATGAACTCCAATCCCATGACTACTCTTACGATCACAATTCTCAAGAAGTTGCAGCGTTTTGACTCAAGTCTCGTGGATCCTGTTATCACTCTGCCATATTTCTAAGGCTGAAGAAGAAATCCAAACAGTGGTAACCACAGACCAATATTTTGGCTTGGTATCTATCCCTACCAAACTGGAGAGGGATCTCTCCACAAAGTCACAGCCAAGAGGGCTGGATAAATTATGGTTTTAGACTAGGTATGAGTACAGGGGTTTTTTCATTTGAATTTGGGTTGCTGGATGAGGATATTAGGTCAAAGAGGCTAGGTCAGAGAAAATATGATTAGGGTTGCAGAGATTCAATGGGGAAAGGTAGGTAGAAAGGCTAGCACATTAGGGTTCTTGGGATGGAGTGATTCTTGGGATGGAATGACAGGGGAGCTAGGAAGAGCATGAAAGATGAATTCTTTCTAAACTAAATAAAATGAACAAACTGTGAAAACTTTCCCAAAACAGAGCATGTGAGATGAATTATGTTTCTCGAAATTGAAAGTAATCATACAATATAAATGAAATGGAATTGGACCAATAATACATTAATACAAATGAAACCAGAGAAGAAACAATGCTATACAACCATAACACATGTATCTCAAAGAAATAGTTGTAACACTTTTATTAAGCTCCTGTCAAAATGATTACAATAGAGTCTCTGATCAATATGCCAACATCCAACTGATTCCAACCTGTGAAATGACTGAAAAATTACATGATATAGGCCTCAAAAAAACTCCTCCGAGCCTCAGGGGTCGAATCCATGAGAGGAGGATCAGTTCCACCAAAAAATGAGTTGAATACCTAGAGTGTAGGGTGGTCAAACTGACTCATCCCTCACTTTTTGCAAATTGATTCATTACACCTCATCATGAATTTTCATCTAATTTATTTACCCTAGGTACTAGTAAAAACATGATATTTACATTTACCTCCATCAATTACATAAGTAAAATCATCATTTTCCAAAGTGAAAATCAAAATTGCAGTAAAAACTAAGAAAAATCAGACATTTGTCAAGGGTGCAATGCCATTGCCAAGGGCGCAGCGCCATGTTGCAGGACACTTTTGGAGGCCTTACCGGTGTCCAAATTTAACTCATGATAGATATTGGGAAAGATATCTCTCTTGGATACAAAATCGACCTATCACACACCGAAAATGATTAAGTATCGCCCCTCAAAAATCAATTCTCCAAAGACTAGTAAAAAATTGCAGAATGAAGGTGAAAAAATGAAGTGTGCTCTTGCAAGCAACGTGTGGAGGCATCAAGATAGCTCATTGGAAATTTCTCTCTATCTAGTTTTCATGTGATGCATCAAGAAAGTCATTTGGACACTCCATCAGGGAGACAAATTGATTTTCCCAAGGTTACTCTAGAAGTGCAGCAACTCTCTTGTAGAAACTGTATTTTTGAAATTTATTAAAAACCATGACACTTGTGTAAAACCTGAAGAATTTTTTTTTTCCTTGGCCTATGATGGACAAACACCTCTCTCACTTTTGTCAAATTCGTCTCTGTTTGGTCATAAACACAGTTTGAAGAAAAACTAGTCCTGTGTGTGGAAAATGAATTGTCCCTTGGAAAAACTTCTTGAAAAATGATGGAGACATGATTTTTATGAGTTGTAATAGCCTCATACTTTCTGAAATTACCTCCCTTGTGCCTCCTCTTCTCATATTTCTCTAATTTCATAGAAAACCCTATCTCAGTGGGAGAGGAAATTAGGGTTTAGTGTAGGCAAAACAGTGGGATTTGGGAAATTTATAGGAATGAAGGGAAATAAAGGGGATAGGGGGCTTCTAAATTATTTGGAAAATATTTTGAGAAAGTGAGGGATGTTAGGAACTAGGGGAAAGTTTAATTTCAAGGATTGAGTGAGGGGAAGGGGTCCAAAAGGGCAAAACACAGGCCTAGTCTCGAAAAGTGTCAAATTGTAGCAATAAACTAGGGCTTGTGGAAAAAGGATGATTTTGAGGGATAGGAGTGATGGGAAGTGTTTAGGAAGGTATGATAGGGGAAGGTTTGGGAGAATCAAGATACCAGTCTTGTTTATGATTTAACCATGGAAGTCATGAAACCAAGAAAAATGTCCTCAAAACCCTAAGAGAGGGAAATGAGATTTCCAAGAACAACTGATAAACAAATATGGTAAACACAAAACCACTTAATTGGAAATTATAGTTTTCAACCTAAAATTTTTGAAGACCTTTGACTATTACTACTCCTTCAAAATATGAATCTGATGGTGAAATGGTCAATTTTCATGATTTTGACCCTATGACCTAATGATGACACAAAATGAAAGAATGAGATGAATGATGACCATGATGACTATGGGACTCTTTCAACAATGAATTACCTAACCATGATGATATTCATTGACCATGGAAGTGAAAGGAGTAGTAATGATCTCAATACTCTAATCAGTGACCAAATTGTTTTATGACCTGATGGAATGATAATAAAAAAATTGAGTGGGACTCCTAAAATGATATGAAAAGAGGATTTTGATCACTGATGGCAGGATGAAAATACTGACACTAACATTGGCCTTACTGGGGATGGAAGCTTTGTGGAGGTTTCAAGAACACCATAGACCAAGTGCCTAACCATGTGGGCCAATACTGTCAAAAACTCAAATTGAAAGACATGACTAAATGCTATCAACTCAAATGACACAGACTGACTTTGAACTGTCTTGAAATTGACTGAAACAATGACTCAAGAATTGACTTACTTAACTGAAAACTTAACTTGAAAATGGCATAAAATCAGTGAATCTCCATGGCCTTCACTTTGGGCTCCGAACTCTAGTGCTTTTCTACTTCACACTTGCAACAAAATTGAATATTAAAATAAACTTGTTGCTGAAAACAAAATAAAATCAAACTGAAATGATACCAAAATACTCTAATATGGTGTAGAATTTTTGATTAGGTGAAATGATCCTTCCAGTGTAACCAATCCAGGAGATGGCTACTTACTGAAGTTTTGCTCTCACTTTCCTCGAGCAGGAAGAATGATGTACATGTAGGCAACTCACAATAAAAACTAAAACCAAGGATTATGTTGACAAACAAAAAACATTCATCTTCTCCAATGCTTGCAAAATACTACCGAAGGGATCTTGAAAATCATGAAGAATTACCTTGTCTTGAGATACAGCAAAAACACAAGCACACTCTTCATTTTGATCTGAAAGAACACTTGGTTGTTGATCGATAGGAGAGCATAGCGAAGTATGACTTTCTATTGTCTGAGTATTGGTCATAAATTCCTCAAGCATTGGAAACTCTGATTATATCTCTATCATATTGTCTCTCTTAGGCTCATACTCCTCAAATTCATAGTCTAAATCATCTTTGAACATAAAACATTCTTCAAGATTATCAAACATGACAGCCCTATCTTCTTCATGAAAGACAATAGTCTTTTTTAGTTGATCTCTTTGCAGGAAATCATCATGAAAAATTGTCTTTCTCTCAATAATTTCTTTTATAGTTTCATCAAACTCCTCATCGAAATTATCTTCATATTTATCATACTTCGGAAAATTAGGTTCAGGAGAAACTTCATCAAATACGAACATTGAAAAAGGAGATTGTCTTTCTTCATGAAGATCTATAAATCTAGTTTCAGGATTGTCCTCATTTAAACTTAGATTCTCATTTTCAAAAGTGGAAGAAGTTTTACTATAACCTTCTTGACTATGTGAACACTGCAAACCTGAATTAGCTTGGGCTTTAACATGAATTTTCAAGAGTTGATCTATCTCATCTTCAGACAGAGGAGAAAGTAATTTTTGTTTTCTTTTGATAAAATAACAATTGTCTTCTTTCTCTCCTAAATATTCACAAGGATGTTGAATATCTTCTTTAACGTTTGGCTGATCAAATTGTTGTACTGCTGCAAGAATTGTCTCTTGTGGGAATTCTTATTGAACATAAAGACAATATACATCATATTTTTATTCCATGAGAGAAAACACTTTCTCTTTTTGTTGATGAAAAGGATTATCATGCAAAGCCTCCAAGATCTCTTCATCCATGAACTCATTATCATCATAATAATTCTGTATATTTTGAATGAAAACCTCAAAATGATCACAAAAATTATTAACAAAAGATAAAGAAGGGTAGGAATCCTTGTATTCTTCATAAAATGTTGAATGGAAAACTCTAAGAGAACAAATCCTGGCAAGTGGAAAACCTTGATACCAAGATCATGCTTTTCCTTCAAGAGAAGCCATGAACATATTTAAGAGACAATATTCGGGAAATTCAAACTTCAACTTGCGTGTATGCATGTGAAATTTAACCAGATGTAAAGCAGCATAATTCCTATCATCATCTTTAAACATAGGCAATTCGTTTGCCAATCTACCTTAGGCATTTTATTTGGGAACCTGGAATGTTGTCTCTTTTCATTGGATCATACATTCTTGCAACATATTCCATCTTGAAAATTTCTTCAAGCTACTGATTTTCATGCAGTGGAATGGCCATGAAGTGTTGATTTTCTAGATCTTTCAGTAAAAAGAGTTGTGAGGTGAATGGTACAACCTTCCTATGTGTCCAACTGTTGTTCACCATAAAAAATTATATCTAAACTTTATCGTTTTTTCCCAAGGAAGATCTTATCTTTTGTTCCCCAGCAACGCCGCCAGAATGTTATCACTTCGCCAAATTTCTAAGGCTGAAGAAGAAATCCTAATAGAGGTAACCATAGACCAATATTTTGGCTTGGTATCTAGCCCTACCAAACTGGAGAGGGATTTCTCCAAAAAGTCACAGCCAAGAGGGCTGGATAAATTAGGGTTTTAGGCTAGGTATGAGTACAAGGGTTTTTTTATCTGAATTTGGGTTGCTGGATGAGGATATTAGTCAAAGAGGCTAGGTCAGGGCAAATAGGATTAGGGTTGTAGAGATTCAATGGGGAAAGGTAGGTATAAATGCTAGCACATTAGGGTTCTTGGAATGGAATGATTCAGACACTTGAGGAGCTAGGAATAACATTAAAGATGAATTCTTCCTAAACTGAAGAAAATGAAGAGACTATGAAAATTTTCCCAAAACAGAGCATGTGAGATGAATTTTGTTTCTCTAACCTAAAAGTAATCATAAAATAGACATGAAATGGTATTGGACCAAAAATAAATTCATAAAAATGAAACAAGAGAAGAAACAATGCTAGACAAACATACCACGGGTATCCCAAAGAAATAGTTGCAACACTTTTATTAAGCTCCTACCAAAATGATTACAATAGAGTCTCTGATCTATATTCCAACATCCAACTTATTCAAACCTGTGAAATGACTGAAAAATTACATGATATAGGCCTAAAAAAAAATCCTCCCAGCCTCAGGGGTCGAATCCATGAGAGGAGGAGCAGTTCCACCAAAAAATCAGTTGAATACTTAGAGTGTAGGGTGGTCAAACTGGCTCATCCCTCACTTTTTGCAAACTGATTCATTACACCTCATCATAAGTTTTCATCTAATGTATTTACCCTAGGTAATAATAAAAACATTATATTTACATTTATTTCCATCAATTATAGAAGAAAAATCATCATTTTCCAAAGTGAAAATCAAAATTGCAGTAAAAACTGAGAAAAATCATACATTTGTCAAGGGTGCAGCACTAGTGCCAAGGGTCTGACGCCATGTTGCAGACCACTTTTGGAGGCCTTCCTGGTGTCAAAATTGAGATCATGATAGCTCGTTGGAAATTTATCTCTAGTGGCTACACAATTGACCTATCAAGCACTAACGATCATGAAGTGTAGCCGCTCAAAAATTAATTCTCCCAAGACTTGTCAAAAAGTGCGGAATGAGGGTGAAAAAATGAAGTGTGCTCTTGCAGGCAACTTTAGGAGGCCTTCCTCAACTCCAAATTTAGCTCAGGATAGCTCAATTGAGATATATCTCTGTTTATTTTTCATTGTACTCATCAAGAAAGTCATTTTGATAGTCCATCAGAGAGAAAATTTGATTTTCCCAAGGTTACTCCAGAAGTGCAACAACTCTCTTATAGCAACTTTATTATTGACATTTATTCAAATCCATGAAAACTGTGTAAAAACTGAATTAGGTTGTCCTTCCTTGGCCTATGATGGAAAAAAACCTTTCTCACTTTTGTCAAATTCATCTATGTTTGGTCATAAACACAGTTTGAAGAAAAACTGGCCCTATGTGTGGCAAATGATTTGTCCCTTGGAATGACTTCTTGAAAAAAGAAAAAAAAGATGGATACATGATGTTTATGAGTTATAATGGCCTCATACTTGCTGAAATTACCTCCATTATTCCTCATGTTCTCATATGTCTCTAATTCCATAGCAAACCCTGGCTCACTGGGAGAGGAAATTAGGGTTTAGTGTAGGCAAAACAGGGGATTTGGGAAATTTATAGGAACAAAGCGAAATAAGGGGGATAGGGGGCTTCTAAATTCCCAATTAAATATCTGGAGGTAGGTAGGGATGTTAGGAAGTAGGGGAAAGTGGAATTTCAAGGATTGAGTGAGGGGAAGGGGTCCAAAATGGAAAGGATCAGGCTTAGTCTCAAAAAGTGTCAAATTGTAGCAATAGGCTAGGGCTTGTGGAAAAATGATGATTTTGAGGGATAGGAGTGATGGGAAGTGTTTAGGAAGGTATATTAAGGATAGGGGAAGGTTTAAGAGCATCAATATACAAGTCTTTCTGATGATTTAACCATGGAAGTCATGAAACCAAGAAAAATATCCTCAAAACCCTAGGAGAGGGAAATGACCTTACCAAGAACAAATGATAGACAAATATAGTAAACAAAAAACCAGTTAGTTGAAAATTATAGTTTTCAACCTGAAATTTTTGAATACCTTTGACTATTACTACTCCTTCAAAAGATGAATTTGATGGTGAAATGACCAATTTTCATGATTTTAACCCTATAACATAATGATGACACAACATGGAAGAATGAGCTAAATGATGACCATGATGACTATGGGACTCTTTCAACAATGAATTACCTGACCATGATGATGTTCATTTACCATGGAAGTGAAAGGAGTAGTAATGATCTCAATACTCTAATTAGTGACCAAATTTTTGCATGACCTAATGGAATGATAAAAAAAATCTGAGTGGGACTCCTAAAATGATATGAAAAGAGGATTTTGATCTCTGATGGCAGGATGAAGATACTAACACTAACATTGGCCTTATTGGGGATGGAAGGTCCTTGGAAGTGTCAAGAACACCGTATACCAAGTGCCTAACCATGTGGGCCAATACGGTAAAAAACTCAAACTAAAAAACATGACTAAATGCTGACAACTCAAATGACACAAACTAACTTTGAACTGTCTTGAAATTTACTGAAAAAAAACAACTCAAGACTTGACTTACTTGACTGAAAATTAAACTTGAAAATGGTCGAAAATCTGTGAATCTCCATGGCCTTCACTTCGGGCTCCGAACTCCAGTGCTTTTCTACTTCACACTTGCAAAAAACTGAATATTGAAATAAACTTGATGCTGAAAAAAAATCATATCAAACTGAAATGACACCAACCTACTCTAATTTGTTGTACAATTTTTTATTAGGTGAAATGATCCTTCCAGTGTAACCAATCCAGGAGATGGCTACTTACTGAAGTTCTGCTCTCACTTTCCTCGAGTAGGCGGAATGATGTAAATATAGGCAACTCACAATAAAAAATGAAACCAAGGATTATGCTGACAAACAAGACAACATTCATCTTCTCCAATGCTTGCAAAAGACTGCCGAAAGGGATCTTGAAAATCCTGAAGCATTACCCTATCTTAAGATCTAGCAAAAACACAAGAACACTCTTCATTTTGACCTGAAAGAACACTTGGTTGTTGATCGATATGAGAGAATAGGTAAGTATGACTTTCTGTTGTCTTAGTATTGGCTGTAAATTCCTCAAGCATGGGCAACTCTGATTCTATCTCTGGCATATTGTCTCCCTTAGGCTCATACTCCTCAAATTCATAGTCTAAATCATCTTTGAACATAAAAAATTCTTCAATATTATCAAACATGACAGCCCTATCTTCTTCATGAAAGATAATAGTCTCTTTTAGTTGATCTCTTTGCAGGAAATCATCATGACAAATTGGCTTTTCCTCAATAATTTCATGTATATTTTCATCAAAATCCTCATTGAAATTATCTTCATATTTATCGTACTTAAGCAAATCAGGTTCAGGAGAAACTTCATCAAATATGAACATTGAAAAAGGAGATTTTTTTTCTTCATGTTGATCTATAAATCTAGTTTCGGGACTGTCCTCATTTAAACTTAGATTTTCATTTTCAAAAGCAGAAGAAGTTTTACTAACACCTTCTTGACTATGTGAACATTGAAAACCTGCATTAGCTTGGGTTGTAACAATACTTTTCAGGATTTGATCTATCTCATCTTTAGATAGAGGATAAATTACTTTTTGTTTTCTTTTGATAAAACAATAATTTTATTCTTTCTCTCCTAAATATTCACAAGGATGTTGAATATATTCTTTAACCTTTGGCTGATCAACTTGTTGAACTGCTGCAAGAATTGTCTCCTTTGGGAATTCTTTATGAACATCAAGACAATATACACCATCCTTTTCTTCCATGAGAGAAAACACTTGCTCTTTTTCGTGATGAAAAGGATTTTCATGCAAAGCCTCCTAGATATCTTCATCCATGAACTCATTATCATCATAAGAATTATCTAGATTTTGAATTAAAACCTCAAAATAATCACAAAAATTACTAAGAAAAGACAAAGAAGGGTAGGAATCCTTGTATTCTTCATAAAATGTTGAATGGAAAACTCTAAGAGAACAAATACTGGCAGGTGGAAAACCTTCATACCAATATCGTGCTTTTCCTTCAAGAGAAGCCGTGAACATCTTTAAGAGACAATATTCAAGAAATTCAACCTTCAACTTGTGAGTATGCATGTGAAATTTAAGCCGATGTAAAGCAACATCATTCCTATCATCATCTTTAAACATAGGCAAATTCCTTTGCCAATCTACCTTAGGAATTTTATTGGGGAAACCTGGAATGTGATCTCTTTTCATTGTAGCATACCTTCTTGCAATAGATTCCATCTTGAGAATTTCTTCAAGCTACTGATTTTCATGCAGTGGAGTGACCATGAAGTGTTTATTTTATGGATCTTTCAGTCAATGGAGTTTCCAGGTGAATGGTACAGCCTTCCTATGTGTCCAACTGTTGTTCACCATCAAAAATTAGATCTAAACTTTTTCGTTCTTTCCCAGGGAATATTTGATATTTCGTTCCCTGGAAACGGCACCAGAATGTTATCACTCTGCGATATTTCTAAGGCTGAAGAAGAAATCCCAACAGAGGTAACCATAGACCTATATTTTGGCTTCGTATCTAGCCCTACCAAACCGGAGAGGGCTCTCTCCACAAAGTCACAGCTAAGAGGGCTGGATAAATTTGGGTTTTAGGCTAGGTATGAGTACAAGGGTTTGTTTATTTGAATTTGGGTTGTTGGATGAGGATATTAGGTCAAAGAGGCTAGGTCAGGGCAAATAGGATTAGGGTTTCAGAGATTCAATGGGGAAAGGTAGGTAGAAAGTCTAGAACATTAGGGTTCTTAGGATGGAATGATTTAGATAGGTGAGGATCTAGGAAGAGCATGAAATATGAATTCTTCCTAAACTGAAGAAAATGAACAGACTATGAAAACTTTCCCAAAACAGAGCATGTGAGATGAATTTTGTTTCTCTAACTTGAAAGTAATCCTAAAATAGACATGAAATCGAATTGGACCAAAAATGCATTCATACAAATTAAACAAGAGAAGAAACAATGCCCGACAACCATACCATAGGTATCCCAAAGAAATAGCTGCAACACTTTTATTAAGCTCCTGCCAAAATGATTACAATAGAGTCTTTGATCAATATGCCAACATCCAACTGATTCCAAATTGTGAAATGACTAAATAATTACATGATATAGGCCTCAAACAAATTGTTCCCGACCTCAAGGATCGAATCCATGAGAGGAGGAGTAGTTCCACCAAAACCTGAGCTGAATACCTAGAGTGTAGGGTGGTCAAACTGACTCATCCCTCACTTTTTGAAAATTGATTCATTACACCTCATCATGAGTTTTCATATAATTTATTTACCCTAGGTTACAGTAAAAACATGATATTTACATTTACCTCTATCAATTACATAAGTAAAATAATAATTTTCCAAAGTGAAAATCAAAATTGCAGTAAAATTGAGAAAAATCAGACATTTGTCAAGGGCGCATTGCTAGTGCCATGTTGCAGGAGACTTTTGGAGTCCTTACCAGTGTCCAAATTGAGCTCATGATATCTCATTGGAATTATCTCTCTCTTGGCTACAAAATGGACCTATCATGCACTGAAAATGATCAATTATATCCCCTCAAAAATCAATTCTCCCAAGACTGGTTAAAATGTACAGAATGAGGGTGAAAAACTTAAGCGTGCTCTTGTAGGAAACATTTGGAGGCCTTACACAACTCAAAAGATAGCTCAGGGTATCTCATTGTAAATTTATCTCTTTATAGTGGGCATTTGACTCATCAAGAAAGTCATTTGGACACTCCATTAGGGAGAAATATGGATTTTCCTGCGACTACTCCATAAGTGCAGCAACTCTCTTGTAGCAACTGTATTTTTGAAATTTCTTCAAAACTATGATACCTGTGCAAAACATGAAGGAGGTTGTTCTTCCTTGGCCTATTATGGAAAAAAACCTCTCTCAATTTTTTCAAATTCATCTCTGTTTTGTCATAAACAGTTTGAATAAAAAATATCCCTATGTGTGGCAAATGATTTTTCCCTTAGAATGACTTCTTGAAAAATGATGGAGACATTATTTTTATGTGTTGGAATGGCATAATAATTTCTGAAATTACTTCCTTTATGCCTCCTCTGCTCATATGTCTCATATTCCATATGAAACCCTAATTCAGTGGGAGACGAAATTAGGGTTTTAGTGTAGGAAAAACAAGGGATTTGGGAAATTTATAGGAATGAAGGGAAATAAAGGGGATAGGTGGCTTCTAAATTCTGAGGAAAATATTTAGAGGTAGGGAGGGATGTTAGGAATTAGGGGAAACTGGAATTTTAAGAATTGAGTGAGGGGAAGGGGTCCAAAAGGAAAAAACACAGGCCTAGTCTCGAAACGTGTCAAATTGTAGCAATAGGCTAGGGCTTGTGGAAAATTTTTGATTTTGAGGGATAGGAGTGATGGGAAGTGTTTATGAAGGTATATTAAGGATAGAGGAAGGTGTAAGAGAATCAGGATACAATTCTTGTTGATGATTTAACCATGGAAGTTATGAAACCAAGAAAAATGTCCTCAAAACCCTAGGAGAGGGAAATGAGCTTTCCAAGCACAACTGATAGAAAAATATGGTATACACAAAACCAATTAATTGGAAATGATAGTTTGGAACCTTAAATTTTTTAAGACCTTTGACTATTAATACTCCTTCAAAATATGAATTTGATGGTGAAATGACCAATTTTCATGATTTTGACCCTATGACCTAATGATGACACAACATGGAAGAATGAGATGAATGATGACCATGATGACTATGGGACTCTTTCAACAATGAATGACCTAACCATGATGATTTTCATTGACAATGGAAGTGAAACGAGTAGTAATGATCTCAATACTCTAATCAGTGACCAAATTTTTGCATGACCTAATGGAATGATAAAAAAATTCTAAGTGGGACTCCTAAAATGATATGAAAAGAGGATTTTGATCACTGATGGCAGGATGAAAATACTGACACTAACATATCCTACCTCCTATCGTTAGTTGGTGGGCTCTCTAATGTATCTAGTAAACATTAGGCTAGATATATGCTTTGCAGTAAAAATTATTAGTCAGTTTCAGTTGGAGCGTCGTCATGATCGCTTGATAACTTCCAAACACATATTAAGGTATCTTCGTGGCATTATACATCACTACCTAAAGTATGATAATAAGGAAGTCATGATAATTGGATTCATAGATTCTGATTGGGGTGGCAGTGAAACTGATGGAAGAAGCACTATAGGTGGATGTTTTAGTTTGGGGGTTGTTGTGATCTCATGGATGAGTAGGAATCAAGATCCCATTGCTTTGAGTAGTGCTGAAGCATAATATGTGGCTGTATGTGTTGTAGGAAAGGAGGTTGTTTGGTTCAGGAAGATTCTGAGAAATTTGTTCGAGAAGTCTCTCGTTCCTAATATGATTAATTATGACAATAAAATTTTTATCAAGATGTCTGGAGATCCCAATTTTCATGCAAGGATGAAGCATATCAACAATAAGTTCCACTTTACTAGGAACTTGGTGCAGGATGGGATCTTGAAGTTGGAGTATGTCTCGATAGATGAAAAAGTAGCAAAAATATTGAAAAAGTATATTCCTAATAAGAAGTTTGAATATCTAAGAAACATGCTTGTTTTAGTAGATATTGTTGATTTCATTGATGATAAGAAATTTGAAGAGATTTGTTGATGCTTTGTGAGTGAAGAATTTCCTGGGAGGACATCAGGCCGACACTTTGTATTGATGTCTAGGTCCCGAAGTAGGGAGGGTGGCATGGTAGGATGCACACCTAGATCCCTAGGTTAGTGGTTAGTAAGTAAGCCTGATGGTACCTAGAGAGGCTGAAATCTTTAGTCCACCTTATTCCCACTTGGATAGATTTCCTTGGTCAGGAATCTATTCCATGGCATTGTGGTTCCTATATTTTTTAGAGACCAATGGATAGATTTCCCTAGTTAGAAATATATTTCATGGCATTAAGATGCCTAAAATATTCATAGTTCATATAGTTTGATATCTTCAATTGTATTTGTATATTATGAATACCTCACTACTTAAGAGGGAGTGTTTAAGAATGTAACTAGGTTCAGTCTTTATAAAATTATTTATGTTACACAATATTTTGTCGCACTCTCCATTATGTATCTGAAGTGTAATCCTTTGTGCCACTCATGCCACAATTTTCACAAAGTGACAAAATATGTGAAAACATGTTCACCATGAATAACATGCTCAAAGTATCCCTAAAGAAATGGAGAATCAATGTGTTAAAGAAATTCTGGAGAAAACTCGTGAAAACCCTAATTTACAGCCCCAATGCGGTTCTCTCCTCCATGGTCTAGTGCTTGTTTCCCTATGCATGACCTATGAACAGTGCTAACAATGAAGGAATTAAAGTAAAAATTCACATTGGTCCTCTTCAGGTAGGTTCTCCAAAAATGGAGCAGAAGCTTCAACTACTAGAAGCCTCAAGAACGAAATTCTGGTATTAGTTGTCTGAGGATTGGGTTGAGTTCTCCCATTTTAAGTCCTCGATGCTATATTTAAGGGTTTTACCCTTAATATGTGGACCTTGCTCCCTATTTTATGGATCATTAATCTCTTCAGCTTCCCTATAAATGAATGCCATGCTTTCCCCAAATGGTTGGTCATTGATGGTTGCCTTTCTAGTGCTCGAACGTGCCTACATGCTGCCAAAATTATAAGGAGAAGGAGTGCTTGAAGTATTTCACTTGGATTTGTAAACCTATCTTAAAGGAGGATTCCAACATCAAGGCACTGGTTGTATGCTTCCCTCTTTGATTTATCAATAATACAAAGCATGTTTTACTTTCCATAAGCTTGTAGATGATTACTTGCTTAGTATGATGCTCCTTGATCAACCCTATGGTTTACAGTAGAATGCAATATACTATTCTTTCCTCATTTTTCATTGTTTGATCTCTTTTTCAGGTATTTGTGCATAAGGAATAGCGAGGAGCGAGCTTGGAAGTGAGGAGATCGGGATTAACATCGAAAATCGACCACATAGGAGTGAGGTAGGCCATCTTCCTTTCTCATGTCATTCTGATTTAAGCTAGGATTGTTTGCTTGCTTTTGTCTAATTTGTTACTAGACCCACTCATTGGGCTAGAGGGATCACTTCTATCCATAGAAGGGATTGCCTAGATAACAAAATGGCGACTCCACTAGGGAGCCTATAGAATTTTTAGTCCTCCTTTTGTATTTTGATTTCTTGTTTAGTTTGTTCAACCATTGAAAAACCCTTTGTTTGGTTTGATTTTCAGTTTTTACTCTTATTTTAAGGTGTAATAGGGTATTATATCTTGATTTTTACTTGTTTTCCCCCTATTTACCTCCACAAACACGTTTTTTATCAGTGTTATTCGTGTTGCCACCGCTTATTTTATCTAAAAAAGTTGTGTTGCAAACCTCTGGTATCAACTAGAAGTTCGCACTAGTCTTTGAATGTGGATATTTTTAGGGTATCCGTTGAAAACTCTAGTGCGTTTTGATCCTTAAGGATTTTTCTCTGCTTTCTCTACATTGAGTTTTGATTGATTTCTTTCATTTTCTTGGTGGAATTCAAAAATTTGTCCCATACTTGAAGTGGTAAATTGGCATTTCTTATTTAGTCTTTCATTTTTTGAATCGATTGAAAGTTTTGTTTGTTGCTTGTATGATTGGGAAACACGGATTTTTTGTCATTGGAATAGTAGTAGTTCTTTTTCATTCGTAAGAAACTGACTTTTTCAATTAGTTAGTTTTAATTTCAAGAATTGACTTTTCATTAAGTGCATTATATCACTTGCATAGAAAATTTGGTTTTTGGAATTCATTATTGAAAATAGATCACATTTTTTGGTAATTGAAAACTAAAGAAGTGTATTTAAGTGCATTAGATCATTGAAAATAAAATAAAGTGAAAGTTAATATAAGTGAATCTTAGTAGAAGTGAAAATATTTTTACTTTTGAAAAGTTGCATTTTGGATACTAAAAATGAAAATCGTATTTTTACTTTTAGGAATTGCATTTTGGAAAAGTGAAAAGTGAAAATCTAGTTAAGGGCATTTTGCTTGTTGCATTATTTGTTTGATGCATCATTTTTTGAAATATCTTACCTTATTAGTTTAGCTTTCATTGAATGAAAAGTTCCCTTTTCTCATATAGCTGCATCTTAGGCGTTCAGGTGGCATTTCTTTGAGCCCCAAATCGAAGCTTAATTCAATATCAACATTAAAATAAACCTAAATTAACCTAAGGAGGATTTGTAACTTAACAAAAACATATAGAGGTCTAGGCTAGAGGCATGTTCTAGCGTTGTTAAGTGTAGGAGTTGTCGCTAACTTCCTGTGTTGCATTCCGGGGATGATATCTTGTTCCACGTATGAAAGTATATAAGACCATTCTCCAGTAATCTCAAGTATATCAGAGGCTCTCCACATATGAAATTATATAGGAACGCTCTCATTGAACATTTATGCATCGGAAAACACTACTACGAGATTGCAATCCCACGTATCATGGCATATATTTTGGGAGTCCCCACTAGGTTTCTATCCTACCATAGGTAACCGAATCGACTTCCTTGTAAATGCGATAAACCGAACACAAAATTCGGGGAGCTTTCCTGCCTATACTTCTTGGTTCACCAGGAGGTATTATGTAGTTCACAAATACCCGGTAAATGCTTTTTTCTAGATTACCCTTTTCGATTTATTTTTTGTTGTTAAATTCTAAAATTTATTTCCCACAGTATAATATCGTACCCAAAGCATCGCTCCTTGACTTCATTATGACTCGTTAATTGAAAATTTATTTTGATCCAAAAGTATCCACCTATATCCTATTTGTTTTGTGACAATTTCATCGTGGCAGAACCTCCAAGTCCTCGGTCGTGCCATGTGCAAATTTCACCTTCCACCTCCCCTTCACTTTCTGAAGTTGATAGGTCTCCTCAAAGATTCCAAAGTGAGATTCTGCATATTGCGTTAGAACCTCTTGAGAACTAGGGTGTTGAACTTGGTATAGTTCTAAGTATCCAACCCCTTTCGTTCCGACCACCTCCTTCGGAGTCGGTTACGTTGTCCCAGGCCTCTCCTCTAGATATTCTTGAGCTTACTTCCAGGTTATTACTTTTTCTTGAGAATCCACTCTTTGATCCAGAAGATGATCTTGTCTACTTGTCACGCCCACACCAGTACAATCCTTTCGTTACTACCAACGTTCTGTTGGTCCCTTCTCCTGGTGTGTCTCATATTATAGTTCGATAATTGTTTCCGTCCACCACGGCAAAAAATGGTGATGATGATCCATTTGATGAAACTCCCCAAATTAATCCTTTTTAGACATCTACAAATCAAACCCCAGAAGTCGATCCCGAAATAATATTCCCTCGTGAAGGATTTCCTTATGTCTCCTATGATATGGGAAGTAGGTCAACTGCACCCACTGGTCATAGTGAAACTTCTGTTCCAATGGGTTACACTTCTCTTGGTGATCTTGTCTCAGGCGCTTCTGGCATGACTTCACTATATCGCAACCCTATATGGTAATTTAGTGGCACTCTGACCACCATTTCGTTTACTCCAAACATCTCGATACCTACTTCCCAACCTACAATGACTATAGGTAAAATTCACTTTACTCTTTGGAATTATGTTCCATTGACCCTATATACGGTAAATACAGTTCCTCCTTTCAGTGGTCAACCTAAAGATTCATTTATTCCACATTCTAGAGGGGAACCATACATACCTGTTGGTTCCAGTGCGAACTATGTGACCTATGGACCTGCATCAGGAGCAGGCCATACCACAGGTGTTATCCCTAATCCAGGTGGAACATTAGTTTCATATGTGTCCAGTTTTATCATAGGGGTAAATTTCCAAGGTCCTCAAGTCTTCTCAACTCAACATCCATATGTTCAACACCCGCATGTTCAACAACTATTTGTTCAATATCCATATGTTCACCAACCACAAATACCAATGTCGGGATTTTTGACCAATCCACAAGTAGGTCCCCAACTACAATATGGTCCCAATCCCTCGTTGGGAAAATTTGGAACTTGTCCTCTCAAACCTGGTACCCCTTACTAACAGCCCCAACAAGGCCCTTATCAATAGAACTAACCCTCAGCTACATCAAGGACCATACCAATAGTTCCAACAGGGACCTAACCCTCAGTTTCAACAAGGGACTAACCCTCAGTTGCAACAAGGACCGTACCAATACCTACAACAAGGGCCTTATCAACCACTGCAACAGGGGCCTTATCAACAACTGCAGCAGGGTCCTTACCAGCAACTACAATAAACACCCTTTCAATAACAATATGGCCAATTTGGTCCATATGGTCAAAAACATCCCCAATGGGTGCAGAACCAATACCAACAAGGTTGTAATACTTACTTTAGTGCTTACCAAAGACCATATACCCCGTATAACCCTCAGTTTCTGCTTTTGGAAATTTTTGAATTACTGGGTGTGTCAAGGCTCACAAATGACCCAATACTACATTCATCATATTGACATTTGGTTTTAACCAAAATTACTGGATATTGTCCTAAATTTGAAAGAAAGACTGGTGAAGACCCCCAAGCACATGTTATGAACTACCACCTTTGTTGTTCCTCTAAATTTTGGGTTAATGATTCTATATGATTGGGTCTTTTATAGAGAACTCTCATGGGTGTTGTCGTGAAGTGGTACATCGAGCTTCCTTGAGGTACCTTCCAAGACTTTAACTCTTTATCCATGGATTTTCTTACTCACTTTAAATTTCTTGTCCAGTATGATACTGGAAATCATATTATAACATCGTTGGAACAGTCGAAGTCCACTCATATCTCCGATCACATTCATGAATGGAGACGCAGACATCATCTCATTAAATTCGATATCCCGAACCAACTCTTTACCAAACGGTTTACTAATTCTTTCATTCCTACCATCACTAGGTACATATCCATGGGTGGTTGTGTTACCGAAGAACAAGCTATCGCTCATGCCCAGTGTTTAGACTTAGTTTATTCATAATATGGCACTTTATATGAATTACTTCTTGACGCCCCGCGACCTTCAACGAATCCTGCATCTTCTAGGCCTAGTGATTCGAAACCCATTGATGGTATTATTGGATCTCTTACTCATCAGCCTAGTAGTACCCTTGCTAAGTATTCCAAATCCAAATCAACTCTTGCTGCAACTCCTGATGTTGCAACTAGTCAAAAGAATCTTGCTAAAACCTTAGAGGTGACTGTTGTTCAATCTACTGCAGCAGAAAAATCCTCGAAGGGTAAGAAAAAGGTTAAAGATAAAACTAAACCAAATACCCCTACACTGTATTCACCAAATCCTTCTGTTGGCAATTCGTCAAAGAGAAAGCGAGTATCATTGCCTTATTTGTGATGAAGATCATTACACTAAGGGTTTCCCCCCATGTGCCGAAGTAAGTCGTCTTCTGAAAGGCACTCCTGGGACACCAACAGTGTTGAAGGAACCGTTCCCTTCACAATAGACGCAACTAGTTGGTTAATCTCAAGGGAAAACGTCTGGAAGTTCCCAAGTATTCATGAGTGGCACAAAACCTATCAATGATGCCACCAGATCAAAATATTACCCAACCCCTGAGAAATATGTGGTGGAGAAAGATGCTACTGAAATACCTTCTTCCTCCACTCCACCCAATTGTAACCCTCTCCATATCGAGAGACCTAGCACCAAATCCACGATCTGACCACCCCCCAAAGGTGTTCTTCAGAAATCGACTTATAATCTGAACACGCGAGCTGCTCAGCATTACAATATTGTAGAATATTTAGCTCAGGCACCTTTGACGATGTCAGCATTGGAGGTCCTTTAGACGTGTCCCTCATAGAAGAAGGCTTTTCTATCTACCATAGGAGGAATTGATCCCACATGTTCCAATTTGATTACTTTTGATCTGGAAAACCACGTTCTTCGCTTGCCACCTCAACTTTATTTTCTTATTCGAGTTGTCGTTATGGGTAAAACCGTTCATTAGACTATTTTTTATGAAGGTGCCTCCACCTGTATTATGTTTATATCATGTTGGAAAGCCCTTGGCTCTCCTCCTCTCAACGAATCCCCCAATATTTTGGGAGATTTTGATGGTAGGTGCTTCCGTTCGTATGGTATTCTCAATGCCTTACCAATTCATTTGGAAGGAAAAACTGTTAATATGGAGGTCGAAGTTCTCGATGCACCTCTCAATTACAACCTATTTCTTGGTCACAGCTAGAATAACGCAATGGTTTGTGTAGTATCTACTTTATTTTGTGTGCTCCACTTTCCCCATTAAGAAATATTGTCACATTCAACCAGCTAGCATTCTTTTCTGGTGATTCCTCCACTGGAAATGTATCTTACATTGGGAAATCAACCATACCTTATGAAATTTTTGGAGTGATACTTTTCAAAGAATCCTCTTTGATGGTAATTTTTTCCCTTCCTCCTCCCTCTAGTATTGCTTCAGTTAATATGATCACGTCTTGTCATGAACCTTGGATCATACCCAACCATGATCAGATTGATCGGTTTGGCGACGCCATGCCACTTAGCCCTGTTAAAAAAGCATATCAAACTGTTGTTTCAGCTTCTACAGTTGCATCTTAAACTTTTGATTATTTGAATACAGTATTAGAATTGTACACACAATCCTCTTCACTTGGTTCTTTGGATTCTAACGATCCTTGGGACAAGAATTTTCCGACTGACTAAATCATTTCCAAAGTCATGTCGCTTGACGAAACTACAAGGAATGATACTCATCATCGTTATCTGTTTATTCCTATCCATGATGTGATTCCTACCTATCCAGAGGCTCTTGTTTCCCATACAACGATTGATCCTCTTCAGACACCCATATTAGTTCATGAGGTATTATCCGAAGGGAACATGGGAAACATTTCAGCAACCATGCCCATTGAAATCTCTGTGAAAGCAGGGATCGTCAAATTTTTTTATATTGGGGCCTTTTGTTCTCCTGATGAGATTGAGATTTAAATGGCCCTTTTCAAATAATTTTGTGATGTCTTTGCTTGTTCATATGAATAACTTCTTGGTATTGATCCCAGTATTGTGGAGCATGAGATTACTACCTATCTAGATGCGAGACATGTTATAAAATGCCTCCGTCTGGTCCACCCATGAAAGGAAGCTGCCATAAAAGGTAAATTTGAAAACCTTCTCAAAGCTGGTTTTATTTGCTCCATACCATTGAGAAATTGAGTTTCCAATATCATTCTGGTAATTAAGAAACAAGGAACTATCCACATTTGTGTTGATTATCGAGACATTAATCATGCATGTCCTAAAGATAACTATCCAACTCCATTTATCGACCAAATCATCAACGAATATGTTGGGAGTGAGATATTTTCCTTTATGGATGAATTATCTAGATATAACCAGATCAATATCCTTCCCGTCGATCAACACAAAACCACCTTTATCTATCCTTGGGGGAACTTCACCAACAAAAAACTTCCGTTTGGCCTCAAAAATTTTGGTTTTACCTTTCAATGGCCTATTTCTTATGCTTTCCATGATATAAAACATATCATCTAGCCCTATCTTGATGATTTACCTACACACTTTGCCAATCGTGTTGATCATCTGACTCACCTTCAGGCGATTTTTTTATAATGTCAACACTATAATATCCAATTAAATCTTCATAAATGTGTCTTTTTTTTCAAGTCTATTCATATCTTAGGGTTCGTAGTATCCAAGAAAAGCATCCAATATGATCCTCTCAAAGTGGATGCTATCATCAATATGCCTCCTCCATCCTCGTTACATCAACTTCAGAGTTTGCAAGGGAAGGTGAACTTCCTTCACCACTTCATCCCAAATTATGTTGAGCTTGCCAAGGGTTTTACTCACTTATTGAATAAAGGGGTCCCATATATTTTGGGATGGTATCGCCCAAAAGGCCTTCGATGCCTTAAATACCGCCCTCATTAGCGCACTTTTATTCCATCCCCCAAACTATCATCGTGGTTATTTACTATACTTGGCCACCGCTGATGGTACCATTGTCATGGTTCTCATCCAGGATGATGATACCAGGTGAGGAACATGTGATATACTACTTCAATCGAAATCTATTTGACGTTAATACTCGGCATGCTCATGTCGAGAAGTTGGCTTTGGCAGGATTCCATGTTTTCCAACGTTTCCGCCACTATATCCTTCTATGCAAAACCATAGTGATATATGACTGCAACCCCATGAATTTTTTGTCTCGTCGGTTTCTTGGGGGAAAATTCTCGAAATGATTCATTATCTTGCAGGAGTTTGACTTAGATTTTACTAAAGCTGAGTCAAAGAAATCAATTATTTTTTCTGAGTTGATTTGCGCCCTTCCCACTGCAACCACAATTGTTGTTTTGGATGAGCTGTTTCCCGACGAATCTCCCTTCCTTATTATAACCCATGATCCATGGTATGGAGATGTCATCATCTATATCCAAACTCAAATTTTTTGACCATAGATGTCTCACTCAGAAAAACGATGAGTCTGATACCATTCCCAACCCTATCGTATTGTTAGAGATATTTTATATCTCCTTGGTGTCGATTCCATCCTTCTACGGTGCCTAACTCATGAGGAAGCTGAAAACGACTTAAATGATTGCCATTCTGGAGTCGATGGTGGTCATATGTCAGGTTATGCCACAACTTAGAAGATCCTTCGCGCTGATTACTTTTGGCCTTCGATTTTCAAATATTTCATTTTTGTAGTCCAAAACTATCATGCTTGCCAAATTTTTAATCAAAAACAACGATCCCCATCCGGTCCCTTACACCCATTTATCACCATTGTTGGCCCATTTTCCAAATGGGGAATTGATTTCATGACATGTAACCCTCACTTGGATGGGGGGCATGGGTACATCATCTTTTTTGTGGACTATTTCACTAAATGAGCCAAGGCGATGCTTATATATAATGTTGACGGTGAAACTACAGTTGAATTCCTGGTCAATCACACTATCACTTGGTTTGATGTTCCTTAAGCCATAGTCACCGGCCATGGATCTCATTTCCAAAATTATATGATGGCAGAAATTATTGCTAATTTGGGGCTACGTCACGATAGCTCAAATCCTTACTACCCACAGGCCAATGGCTAAGTTCAATCAATAAAGTTTTGGTTACTGTGCTTCAAAAAATCGTTGGAATGCACAAAAGAAATTGGCATCTTATGCTCTTTTTCAGCTCTATGGTCATATTGAACCGCTACCAAGACAAATACCAGATTTATTCCTTTTCGATTGGTATATGGTCTAGAAGCCACTCTCCCAATCAAGTGTGAAATTCCTTCATTAAAACTAGTTGTCGAATTACTCCCTGGTACTTCACCTGAGCAAGAACAGTTCCTTTATCTGGAACGTCTTTATGAGACTCGTCGAATTGCTTCTTTGGTCACTGAGACTCAGAAAAGGTGAGTTAAAATGCAATACGAAAAATTTTTGACCCCTCGTGTATATGCCGAAGGTGACTTGGTCCTTTTATATGATCAAGCTCATGACCAATTGGGCACTGGAAAATTCAAACCTATGTGGCACAAACTCGATATTGTTAAATGAGTATTACAAAAGGGTGCCTATGAGTTAGTAGACTATGAAGGAAATCAGTTGGCTGAGCCCCACAATGGGATCTAATTCAAGAAATATTATGCTTGCTTTCACATGAATACTTTGTACATTAGTGTGTACTTCACTAGTGTGTAGTTTTTGGTGTGATTTGTTTGCCTTTTTTGCAAGCATGTTTTCCAATTCTTACCATGTTCCACTTGGTTTGTAGATGTCGATGAACCCTCTTCCTCATGTCGGTTTGGCTGACGCTGCTTGTCGTAGTACAAGGAATTTTTCTTCCGCTGCATGGGAACTTTACGATCCCAATGGTGAGTTAGTGAGTTTACAGAGCATATGTCTAGGTCGAACAACTAACAATATTGCCAGATATAGTGTAGTTTCGAACTATTATCAGAAGCAGTTTCCCTTGGTATAGGGCATTAGTTGTCAAAATATATTAACAACTCATTGTATTACAGTTAAACATGTATTATTCATTTAGAAACCCTTATAATTTAAGGATTTATCTCCATGTTCGTCTCTTGGAAATAAATTTTGATTACATCACTTATCATCATATTCCAAGAAATCTAAAGACAGTAACAGATGCACTGGAAAATTATAGTTTAGATAGACATCTATGTAACATGTAAAAGGAAACCATGGCATAAATTAACATTAAATAGCATTAGGAAACATATATATATATATATATATATATATATATATATATATGTAGATATATAAAGTTTTCAAAATGTGTGGTACATCAAAAACCCAAAAATAAGTTTTCTAAGACATATGGCTTCTCGAGCCTACATAAGTGCAGAAAAAAAAAAAAAAACTAGAAAGACATGTCTATCCTCAGACATGATGCTCATGATAACATGTAACAACCCTGACAAATCAGCCTAACAACCGACATAGCCTAACTCACACCCCCATGGTGTGTCTCTTATATCCAATGACACATCATCAATAAAGTCATAATCTAGTATGCCACTAGTTAGAGCTACTAGGTTGCGCTCAACCTCAATCATAGGGTCAGATCACTCATCATAAGGAGAATCTTGCAAATGATGATCCACCCTTCATTCTATCATAGATAATATTGGAGTTCTCTCCGGTCCAACATCTGCAAATAATCACGAGTCCAAATCTTAGTACACATATAAAAAAAATCAAAAACTTTAAAAAATTTAAAAAACAATTCTTACCTAAGTCATTCCACCGTCTTCCCAGTGGAAGAGGTAGATATGAGTCCCCCATGAAGTCGGTCCCTACATATGCCTATTCATTGACTATGATCAACTGCTGACGTATCCATGTGAAGAAAGCAAGTAGGAAGTAAATCTGTTGCCTGCCCCCATGGCGAGGCATCAAATCACTCCATCTCAATAGTCGTGGGTCTCTCGGAGTAGGAAAACCCACCTCTAACTGCTAACATTGGAACAATGGAACTCTCTCTAAGAATAGTGTCACCAATATCGACCCATAACCAAATTGCTTCAGTTTCCCAGTCTTGCAATTTGTGAGCTGGTCCTTCATCTTGACAAGTACCCCCTCACACCAATTGAAAATTGTTGGACTCATACGGTCCACCGCATATTGAAAGTGGGATTTGCTTGCCTCATGTAATCCTTGCACTCCCTCTACTCATGCAATGGTGAAAAGGAAAATTCTCAAAGCAAGATCATTAACAATCTTAATTTCAATATTTCCACTCCTAGTTTTTTGAGAACCATGGTTGTAGTGTCTCGCGATGAGAATATTAATGCTCTCACCACCTGGTTTGGAACCTGATAACTAAACTGACTGTCCTCTCTTGGACAAGTCGTTGATAAAATATATATCAGACACCTCAATGTCCAACTCCTGATTACCAATCAGAAATAACTGGCGGCCAATGTTCCACAACATCACAAGGTATTGTAGTAAATCAACTTGGGACTGAATCCCAGGTGTCCAGAAAAACTTGAGCAATCCGCAATTTCGAAGTGCCCTTATGTAATTGGGATTTTGGGTAGCTTCTTGATATTTTTTTTCATGGCCTCTTTCCTTCCACTCTATGGCCATATTTCATCTACAAATCATCATTAACCCAACATTAATTAGCTTCCATGAAAACAAATTGGCACAAGAATGGTTGAAATTTGAGTATTTAATGAAAACATTTAACCCTCGGTGCCATCGCGTCTATCTCATATTTTATGTGTGTTGGTTCATTAGGGCCTAGAGAAAACAACGCAAACCTAAGGGGTAATTATCGCGTTGGTCGCCCACCAGCCTTAATTTTTCAAGGGCCTCCTAAGCACCTAAAAACTAGCTGATATTCCTCAAAAATACAATCAAAATGTATGGAAAGGAAAGAACACTTACTTGTGACAAACGACTCAGTGAATGGTGTCCCAGATCGGTCGTATGATCTGCTTGGAGATTGAGAAAATGAGGGTAAAATGCTCTTCAAAGTTTTACGATGGTAAAAGTAATTTTGTTTTAATTTTAAAATTATAAAAGTCTTTTGAAATAATATTTTTAAATTTAAAATATTTTTTTATCGTTTTACAAAGTATTTATTTATTTTCTTGATCAAAATGATGTTTTGTGCACGTGTGTATCAACATGTAAACATGGATAAACTATGGTAATTGGTGAACGACGAGTTACGTTTTATCGCTTTTTCGGACTCAAAAAAATAAACAAAAAAGGATCCCCCATGGAGTCAACTTTAAGCTCTTTTATGACTCTCGAAATATGAAAATATTTCCGAGAACTTGTCCTTTCGAGTTCGATAAAATAAATGAATTGACATCATATCAGTATAAGTTTACCCCTTTTTCAGGGTGAGGTTGGATGATTACAAAAAAAGAATACCTTAGTCAAATGTGACTAGGAGATTCTCTCGAACATTATTTTCTACCTTTTCGGATTTGAGGGGCTGTCTACGAAAAGGGACCTTTTGGATTATTTTTTTTCCGTCTCTTTTTAAAACTCCCTAAATATGAAAAAGATACTGAGTTACCCTCTTTTGGACTCGTAAAATTTAAACGACGCAAGACTTGTCACCATGACGAGACCAAGTTACTCCTTCCTAGGGCTCGATAAACTTACTAGGATGGAATAATATGAAGGGTGAAATTATACACTAAGCATATGGTATCCTCTTCAAGCTTGCTATCAGAAATAAAGAGGCACTTGCTAGAAATAGTGGGGAAAAATGGAAGTAAACATGTCTTGTATTATATTTTATAGGCAGCATGTCGCTCTTGAACATGACACTCGTCTACATTTCATTTTGCGTTTGGGACATCCTCTCTTATTCGCTTTCCTTCCTGGGTTTTGGAAATCCATTTTCCTCTCATTCGATCACTTCATGTTATCATCATGACCTTCGATCCCATTTTGAGTCAAATGATGCCAAATTCTGGAGTTGTGTCACCGATATGTTCAAGAGAAGTCCTATCTGCAAGATTCAAACCATTTACACATATTTGACCCTCTCTACAACAATATTGAATCACTCCTATCTACATTGAAAATACTATGTTTCGTGTCGATTATGTGGAAACATTGTGTCCCTCCTTCGATGGATCACTTCTTGTCGACATCAGCTCATTATCTAGGAAGTTGATCTAGAAACTCCCTTTCAGTACCTTGGATCTTGCATGCCTCAATGGAAATTTCTTCACGTTCGACGTCATTTTCACACCATTGGCCTTCGATTGAATTATTCTACAAGTTTCTGACTTCATCTCTCTTATTCACACTTGTGGATTGTATTGTCGTACCTTGAGGGCCATCATCATTATTGGTGGTTTCTCTTGTGCATGTTAACAATTTACCTCATCGACAGGTAATCCAGTGGTTTCTACCATGTTTGACATCAACACATTTAATCACATGGTTAGATTCATACTTTGGATGAGTCAGGATCAAGATGAAGACCCTAAATTTCATCTGATAAATCTGGGTTGCGTGGAGTATTCATGATTGTACTCATGATCCTTTTCTACGCAGATGGTTGTGCCCATGCTGTGGATCTTCACCTATGATCCTTTTTAGTTGGATGGCTGCATCCATGTCGTGGGTTCATGTATTGTTCAATACCTATTCCTAGAATTATTGTGGGCATATTTCCATTAGAGATGTCATATATATTGTACTATGTTTGATTTGTAGGTCTCTTGATGACGGTTTTCCAAGTCCTTGCCTTGAATGATAAAGCACCTCAACCATCACTTCTCATTCTTCTTTCATGCTTTAGGGGCATGTGTTACACTGTATTTTTTCGCACTCTCCATTTTGTACCTGAAATGTCTTCCTTCATGCCGCTCATTCCATAAATATTGCAAAGCGACAAAATATGTGAAAACATGTTCACCATGAATAACATGCTCAAATTATCCCTGAAGAAATGGAGAATCAATGTGTTAAATAAATTATGGAGAAAACTTGTGAAAACCCTAATTTACAACCCCAACGTGGTTCTCTTCTCCATGGTCTAACATTCGTCACCCTTTGCATGACGTCTAAACAACCCTGACATTGTGGGAATTAAAGTAAAAATTTGCATTGGTCATTTTCTAGCAAGTTCTCCAAAAATGGAGCAGAAGTTTCGTCTACTAAAATCCTCAAGAATGAAAGTATGTTATCAGTTGGTTGAGGATTGGATCGAGTTCTCCAATTTTAAATCCTTGACCCTATCTTTAAGTATTTTCCCCTTAAGAAGCATACCTTCCTCCCTCTTTTATGGATCCTTAACCTCTTCAACTTCCCTATAAATGAATGCCATGATTTCCCCAAATGGTTGGTCATTGCTGGTTGCCTTTCTAGTGCTCGAATGTTCCTAAATTCTTCCAAAATCCTAAGGAGAAGGAGTGCTTCAAGTCTTTCACTTGGATTTGGAAACTTGACCCGAAGGAAGCTTCCAACATCAAGGCACTGGTTGTATGCTTCCCTCTTTTATTTATCAATAATAAAAAGAATGTTTTACTTTCCATAAGCTTGTAGATGATTACTTGCTTAGTATGATGCTCCTTGAGCTATCATATGGTTTACATTAGAATGCAATATATTATTATTTCCTTGTTTTTCGTTGTTTGATCTCTCTTGTAGGTATTCGTGTGCAAGGAATAGCAAGGAGTGAGCTTGGAAGTGAGGAGATGGAGATTAACATCGAAAAGTGACCGCATAGGAGTGAGGTAGGCCATCTTCATTTCTCATGTCATTATGATTTAATCTAGGTGAGTTTGATTGCTTTTGTCTCGTTTGTTACTAGACCAACTCATTGGGCTATATGGATCACTTCTATTCGTAGAAGGGATTGCCTAGCTAACAAATTGAGTCATTATGTAATGTATATGTTAAAAGAATAAAGAAAATAAATTTTATTATTGTAACAATGACTTATTAAAGCATGGGTTCCATGCTTGAGTCATCGTTATATTAGTCAATGTCCCCATTGTGGAATCTTAGTACATTTAAAGAGACCATTCTTGGGATTTTGAATCATGTAAAAAAAATTATTATTGAGTCAAATATGAATTATGTCACCTCCACACCAAGTCAGCCTAAAGGAGAGCAAGTCAGCCTAAAGAGACCAATTCGACCTCACCTGGATCCTATAAATAGAAGGAGATTGAATTCATTTGAAGCATATCATCTCAAGCAAGTTCGATATCTATGTGGAAGCTGTAAAAAGTGTGAAGTGCGTCAAGGAAGTAAAAAAGAGTGCAAGTTGGGTCAAGGTCAAAGAGAAGAATAAAATCGAATTTTTGGTGCTACTCTCTCTCTCTCTCTCTCTTTCATGCCCTAGTTAGGGAGATCGAAGTATTTGAGTGTTGTTGCTGCCAGTTGCTGCCTAATGTCGTAATTTGTTGCATAGTCGAAGTTGTTGCGGACAAGTTGCTACTGCTATTGGGTCAAAGACCTGGGAAGGATGACTTAGTGTCGAGGAAATTTTTGGTCTATGTCTAGGGAAAAGAGTCTTAGAGAAAACTATTGAAGAAAGAGAATTTTGACTGGGTTTTCCCCTAGAGAGGGATTTTTCTTTTGTCTTGTGTCTTTTGTTTTTGTGATCTTCATACACACATAATTTGGTAATTTATTAATGAAAAGTTACTCTAATAAGGAAGTAAAATAAGGCAACATAATTCACAAGTAATTATCAAGACCCTAATCTACTTGCATTGATTTCTCAACATTGAATGCAATACATTCCACAAGTGTAGGATTGGGGTGGTTGATAATCCCTTTCTTTCTGAGAGGGAGTGTTGAAAATTCAAAAAGAAAAGTCTCAATTTGATTTTTTCCTTAATTAAATTGGGAGTTAACTGAGGTGACATGGCTCTTTTCACTTAGTTAAGAACAATCAATTCAAGTTAATGAGTTCAAGTTCATCTTACTTGAGTTGATTCCTAAAAAATATGAGTCTAGCTCAGTTAATTCAAGTTAGGTGAATGAATTTTAGTTGTGTGAAGTGGGTTCCTAAATATTAGGAGCCTAGGTTGAGTTAATTTTAGTTGTAGAAATTTAATTCAGTTAAATTGAGTTATGGTCAGTTAAACTAGTTCTAATTGTTGGAGGAACTAGTGGAATGTCAAGTTGTGGAAGTGGAACTTCAACCACACTCAATGATCATCCAAATAACTAATAAATCAACCTAAATTAGCTCATGCATGAAAATAATTCGAATTTCCCAGTTGTCGTGGAGTTTCCAAGGCAGTGTACAATTAACTATATACTGGATTGAGCATATAGTTCATTGTATTGGTGAGGTGATCAACCCAGAGTAATTGCACAAGAAAATAGGGGAAACTCCTATTTAATAGGGGCATAATTCCTCATTGAAAAATGCAAGGAAGAAGGAGCTTGTAAGGCTAGGAAATTGGATAAGTGTTGGACAGAGTCAGTCTAGGAAGCAATGAGACAGATATAGATAGTGAAAAGGTTGCTCGGGCATGAGAAAGCATTATAATATTCTCATATTTTTTACTAATGTAATATAAATATAGCGGGGTTTTTAGTTGTGTCTTTCCCTAGGAAATCATTGTGTAATGTGTTGATTGAATTATTTATCTTATATGCTTCGTGATTTTGCGATCATTTAAATTTTTTCGGCTGATGAGTAGAGTAGATTCAAGTCTATTGTTTTAGTAAATTACAATTAATAGTTTGAATCTATAAGGAATTTCTACACGTGATAAGGAGGGTTATGATAAACAAGTATTTGTGTTCCATAATAATTAGTATTTTTATAACCAGAATACACATAACTTTTCTTCCTAGCTCCAGGATAAACTTGCAACTATTGAAATGGATGAGTTTGGACATGCTAGCCATGATAAGGAACTTGAGGGATACCTTGATAAGTTTGAGACTATTGCCTCATGGGATTTTGCATCATCCCAACATATGATGGATTCAGTTGTGACTGTGCCATATCATACACATTCTTACCTACTTGTATTTTAGGAATGCTTTGTCCAAGCAGTTGGAATTGTAAGGTATTTTGAAGAGACTAGGAAAGTGGGGCCTGGAGGGCACCAAATACTAGATGGATAGGTTGAGTCAACGGAGTAGTGTGAAAAGGTTTACTTACATTTATTTGAGCTTGAAAAAATTGGGATACATATTGAAAAATAGGAATTTGAGATGCAGATGGAATAGGTTGAGAAATTAGAGATTGATCCACAACCAAACCAGGTTGTGCTAGAAATTTGGGTTTCCAAACATCAAAAACCATTCCTGGATGTGGAAGAATTGAATGAGGTTTAGCACCAACTTGTGATATACCAACAAAAGGTTTCCCCCCTACCGAAAGAGGAGGGGATGATGGAGGAAACTGCCCCCCAAGAGGAGGGTTCCCAACATGAGGTGGATGGGGCTATTGTAGGTGACCATACCCACTAACATAACAGCTAATCTGTGGCTCAATTTTAGGTGTATGTGGAGGAGAAGGAGAATACTATGTAGCGCTCATCAAATAAGTTCCAAACAAAATTCCAAAATAGGATGGCATGGGAGAGGTCCATGAACTGGAAGTTGCGCCAGAAAAGGTACCAGATAAGGATTGTTAACAAGGTGGTATGGACGGGCCACCGTACAAATGTGTCTCTAGAGATGTTACAAACATGGATGAGGTCACGACATGGGTTGTCTCAACCATAGTGGTAGATACAGACTGGGATACTATAACAAATTTATTCATGGTTAACTATCCCAAAGAGGATTGTCGCGACAAACTCAAAGGTGATTTGAAAGTAAAAGAACCAGAGAAAGGAGCTTGTGATGGAGTATGAGGAGGAGGAAGAGGATAAGTATGATAAATATGAAGCCCTCTTAAATGAACAGGAGAATTAGGTTGAGGTTCTTCCTGCGGAATCTCTTCAATACTCACAAGACTAGGTGGAAGGGTCTCACCGTCGGGTCCAAGCTAAATAGGTTGGAGTTGAGTTTGAAACATAAGAAGAGAAGAAGAAGGTCCTGAAGTAATGGGTATAGGTGATTGAGGTTCCTCAAGTTGTAAAACCTCAAGGTATGTTATTTATGATTCAATATAATGAAGTTCAATAACCTTAGGTAATGGAATCTTAGGTGCTTCTGCTTCGACTGTGTTAGATTCACCAACAAGTGTAGAGATAATCTCAGGCTCAATACTTACTTGGAAAGATGATTCTGGTGGATATACCTCAAATGGACAGCCAAAAGGATTATCTCCTGAAGTACAAGATTCGATAGTATGCATCTTCTTGTTCTTGTGACGATGACTAGGATTTTCCTCCTGTGGAAGAGGGGGGCTATTTTGCATTCTACACAAACGACAGAGTGGGTTATCGTGTTCTTCCACTTTGGATTAATAAATTTTAAACATTAACAATAAAAAATGAATAAAAAAAAGGTAATATAGGCAAAGGGTTTACCAATAAACCATGAACTGCAATATACAACCTTGGAGAACTAAGGATTTACGTATGGGCATGAAATCTCCCTGAATGTTGTGTTTGGTGTATCACGATATACAAGGCGAACGACTCAGTTACCTATGGAAAGGATAACAACCTATGGTGGAATTCCAAAATATACTTGACGGTACATGGAAGTGAAATCCATGTTAGTGTTTTCTAATGCATAATCGTACGATGAGTGCGTTCCCATATACGTTTCATGTGTGGAGCGCCATCCAATATACCTGAAAGTATTTGGATAACAGTCTTATAAACTTACGTAAGTGAAACGGTATTTCACCCCCAGGATGAAACATTGGAAAAAAATGATTGCTTCTATGTTTATAGAATCCAGAACACGTCTCGAGCCTAGACCTCTAGATGCTTGCGTTAATGTTACAATTTCTCCGTAGGTTGATTCAATGAATTTTAAAATTAATCTTGAATTATGTTTCAGTTTTCAAGGCTCACCGTGAATTTCACCTAAATATCCTAAAGAATGAAATCTAGCATGATGAAATTAAATTTTTCTTTCAATGAAAATCTATGTACGAGAGGGCAGAGAACACATAATATGAAACATACAAAATGCAGCAAACAAAACTTGTCAAGTGAAATTCCCCTAATGCAATTGTTCCAATTTCAATTCACAAACAAAACCCTATATGCAATGCAAAGAGATTTTTATTTTCAATCCACTTAATTTTTAAATGAAATGAAAAATAAGATGTTTTCCTAATCATCGATAAAAGAAACTATTTAGAACGATGACTAGAACACCAATTCTTTCAAGTACTAAATGATCAAGCAATCAATTTTCTAATGAACTAATTGAAAAGAACAGAGAAAAATCCAAAAAAAATATTATCAAAGGCACTAAAAACCAATAGAAAACAAGATGAAGGCTTCTGAGAGACTAAGACACACTCAGGGGCACACAAAGGACGAGCTGGAACAAAGCTAGTCAGAGAGAAAATAACAAAAAGGAAATTGTTTGCATCAAATAGGGGCAGCGCGGGTGCTAAAAGGGCACCAGTGCTCTACAACATAGGTGCAAATAACGTTGGGGAGTGTTTCAACACTCTATCTCTAGACTAGGGGGAGCATTGATCAAGTTTCAACCAGTTTCCAACACACACAAAAATAAACCAAGCTCAATGAAAGGTCTCCCTAGGGTCAATTTATACTGAGTGAAGCAATGGAGATCTATTTGAGAGGTGAAACAAGTACTAGGTATAAGGAAACCACTAAGGGAATTAAACTTTACCCATTATGGTTATCAATTTTTTATACATAATTTACAACTACAAATATAAGATCTTCCCTAGACCTAGTGAACTGGTCTAGAACAACAAAAATCAAAGAATATAAAGTTTCCCTTAGAGAAATTGAAGAATGTAAAGAGGCTGACTTGGAATTCGTCATAAGCCTTTCTCTTGTATCGGCTTGTAAGCTCCAATCATAGCTCTGATTGTTACAATTATAACCTGCACATACTATTGAAATTAGCAACAAGAAATATTGAAAATGGCACCCAGGAGGCTTCTGGTTTAATTTTCCCTTAATTAAATTAGAAGTAAATTGTAATTCCATATCACATGACAGGTTGTAAGTGTAAACTAAGTTAGGAAGACTTAGTTAGCTCAGTAAATTCGAGCTAGGGGAAAACTAGAGGCATGTAGAGTTCACTCTAAGTTTTAGGGGGTCCAGTTGCAGTTTATTATGAGTTGTAATTGTTTAACTTAACTATTTTAGTTAAAATAAGTTTAACTAGTTCTAACTCATGGATGAGATAGTGAGAGGTCCAGTGAATTAAATTAAATTTAATTCACATGTAGTGATCAATCAGATAACTGATAATTTTCTATATATAGTTGTTGCATGTCAGTTCTGAGGAAGACCTAGTTGATATTGGAGTTAAAGGGAAGTGTACTATTAGTTGTACAATCATCCAAATTGTAAAGGTGGTGCATGCAGTCAGAAGAAGGACTAAAATAAATCATTCCTTAATTAGATAAATTTTCCTTTAAAAGGAGGAATGAAGGCACAAGTTTAATCATTGTTTTGGTGAGCACGAGTTGGTGATACCGAGAAATATAAAGCACGAGTTTGTGTGTGGAGCTTGTGAGTGAAAGGTGTGCAAAGAAAATCTTGTGCACAAGTTGGTGTGCCAAAAGGTGTGCCAGAGATAGTGCATAGGTTTCTCTAGAAGCGAAATAACATTGTATTGTTTCATATTATTGAATTAATGCAATATACAGATAGTAAGATTTTTAGCTAAGGCTTTCCCCAGATACATCTTTGTGTTGTGCGATTGAAATTATCTCCCTTGTTCATGTGATTGTGCGATCGTAATTGGTTTCCACAATTTGTAGAATTGATTCAGTATTTTGTTTTAGTAAATTAAAATATCAATTGAATCTATTTATATGTTTATACATAGTATCATAGTAGGAATCACTATAGAAGATAAGAACCAGATTTTGTTTTGAACAAATGAATCGAATTTGCATATTCATTCTTTAGGACCAACAACAGATCAAGATGTCTTTCTATGGATTGAGAATAAAATATACCCTTAAGGGTAGTTTGAATTACATAGTATGGAAGGACAGGATGGAGGTAGTGTTGGAGGGCAACAGACTGAAGGAATTCATAGATACTGATATTCCCAAGCCTGTAACAACATATGCTCAAAATCTTGATGCATGGAAGAAGAATGTGGAAAAGGCAAGAAGGATTCTATTAGAAGGAGTTCAAGATGATATTGTCTCAAACCTCCATGTAAAGGAAACTCCATATGATATTTGGAAGTCCTTAACTTATCTATTTTAGAATAGCAGCAACCATGGGAAGTTTGCCCAGAAGTACAAGCTCAGAAAGATGAAGATGGAGGAGGGCGAGGCAATACCAAAATACTTGACGAAGTTCACTCAATGTCGAGATAAGCTTGGAAATGTTGGTGTTACCATTCCCAAGGATGATTTGGTGAGCCTAGAAATTCTAGGCCTTCCCAAGAGCTGGCACAACTACCAGGATTTGGTAAAAGGGAGGGATAAGTTACTAGAGTGCGAGCGATTATGATCTGAATTGGTAGATGAAAAGATAAGGCAGAGCACCCGAGATGAAAAATATTCCAAAGAAAAAGAAGAATATTTTGCATTAGTTGGAAAAGGAAATAAATCCAAGGGAAATAAGTCCCAAGGCAAAGAGGGAAAGAGAGACTTGTCCAAGATCAAGAGTTTTCATTGTCATGAGTATGGGCACTACACAAAATGTCCACAAAAGGCAAGCAAGAAGGAGCATGTAGTTGCAGCAACAGGTGAAACTCTAGCTTCACAGTTTGAGCTTGATTTTACTCTCATTGCATGCATGGCCAACACTATAATGGGATGCATGTGGTATCTCGACAGTGGTGCCTCGTTCCATATGACGGGGAATAGAGATCTCTTTAGTGACTTGGAGGAAAAGGACCTCCAACAGAACATGGAGTTTGGAGATGATGGGAGGTATAACACGACCGACATAGGTACAATTACCTTTCAGAGGGAGTATGGCTCCCCGCTTAGATTGACAGATGTTTTGTTTATTCCACGACTAAAAAAGAATCTTGTTTCCATAGCGATATTGGAAGACTGCGGCTATGATGTGATATTTAGAAAAGGAAAGGTTTTCCTTAGACGTATCACCATGAGACATATGAAACAAATAACTATGTGAGTCAATAACTTGTATGCACTTGAAAAATATGCATGCAAAGCTTTGAGGAGCAAAGAAAAGGTTAGAGAATTGGTTGTTGAGAGGGAGCATAAATTACCTCTCAACATCCAACCTCAAAAGAAGCCTCAGAATGTTGTGGACCAGCCAAAATTGCAGAAGCAGAGAGGAGACCATGTGGAGGCATCCACTCAAGAAAAGACCTCCAGTAGGGGGAATTTTGAGTCAGGTGTGAAGGGGAGAACATGCAACCATACCTAGAGGTGAGAGGTGGGGCAATGTGAAGTCATAATCCCAAGAGAAGAAATTGATGCAAGGTCCATTGAGATGTCTTGTCTCATGGATCATTACCTTGCTAAGGGAGCCCATAATACAGAGTGGAAAGATGGATTGGTGGTGATTGATGTAGTCAGATGTCAAAGTGGCATATGTCAGATATTGGAGCAAAAATCAGAGTTGGCTGCAATGCAGAGTCAACAACAATGCATATTTTTCAATAGACATTTCATTTTCTACCAACAGCCAGAGACTCTGAGGACAGATGCATCATACTGATTCAGTTTGGATGTTTTTTCAGTTTCAGAAGTTGAAGTAAAAAACAAAACTAGAGAAGTGTTGTGTGCATAACATTCCAAAGGTACATGATCGGGATAGAGTTGAATTCCTTTCATGTTGAGAGGGAGTGTTGAAATTTGGAACAAGAAATATTGAAAATGGCACCTAGGGGCTTCTGGTTTAATTTTCCCTTAATTGAATTAGAAGTAAATTGCAATTCCACATCACATGACAGCTTGTAAGTGTCACTATGAGCCAGGAAGACTTAGTTAGCTTAGTCAGTTCGAGTTGGGGTTAAATTGGAGGCATGTATAATTCACTCTAAGTTTTAGGGGGTCCAATTGCAGTTTATTTTGAGTTGTAATTGTTTATCTTAATTATTTGAGTTAAAATCAGTTTAACTAGTTCTAACTTATGGATGGGCTAGTGAGAGGTCTAGTGAATTAAATCAGATTTAATTCACATGCAATGACCAATCAGATAACGATAATTCACTATAAATAGTTGTTTCATGCCAGTTATGAGGAAGGCCTAGTTGATATTGGAGTTAAAGGGAAGTGTAATATCAATTTTATAATAATCTAAATTGTACATGTGGTGCATGCAATCAGAAGAAGGCCTAAAATAAATAATTCCTTAATTAGAGAAAATTTCCCACATGTTTAATCATTGTTTTGTGAGCATGAGTTGGTGATACCAAGCAATAGGAAGCACAAGTTTGTGTGTGGATCTTGTGAGAGAAAGCTGTGCCAAGAGAATCTTGTGGACAAGTTGGTAGAGTGAGATAGTCAGAGATAGTGTAGATGTTTCTCAGGAAGGGAAATAACATTGTATTGTTTCATATTCTTTACTTAATGAAATATACAGATAACACGGTTTTTAGTTGAGGCTTTCCCCATATACATATTTGTGTTGTGTGATTCAAATTATTTCTCTTACTTGTTCATGTGATTGTGCGATTGTAATTGTTTCCGCAATTCATTAGGGGAATTTCGAGGTCTAAAATCGGCTTGCTAAGGAAATTATAAAATAATAATGGAAATAATAAAATAATATTTGATTACATCATCAAATTTTAGAGCGAAAAAAAGAAAAAAACTACTTTTTCAACTCGTATTTTCAACTTATCTTCAAATTTTTTTACTCAAATTTTGAGCGGGAGTACTCGTTGGATGAAAAATTTATTCCTCATCCAAGGAGTACCCATGTTGCATACTTTCAATGGACCTTAATACACAAAAAATGAGAAATACATTAAAAACGTGATTGGAATCACTTTTTTCATGTATTTCTCATTTTTCTTATAGCAAGGTCCATCAAAAGTATGCAACATGGGTACTCCTTGGGTGAGGAATTAATTTTTTCATCCAACGAGTATTCCTGCTCGAAAATTGAGTAAAAACTTTGGGAAATAAGTTGAAAATACGAATTGAAAAAATAGTTTTATTATTTTTTAATCTTTTTACTCTTTTACTTAAAAATGGTGAATCATCCCCCATGGTTGACATCATCATCTTGAATCCTATTGGTTCTTATAAATTTCATTTTGGTTGTGCATTTTTCTTAGGAGGACCATTTTAGACCTCAAAATTCCCCTAATGTGTAGACTTGATTCAGTCTTTTGTTCTATTACATTACAAGATCAATTGAATATATTTAGATATTTCTACACATACAATCAACACAATCCAATGATATACAACATATATGTAGCATAATCCAATTATTCTATCCAATGGATCAACAAGGCATTGAAAATACATGAATGTAAACATAACATAAGACATATAGAAAAACAATGTACTCTTTTTATTAATAGAAATGTAGAGATTTTACAACTAAGTATAGAAGTTGATCTTGTAGAGATCTCCCCAAGTTAACTTATCCTTCCTTGTCACAAATAACACCTCTATGTCACCCTAATGCATCAAGATGATGACTCTCTTAGATTCAAGGCAGCAACTTGAGAGCGTGATTAGTCTCCAAAATCCCCCTAATGTTGTAGATGGCAATACATTTATAAGAGATGGAGGTATTTTAGAAATTCTTATCCATTTACAAATCTCGGCTTCAAATCCACTTGATAAGGGAAGATGATCCCAAGGGATAAGAGGTGAAATATCCAAGGTAGGATCAGATAGGATTCAAAGCTCTTATCCAAGGTAAATGGTTAAACAACCTCTAGAAGCTTCTGGAAGAGGAATCTTCTCAATTCTTTTTCATTTTCCAGCATTTATAGAATCAAACTACCCCCACTAAGGGACAACATGTTGTTGATCAACATTGGTGCAAAATGGAGCAACCTGCAACTAAGTGCAGGTACCTAAAGCACCAGGGTGCGCTAGGCCTTAAAGGCACTGAAATGAAGCAGGTAAGCCTAGAAAATCAAGGATTTGGGAGAGTCATACTTAGGGATTTGTGTAGGGATGATGACAAGGTGTTCATGGATGATGATTGATCTAGTTTGTAGGCCTATTGAACAGATGCGACAAAATCGCCTATAACACATGGAAACATGCACTTATGGGGGATTCCCTTGTTGATAAATTGCCCCCTCGGATGACCTCACAATCTCATCCATGCAGTTGGGGCCCTATTTCTACATGTTATCATGAAATTATTAATATAAATGCAATCTAATACGAACTAAATTAATATAAACAATTATGCATAATTTAACAATAAGAGTCAAAATTTTCGTATATATATGTGTGCCTAGTTTGTGTCACGTGGGTTGTGCACCCTCCAAGTGTCATGGATTCCATTACGACACATAAATGCATATGAAAAAAGTTGGTCAATAGGATAAATCATGAGAAATGAATAATCATATAAAGGAATTGGTGGCTCATAAGGTAATGGTGGCCCCCTACTAACCTCTCCATGCAATGCAACACGTGCACTGACCAATGACGTTTGCATCCTATTTTAAATGGTATCCCCGGTCTCAACTCTGAACTACGCCGACTCCTCGAGCTTTGTGTGCAACACCATGCTCTAACATGGTAGCGACAATAATCTCCTAAGTGGTGGTACATGCCAAGGGTCCCTACGAGCCCCTTCGCGATCATTAGTACATCCTAAGTAACTCCATAATAATGAGATCTAGTATCGATCTAATCTAACCTCCTATGTAACACGAACATGTTGCATATATATGCTTGGAAAAATAAAGGGCGACCTGGTCATGGTAGGGAAACTAGCCCTAAGCTCCATTGAATCAATCATACACAAAATGGGTTGCATAAACATTCTTAAAATATTTGAGTGGAATCAAACCTTTATATCTAGCAGAGAGATATAGAGGGATGTCAAAAAACTCTCCACGAACATCAATGTTCTTGGTGGCGTATTTCACCATAAGTATGTGGGCCTCTAACCTCATGCTTCTTAATCCTCTGTATGGAATGTAGGAGGTGGCTTTATGGGTCAGACCTTCAGTATGTCTCTGTCAAACTATTGATGCTTTCCAACATCAAAGACTAACTAAGTCTTATAGGTGAACTAGCAGGGTTGTCTCCCATCTTTCGTGTGATCCACGTATGCTAGGTCGTAACATCCTCCAATGTGATACTAGTTGTAGCATCGTCCCATAGAGGGATCGACACTGTATTATGATCCTCAAATTTGCCTCGTTGAGGGTCTGCAAATCAAAAGCATAATTTAACATATATATTTAACAAACTAGAAGCATAATAACATATACAGTAAATTCAAACACATCAGTTGAAGACGATTTAAAAATTAAAGACAATTTGAAGAGAAAGTTCAAAGAGGATTTAAAAATGCAAGAGGAGTACCTGAAACAAGTGAAGAAGGTCCATTATTGGTAGCATGATCATCAGCAGAGACAAAAGCACTGCCTCTGACACTCTAACTGGCATCAGAGGAAAGATCTATGAGTGGAACATGTACTCTAGGTGGGGTAAATGATCTATCACGAGCCCAACCATGTATAGCATATCCCCCCACACTTTGATGTCCTGTAGTTGGGGGGTGTATAAGAGATGCATCTGCATGTTATATATAATACATATAAACTAATCCAAGAAAAAAATGTTGACTAAACTATTACATATAATACAAAACTGTTACAGATAATAAATATAAGTTAAGCCAAGAAAAGAATGTTGACAAGAAAACCATTTCTAAACTCAAGTAGAATAATCTATCCTGAAGTCCTAAACTTTAGAGTCCATTTTTTGAAAAATTATCAACCAAAGTATTGAGTTCCATGTAAATACAATTAAAAGAAGTGATGAAATCTACCTTTGCACTTTTTCCCATTTCTAAATATTGCATTTTATTCAGAAGACATAAATATGTAAATATATATGTAAAATTTGAAATAAACATATTTGAAAAACTAATAAAATTTCATTCCAACCAAATACTCCGATAGACTTTAAGTTATTATAATGTTTGAATTTGACACATGACATGTAGTAGGTTCAAGCACATGAAGACAATGTTTCTTGTACAACACACTACATAATAAAACAATATGGTACAAATTAGAAAATAGTCAAAATAGTTTTATTCACTTTAAATGCACCTTTCATGGTGGATTTAATGTATCTATCAATGATGAACTCTTGAAACTTGAACATATATATATATATATATATATATATATATATATATGGTTAAATGTCATGTGTGTGTATATATATATATACACACCAATGACTTGTGCTCATATATATATATATATATATATATATATATATATATATATATATAATTACATGGTTAAATGTCATGTGTGTTATGTTTTAAATAGTTATATTATGTTATACATAATTTATAGTTATTTATAGCCATGTTAGTTATACATACATATATATATATATATATATATATATATATATATATATAACATGGCTATAAATAACTATAAATTATGTATAACATATATAACTTTATACGTTAAATAATTTTATGTTGTGTTAAATAGTTATACAACTATGTTATATTACAAAAAATATACATAGAACTATAATATATAATTATGTGATGTTATAACTAAATAATAGTTAAATATATATAGTTATATTTATAATTATATAGTTATGAATTATATTTGTAGTTATGTTACATGCTAGGTTATATCTATATATATATATATATATTAGGTTAAATGGTTATAGAACCATGTCATGTTATAAATAATATATATACAATTATAATATATAGTTATGTTATGAATAATATTTATATTTATGTTGCATGTTTTATGTGTGTGTGTGTTATAAATAATTATAGAATTATATTATGTTATATTTTATATATAAAATTGTAATATATAAATATGTAATGTTATAGTTAAATGTAGTTATATTATGTTATAATTATATATATTAGATTATGTTATAGTAAAATATTATATATAATTAAATTAAGTTTTGTTATATATATATATATATATAATTTTTTAAAACTAATCGTACTATATATATATATATTAACCACCATCATCATCGTCGTCATCATTATCATATATAAATTAATTTAAATTTAAAATAATAAAATAAAATAAAATTTGTTATTACATATATAAAGGTTAGCCATGAGGAACCATATTCATTATGTTAATCTCAAGTTCCTAATTTATTTATCTATTGGGTATAGTTTAGTTGTTTTCTATTCTTGAGTTTTTTTGGTATAATTTTGGTCAAATTTATTAGGAATTTAAATGTATTTTAAATAGTAAAAAAAAAATTGAAATTTTATTTCACTAAATTTCTAACTAAAAACTTTAATACATAAAATAATTAGAAAATAACATTTTTACCATTCAAAATCAGAAAATATTCATAATAAACATGCTACCAAATTGCAAGTAAGGAAAAAATTTAAAACCTCAATTATAGTTCTTTTGGTTTTTTTGAAGCATTTTTTTGGTGGTTTTCTAGGTTGTTTTTGTGGTTTTCTAGGGATGTTTTTGTGGTTTTCTAAGTTGTTTTTAATTGTTTCGAAGGTTTTTTGTGGTTTTCATGGTTTTTGTATGTTAATTTTGTTTTTCAAATTAATTTATTTAATTTTGCAAGAAAAAATAAATAAATAAGAAATAAAGGATAGGAAACCTACCTTGGCTTGAGCCTCTGTGATGTTGGTGGAGTTGGTTGGTTTGCTCCATGGTCCAATCGCTCGATCGAACTCTAATACCTCAAAGAGTGCTTGTGTATCCCATAGTATGTGCAAATGACGCATGCAGAGTGCGACCACATGTTTTAATAGAAAATAACAGATCAATCAAACTATTTTTTTAAGGCTTTTTTAAGGCTCGAGGAACTCCATCAAACGTTTAAAATTCTAGATTGAGCCATTTTTTTTCACCTAAACCCTCCCTCCCTTACCAAAACGTATAACCTATCTCCATGTTTTTACCCACAACTACACACTTGAAATAGACCAAATCAAAATTATTTAAGATTATTTTCTCTTCCAAACAACTACACACTTAAATTAACTCCCAAATATGATCTTAATCTACAATTTTTTTTATTTTTGAACAAGAATTAGTTAAAATTGTTTTCTTTTATATGAATGGTAGGGATTTATGTGTATTAACTTAAATGGAAGAGATTTATGTGGAAGAGTTGTTTTATGATTATTCAATGATTTATTAACAAGCTTAGATTCATCTTCACTTTGGATCTATCAAATTCCAAGAGAGATTAAATTCCTCTATATGCAAACTTCATTTTTTAGTGCAAAACTTAAGGAAATGTTTGCACCTCCAGAGATATGATCCCTCTCGGAGTTTGAAAAATCTGGAGTTAAGATGGGTCTAAATTGATTTAATTTCTATAAATAAAATGTAAAATTAAATTGATATAATTTTCATCTTTAAATATATAATATAGAAAAAAATATTATGGTAATTTTTAAAAGATTATTCATCAAAACACAAAACAATAATTATAAATTTCGATTTTTCACCCAACTGCACCAAAAGCATATTTACCTAAACACTTTCCCGCTTTAAATAGGCTATATTCTACATAAATACAAAAAACAACAAAAATAAATAAAAATTCAAAAATAAAATAATACAAATTCTTATAAATTCAAAAGTAATATATAACATTACATATGGTAGAATTTTTATTTTTATTATTTTAATTTAATTGAGTCAATATAATATTACATAATACATTACATAATATTTCACAATATTACCATTATACTCGGTTATAGAGTTTTTTTGATACAATTTTAAAAAAAAAAATCTATTAATTATAAAATTAATAATTTTTAAATTAATATTAATTTTTCATATATTTTTATTTTATTTAGTGTAGAGTAAGTATTTAATATTGTTTCAATTAATTATAAAATTAATATGAATTTTTAATATAATTTTATTTTATTTAGTGTAGAATAAATATTTAATATTGTTTTTTTTATATAGAAATGATATAGATGTATGTGCTTCTAATTTAAAAAATTTAATAATTTATTATTTATAAAACTGACCATTTTTAAATTAACAAAAAAATTAAAATTTATTAATAATATATATAGTATATGTGGAATATAAAAATTTATAAAATTATGATGTATATATTCAATGTCTTTAATATAAAAGTATGCAATTTCTATATTGTAACTTTGTTTCTAGTGGTTATAATGAAGCACACAGTATATTCGTGGTGCGACTTAACCACTAAAGCATACGGTATATTCGTGGTGTGACTTATTAGATCAAATAAATAAAAACTCAATATTATAAAGATCAAATTATATATAATATTAATTTAAATTTTATTATATTAAAATAAGAAAAATAAAATATACATTGTTTTCTGGAATAATCACATTATTAAGATTTGGTTGAAGTTTTCAATAAACTAATGTGATTTATCCTCAGGAAAAGGTGAAAAATAGTGTGGATACATCATTGTCAGGGTGTTGAAAATTAACCATTTAAAATTAGTTGTTAATGAATTAGTTAATTAATTATTTTAAAAATTACTAACTAATACATTTTTAATTAATATTATAATAAATTATTAAAGATTATTATCAAAAGGAGGAAGAGAATATAAAATCTTTAATTTAATAATAAATTTTATTCTATTTTAATATTTTAATAAGATTATTAATAAATATTATTTATGTTATTCAATTAATATAATATATAGAAAATATGTAATATAATTATATATAGGAAATATATAATATAATTAAAAGATAATACATAGGAGAATAAATAAGATAAAAACAAGGGAAAGAATAGAGAAAAGATCCATAAATAAAAAGGGGTTAAAGGAAAAAAATCAAATACCAGGGAAGAAAAAAAGGAAGAAAGAAGGGAAATAAAACCCTAAAAATAAAAATATCAACAGTAAAAGAGACTTAGCTAAAGGGGAAATCATCTAGAGAGAGCTGGAGTCAAACTTTTACTCAATTTCCAACCATCATCCCTATTGAGATTATTAGCATGTCTTTCAATCTCAATGGCCTCCCTGAGCTTCCTATGATGGTAGTGATCAACCTTAGCAATGACTTTGGAGTCTTCAATGCAAACATGGTGACACAATTTTTTCGCGTGTTCAGCAAGAGTTGATGTGCACGATCGATTGTGTTTAATGTCTATTGCATGCTCTTGGATTCTCTGTCTAATGGAATGACCCGTTTCACTAATATAGGGAATGCTACAAGAACAAGGAACCATGTAAACCCCTTTCATGTCCTTTGGATCGATGGGGTCCTTGACAAATCCAAGAGAGTTTCTAATAGTATATAGGGGCTTGAAGGAAGAGGAGACATTATTCCTTCTAAGGTCATGGGAAATTTTGTCCGTGGTCCCTTGGATGAATGGGAGATGAACTTTGGATAAAGGATCATCATGAGAAGATTTGCCTTTTAATACTTTATAGGCTTTTTGAAAGGCCTTAAGGCCTTAAGACTTGCGATACCCATTGTTTTCAAAAACTTCATGAAGATGGGTCTTCTCTGACTCCAAATGGCTATCATCAGAGATTCTTAGAGCACAGGTAGCAAGAGTGCAAAGAACACCAAAATTTTGAGCAGGAAAATGATGAGAACCAGCATGAATATATTGTTCCATGTGATTTTTATTGCAAAAAATTTAGTGAGAAATGGAACCATCATTATTTCTAGAGAGAAGGATATTTAAGAAGGGCATACAACTATCCACCTCCACTTCCATCGTGAATTTGATGGATTCTGACAGGGAATTCAGGTGCCCTAGAAACAGATCTATCTTATCTCGACCATGCAACCAAATGACACAAGTGTCATCCATGAACCTCTTCCACTTCTTAGGGAGAAATTGAGCGGAAGCTAAGGCCTTCATTTCAAAAGCCTCCATAAATAAGTTAATGACTATAGGGGAGAGAGGGGATCCCATAGAAACCTCACAAGTTTTCTCATAGAACTCACCTTGGAAATTGAAGAAAGTCGAGGTGAGGCAGAGGCCAACTAATTTAGAAGTGTCTTGTTTAGAGATCCATTTAATGACATCAATGGCTTCCTGGATGGGGATTTTGGTAAATAAGGAAACAACATCAAAGCTAACCAATAATTCCCCAGGTTCCAACCTGATGTCCCTACATTCTCTGATAAAGGAAGCTGAGTCCTTAACATAGGATTTGGTGAGACCCACAAGGGGTTTAAGCTTTCCAGCTAAGAATTTAGCAAGATGATAAGATGGACCACCTATTGTGTTAACAATAGGTCTTAATGGGGCCCTAGGTTTATGAATCTTCGGAAGGCCATAAATCCTCGGGGTGAGGGAATTTCTCTCAATAAGCTTTATATAGGGAGGATTAAGGGAGGTATCAGACTTAATGGTAAGGGAAATCTCCTTAGAAATATATTTAAGGGGACTCTTTTTAAGTTTAGCGTAACTTCCACTAATAATAATAATAATAACAACAACAACAACAACAACGTTAGCATTGATAATTTGTCTTCTATGAAAAATGTAATTAACCTTTCTAGTTCAAATTTTGATTCTTTGGATTTTAGTCTGCTTAATAGGGGGCTTAATTTCGCCCTTGCCCCAAATAAGATTCCCATTGATGACATTATATGTAACATTGAATATGGCATTAAGGATCTTCCAGATAATGTGAAGGAACTATTACACAGGATTACTCCATTGTTATTAGGAGGGCTAAGCCTCTCAAAAGAAACTTGAGCAAGCTTGAGGTTCTTTCCCTTAAAACCCTAAGGGACAACCCTAACATTGTCATCCTTAAGGCTGATAAGGGTGGTGTCATTGTCATTATGGATAAATCTAACTATGTCAGCAAAATGATTGACCATCTTTCCAATAGTGGAAATTACGCCAAACTTAAAAAGAATCCCATGAAATTTGTTTCTAAGGAGATTTCCCTTACCATTAAGTCCAATCCCTAGGATTTATGGCCTTCCGAAGATTCATAAACATGGGGCCCCATTAAGACCTATTGTTAACACAATAGGTGGTCCCTCTTATCTTCTTGCTAAATTCTTAGTCGCCAAGCTTAAACCCCTTGTGGGTCTCACCGACTCCAATGTTAAGGACTCGACTTCCTTTATCAGAGAATGAAGGTACATCAGGTTGTAACCTGGGGAATTATTGGTAAGATTTGACGTTGTTTCCTTATTTAGAAAAATCACCATCCAAGAAGCCATTGATGTCATTAAACAGATCTATGACCAAGACACTTATAAATTAGTTGGCCTCTACCTCACCTCGAATTTCTTCAGTTTCCAAGGTGAGTTCTATGAGAAAACTTGTGGGTTTTCTATGGGTTCCCCTCTCTCCCCTATAGTCGTTAACTTATTTATAGAGGATTTTGAAATGAAGGCCTTAGCCTCAACTCAATTTCTCCCTAGGAAGTGTAAGAGATTCATGGATGACACTTGTGTCATTTGGCCCCATGGTCAAGAGAATTTAGATCTATTTCTAGGGCACCTCAATTCCTTGTCAGACTCCATCAAATTCATGATGGAAGCGGAGGTGGATGGTTGTCTGCCCTTCTTAAATATCCTTCTCTCTAGAAATAATTATGAATCCATTTCTCACCAAGTTTTTCGTAATAAAAATCACACGGAACAGTATCTTCATTCTTGTTCTCATCATTTTCCTGCTAAAAAATTTGGTGTTGTTTGCACTCTTGCTAACTGTGCTCTAAGAATCTCTGATGACAACCACTTGGAGTCAGAGAAGACCCATCTTCTTGAATTTTTTGAAAATAATGGGTATAGTAGATCTCAATGCCTTAAGGCCTTTCAAAAAGATTATAAAGGATTAAAATTAAAATCTTCTCGGGATGATCCTTTATCCAAAGTTCATCTCTCATTCATCCAAGGGAACACGAATAAAATTTCACATGTCCTTAGAAGGAGTAATGTCTCCTCTTCCTTCAAGCCTCTGTATACTATTAGAAACTCTCTCGGATCTGTCAAGGACCCCATCGACCCAAAGGACATGAAAGGGGTTTACATGGTTCCTTGTTCCTGTGGCACTCCATAAATTAATGAAACAAGTCATTCCACTAGATAGAGACTCCAAGAGGATGCAGCGGACACTATACACAATCGATCGTGCACATTATCTCTTGCTGAACATGCGGGAAAATCATGTCACCATGTTTTCATTGAAGACTCCAAATTCGTTGCTAAGGTTGATCACTACCATCATAGGAAGCTTAGGGAGGCCATTGACGTTGAAAGACATGCTAAGAATCTCAATGGGGATGATGGTTGGAAATTGAGCAAAATTTGGACTCCATCTCTCTAGATGATTTCCCCTTGAGCTAGGTCTCTTTTATTGTTGGTCTTTTTATTTTTAGGGTTTTATTCCCTTCTTTTTTCCTTTTTTCTTCCCTGGTCTTTGATTATTTTCCTTTAACTCCCTTTTTATTTATGGATCTTTTCTTTATTCTTTCCCTTGTTTTTATCTTATTTATTCTTCTATTTATTATCTTTTATTTATATTATATATTTCCTATGTATAATAATATTACATATTTTCTATATATTGTATTAATTGAATAATATAAATAGTATTTATTAATAAACTTCATATATATATATATATATATATATATATATATATATATATATATATATATATATATATATATATATATCATTAGATTAAAGATTTTCTGTTTTCTCCCCCCTTTTAATAATAATATTTAATCATTTATTATAATATTAATTAAAAAATGTATTAATTAATAATTTTTAAAATAACTAATTAACTAATTCATTAACGGCTAGTTCAATGACTAGTTTTAAATGGATAATTTTCAACGACTAATTCTGGGCAATGATGCATCCACACTATTTATTCAATAATATCCATGGACTTTTTCACATTGTCCTGAGGATGAACCACATTATTTGGTTCAAAACATCGACTAAATCCTAATGATGTGATTAATTTGCAAGACATTTATCTACTTTATGGATCTTAAAAGTCTTCGTTCTAACAATATACATTTTTTTAGGTGATATATAATGATTTTATTGTATATTTTTGTTATTGTCTTTAAAACTTACAACTTTCACGTCGGTTTTTCGGCATCGCCTTTAAAAAATCCCCTATAAACATTGATGAACTTACTAGCACGAATATCAACGAAAGAAATTTGGCAATTTAGAAGGGAGTAGTCTATAATGCGATTTTTCAGAATTGACGTGACATCTTTGTGGATGTTAATATATACATGCCTTCATCCTTTTCAAAATTTCCAAAGTTTACAGGGTGGCTAGAGCACCTTGAATTTTTTTCCATATAATCATGTCATCTTAGCTCCTTGAAATACTTCCATTTAGATTAGTGCACCAAAATGACATAATTGTCAAAATTCTTTGGAATACTCACAAAAATCCACCACATTAATTATTCATATGTTTTAACGGTTCTCAAATAACCATATTTATATTCTCTACACACCTCGATCCCACATAATTGTGGTGAAGTTAGGGAGTTCATAAATAAGAATAATCAACCCATTTGATCGTGGCATTTTACTGCTATAGGACGTCGTGAGAAGGAAGTCGGCGTTGTTGTGCTCCATAAATTTCATGGTTTTGCTACTTCAACAGTCAACAGGAATTGTCTCCTTCAACAATCACAAAAAGAGAGGTTCCACATCATTCCATAGCGAAATCTTCCTATAATATCCCCATACCATCACCATAGTAAAACATATATATATATATATATATATATATATATATATATATATATATATAAGGGTAATACCTGTTATCACAAATAAAATTGTGTTTTTTGATTGATAGGGTCATTAGCATAGGTTACATTTGTCTCATAAATTTGGTTCATGAAATTGATGAAAACTCATGAATTGGTCATCATCCTAAGTCTAGAATAGTCCATTGGTCATGTCATCAGAGTCAAATCTATAAAAATCTACCAAAGGTCTACATTCATTGGTTTAAATTTAGGTAGTGGCCACCTGTCTGTTTTTTCCTGATTTTGCGGTGAATATAATTGCAAACAGGTTGTTTTCACTATGGACTCACCTGACCAGTCTGTAGCGAATCTGCAAGATTTATAGTGAATCATGTTTTTCTGCACCAATAAAGGGAATTATGAGATGTCTAGTTTTTAGAGGTTTAGGTTGAATATGAAGTCACATGATCGGTTATTAGAGTCATCCAAACATGTGTAATCATAAGTGGCATTCAGCATTACACTTCACTCCTCCCATTTGTCATTATCCATCCTATATTCGAATTTCACCTTTTAAATTCACCTCCAAAGCTACTCTTTGTCATCCTTCCTTCGACCTTTACATACATCTGTTGATTGTGATCCTTGAAAATTCCAACTTCATTGCAAGCTGCTTGTTGTTCAATTTATCTCTTTGCAGGTGTCACAACATCAAGAAGGCACCGTAGTATTAAGGAAGATGGCCATGAAAAAGAAAACAAATAAAGGAGGCTCCTGTGTAAGATGCAAGCCCATGGACCTCAAGTTACTTAATGAAGACCCTGGTTTTGCAAAAGCTTTCAGAAATGTTGGATGCATGAAAATTTTCCAAAAATTAAAAGGTTTTCATGCTTATGTCTCAAAAGATTGCGCAGTTAATTTCGTAGGTACATCTTCAAAGGTGGGGGTGCTAAGTTTTGTAGTGTCACCTGTGACAATTTCTCAAGCCACGGAGATATAGAGGATGGGTGAAGAGTGGTTCAAAGCCACTAAGTTTAAGATGTAGAATTGTGATGAATTTATAAAACCTGAGCACATTGGAGAAAACATGACATTTGAAATCCCAAGGAGATACATGAAAGAGAAATACTCCAAATTGCTGCTAGTAATCCAAAAATACTTCACTTGTGAGGGGAGGTTCCATATGGTCTATTAGTACAATTTCAGGCTCTTGTTGCACTTCACTGGTAAACAGTCTCTAGATCTTCCATTTTTCTTGTTTAGGAGCCTAGGTAAGATGTCAGATAAGGTTCATGCTAGGCCAGAAAGTAGTGAGACCTCAATTTTCCATCATGGGCTGATCAAACTTCTGGTGTTGGAGGAGTTGAAAAAACTAAACAGAGACTGGGCCATCTTTCTATTTCTCAGTGGTTATGAGGTAGATTCATTAACACCCAAGAAAACTCTAAAGTCAAAAGCCACTCCTTCAAGCAAGAGTGACAAACCTGTAGCTGAAACAGGGGGTGTGAATGAGGAGGAGATGGAGCCCATTATAGAGCCCATGGATATTTAAGTAGAGGCTGCACAAGAGACATAAATTCCATAGCCTACACCTACAAGTAGCAAACAAAGCATCAGCAAGAAAAGCCATGGAAGGATAATCAGAAGCCAAACGATTGGGAAAGTCAACCTTGAAGTTATTCTTCAATCCATAGACATTGAGGAGACTCTAGTGGTCAGATCTGAATATGTTAAAGGAAATAAGAAGAAAAATAAAGGTATAACTGCTCAAAAGGTTGATTTTTCAGGGGAATATGCAGGGTTTATATTTCAGCCAAGAAAACCACTCACCAGGCTGCAACTTGCCAAAGGTGTCATGGCAAGTAAAAGGACAGAGATTACTGAAAAAGGCAAGAAATATATCACAGAGGATATCATTGATTTGTCTCCAGCAAAATAGGAGATCATTATGCATAGGAAGGGTAAAGAGAAAATGGTTGAGAAAACTGAAGTACAAATGTTAAAGGAACAACTAAGAGAAGCTAGAGAGGAGGTTATTGAGACCAAATTGGAATTTCAGGAATCCAATGTAGATAGGAAGTTGTTGGGATATTTCAAAGAAAAGGTGAATGAGAAACTAAATTAATATGATGAGTCATTGACCAATGCTAAGAAACTGCTTAAAAGGACACTTCCTCTACGAAGGGTAATGAAGCACACAAGAAAGAGAAATATATGGGTGCAAGCTGAAAGAAAGAAACTCAAAAGCCAATTCAAAGAGCTAGAAGAAAAAACGGAGATGATACAACCAGATTTAAAGAAGAAAGGTCTTAAAATCATGGTCATAAATGAACCTGAAGAGATTCAACCTCCTATTGCGAAAGGTGAAGCTTCTAAAGCTTGAAAAGTGGACAAACTACCTTTTTGAAATTTTTGCATCATTCAGAATAAACATTTGCAGATCCATAAGAAAAATTTTGAAGAAGAAAGGAAAATTTTTGAGTTTACAGCCAATTAGGCAAGTTTGTAGAGAATCCTGGGCTTGAAGCCCAGATTTCGCTACGAACTTGTTGTAGGTGTCTTTTTGTTTAAAATCACAGATATGGTCAAAATCAAGGCGGGTAAAAAATTGTATTTAGATCTTTTGACTTAACAAACAGTTCCAAATCAGCAAAGAGAGCTAACATGTGTCAAAGATAGGTGAAATCAATTTTCTACAAACTTTCGCTACAAACTTGCCTTAACTCCCTTGTTTCTGCAGCATGCAAGTTTTTGTAGCAATTTCGAGTGTTGATGGTCTATTGGAGGTAATCCATCTACGTGGAAAGTTTAAAGAGTATCAAAGGAATATTTTGGTGGAGGCATGGTCTTAGACAAGGTTGTTCAGTGCACCATCTCATCATGAAGACAATCATCATTTATCATGACACCACCTCCTTAAAAGTAGAAAGACTAGTATCCTAACTTGGTGGGGGAAGTTATGTTTTGATCATGGCTAGTGCCACCTCAGCACATGACTATATTCGATGTAAATATGCAGTCTTTTCAGTTGGTTGATGTAATAAATAGGTTGTAGAGTCCTAGTAGGTCTCTAAGTCCTAAAGTTAGTAGCTGTTAGTTTTATTTCCATGTAATTTTCTTATTGTTAAGATAGGTGTCAACAAAGGAACTCGATGATCAAGCCATGTAGGCAGATCCAATGTAAAGATACTGAAGCCTATTAATAAGGAGAATTTCGAAGAATAGAGGGTTGAATTATGTTAATTGCATTACTACTATTGTAAACATTTTCTGATCAGTAATATACAGTGGTTGTTGTATTTTTCTTCACCTGAGATTCATCTAATGTTTTCATGAGCACTTGTCCTATGTATCTTGTTATTTTGCAAGTTTAGTACTTTGATGTTTGATTACTTAGAATTCATGTACATCATGCTCTAACTTCCTTGAAGGATTAGATGACTGTGTATCTGTGTGTATTTCCTTTTCATAAAAACATCTATATGCCTCAGCTTCCACAAGAAGAACCATGTCACTAAGTTTCTTAACACTGGCTCCATAAGCCCAATGGTAGTGAATTCTATACATCTTTTGACTGCAAGAAACATACCTTAAACACTTTTTTCAGAGTTAGCCATCTATGAGCTTATTTACATAATATTATCAATAGCTTTGAGAGAGCCCTCTCAGGCTGAAAAGGCTAATTTTCAACTAGAATTTAGTGGAGCAGCCCATCTGTACCAACTTAGTGATAAAAATACCTATCATAAACTAATGAGTGCCTTAAATACAGGTTCTATGTGTAAACAATAAGGCGACTTATAGTTTTTAATGTGGAAGGCTAATATGGTACCCGTCTTTATGACCCTAACTCTGACAGGCTAAGCTATAGCTTTGGCTTGTTTAATTTTTTTTCTATTATTCTGAGCATATGAGTTAATTTATTCTTATTGAATTAAATTGGGTCTTTAATGCCCAGTTGATCCACTTGAATCTGGATTCTTCTCGACACTCCTCGTGGTAACTGATATTTCCATCAATATTTTTAATCTACGGTGGCAAGGTCCTTTGGGATCTATTCCAAATCAACGACAAGTGTGCTCCAGATCTACGGTGAAAATCTGAGGGCATAATTTTCTGACTAATCACCCTCTCTGACCCTGCTCCTTGGCACATTCAGATATTCATTCCTCCTTGACTACGGTCGACTTTGCAACAAAGTTTTTTTTATAGTGTTGCAACAACTATTTCCTCAGCCATTTATTGTATGCAAGCTTCCAGAACGAATTTGGATTTCGACAGACTCTTGCCAAAAAAAAAAATCCTTAAGAGGTTTACTTTCTAATTTAATTTGTGATTGTATTCTTAGAGATTCGAGAAATTCCCTCTATTTGAGTTTTCTTTTTAATTTGACCTTCGAAAAACATATTGCAGGGTATTCATTTTTCATTACCCAGAGTGGTATGCTACTCCAAGTCTCCCTCAACCATGACAAGTTTGCAGCCTCCTTTAGTCACGACAAGTTCGCAACCTCGTCCAGTCACAACGACCCCTTGAACATGTGAGTTATTGACCCTAGTTATGTCCAAAATCTCTTTGTTTCCAGTTCAAGGTTCGGCCTCTGGTTTGTTGAGTTTAGTCGGGTTTCCCGTGCTGCAGGTGAGCCAAAGCATGGTCCGCTCCTTTATCAACACGCCAAACCCCTGGCCAGCTATGACCAAATTTCAAGTTGTAGGGTTTTTAAAATTATTTTCTTGTCTTGATATACTTTCAGGAGCCTTGGCTAAGCGTGGCGTCTAAATGAGTTGGTTGAATGTTAACTTCAAAAGGTTTTATCCTCACCAATGTTTACAATTCTTGAATGTGATATTAATCTCAGACCTTAAATTAGATTTACTATTTTTCTTTGGCTATGTTTTACCTAGACATATATATATATATATATATATATATATATATATATATATATATATTCAGACTCTCCTTGATTTGTGAGAGGAACTCTTCCCCCCTGCGGGATAGTTATGAAGTTTAAATTCCAGTTTTATGTTAATACTACAAGAGGTTGCTATCTTGCCATCATGTACTCTATTTTCATTGTGATTATTTGATATTTCTGTGGCAGTAGTTTGGTTGTATTTAAGTTGCAAATATAATGTTATAGAAACAGGGTTTCCTCAACCCGGGACTGTTCTACGAACCGGGCCTCAGGCTTGCTTGCAGAACTAACCCAGGGATTTAAAGAAACTTAACCATTAATACTTATTTATTTCAAGTTATTTAGTAAATTCACTGGTTATATTCCAGTATTACCATAAAACTTCCATGGCATGTTAGGCTATTTGTTTTGTCGACCCTTTTTATGGACATACTCCTATACTTAATTATTTTCTTGCCTTATTTTATGAATATGGCGATTCATGTTATATTATTCTCATAAATCAAATATTTTGATTTATCACTTACAATGCATGTATTCATAATATTTATTTGATGACATGTACTTCTCTAGCTAAAAGAAATATTGAACTATTACTCTATAGTATATAGCATTTCTTTCTGCTTACAATTGTTCTTACCAAAGAATAATAACACTGAACATAGTCTTATTAACCAATAATTTAACCTTTCATTCATTTCTCATATTATTTTCTGTTAATACAAGATAAAATTTGTTATGCTGCTAAAATCCAAATACTTAAATCTGCAAATCTAGAATGTCGAGTTACAGGTTACTGGGAAACTTAGGATACTGCACCCAACCTGCGAGTACCATAACTACACCTAGTGCTCCCCCCGAGAAAATATCACACTCAAGCAGGAGGTAAATAGCTATGTCTGTCCGACCACCTGGTCACTACCAGCTAAAATCTCGGACTTGATTTAATCTCACTGACCTATCAACTGAGATTTTATTATACACATTTTGCAACACCTATTCCAGTGTATTTCTCCCTATTCAATCCTCTTCCAGCCTCAGGCTCTCTCAACCCTTTTGGACTTTTCATTTTCCTTGATTTCTAAGATTAGCTGCTAACTTCCAACTTAACCATTTTTCCCTAACTAACTTGAGTGTGATATTTTCTTCGTGTATCCTAATTTCCCGTAACTTGCAATTGGTTTTCTTTTCCATAAAAAAATTGTAAGTAAGTATTCACCATATCATATCCATAATTATTTAATTAAGTATTTTACTTTTTCTTTATACTATTTACTACAGTAAAAGTAAAACAGACACCAAAGTTACCCAATTTCCTGGGGACATTATATATCCTCCCCCTTGAGAATAACACCGTCCTCAGTGTTTCCTTGCATCCGGAACATACCTGGATACATTTCCTTCATGACTTGTTCATCTTCCCGGGTATATATATTATTTCCTATCAATATCCAATATCATTACCAGCACATTTTTCTAATGTATTATGTGTCTAGGATCATTTATATATATTTTTTAATAGTGAGACATGAAACACGTTGTGCACACGTATATGGCTGGGTAGAGCCAATTGGTAGGCCACTAGGCCAATATGGGCATTGATTTGGAAGGGGCCATAGGACCGAGGGGCTAATTTAGAATTACCTCCCCACCTCAAGGTGCTTTTTTTGGGTTTCACTCCTACATACACATGGTCCCCTACTTGGTATTCATGATAGGATCTTCGCTGGATGGCATAGTTCTTTTGACGGTCTTGAGAAAATTTTAAATTAGCTCTAACCTTTTTCAATGTAGTCTCCATATCCTTGAGAATTTTTGGTCCCAGCATCCACTTATCTTTTGAGCTATTCCAGTTAATTGGTGTTCTACATTTTCTCCCATACAATACCTCAAATGGGCTCATCTTTAATGATGCATGATATCCATTATTATAAGATAATTCTACTAAATGTATATATACTTTCCATTTTGTAGAGTGTTGCATTACGTACATCTGAATCATGTCTTCCAACACTTGGTTTACTTGTTAAGTTTTCCCATATGTTTGTGGACGGTAGGCAGTACTGAACTGCACTTGAGTGCCCATACCAGTGAACAAGGCTATCCAAAAGGCGGAGGTGAACTTAACATCTCTATCAAAAATAACCATTTTGGGAATCCCATGCAATCTAAAAATTATTTCATGAAAATGTCAGCTATTTGTATCGCCTTATAGGTTGATTGAACTAGTATAAAGTGACCTAATTTACTCAGCTTGTCTACCGCCACCAGTATGGAGTCATTCTACCTTTTTTTATTTTGGTATCCCAATAATAAAGTCTAGGATTGTAGTTCCACACTTCCATTCAGGAATGGGTAAATGATGAAGTAGGTTGGTTGGGTGCTGGTGATCAGCCTTTACTTGCTAACATTCTAGGCATCGTGCCAAATACCGGGTTGTTTCTGCTTTCATTCCAGGCCAGAAATAATATTTTCTTAAGGTGGTGATCAATTTTTGATATCCCAGATGTGCAACATATGGAGCTCTATGATATTCATCCAAAATAAATCTTTTAATAACTTGTTGATTTGGTACGTAGATATGCTCCCAGTATGTTAACATGTTATCCTTGTTAACATTATAGCCTAGTTTTCTTTCATAATTGTCTTCCTGTTGTGCTTGTTGCCACATAAAATGGTATTATGGATCCTTAATTTCCGCCTCCTTGATATGATATGAGTAATCAAATTTTATCTTACTGAGATAAATTTCATAAGCACGGTTCAGTGTTCTACTTAAAGCATCTGCCACTTGATTCTCTTTACCTTTTAGATGTTTAATGTCAAAATCAAATTTTCTTAAGAATGCGGTCCACCGTGCTTGGAGAGCATTCAAGTTTAGCTGATGGAAGAAGTTGGTTAAGCTGATACGATCAGTCATGAGCGTAAACTTCTTCCCCAACAGGTAGTGGCACCAAACCTTCAAAGCATGGATTACCACAGTAAGCTCCAAATCATAGGCTAAATATCGCTGCTCATTATCCTTCAACTTTCAAGATTCATACGCCATTACTCAACCCTCATGCATTACCACGCCTCCTACCCCAGTTTGACATGCATGCGTACAAACCAAAAAATATTTATTTTGGTCTGTTATTCCCAAGATTGGTGTTCTGGTCAACAATTATCGTAGTTGATCAAAACTCTGCTGACACTCATGGGTCCATTTAAAAAAATTTCCCTGCTTTTGTAGGGACGTCAAGGGGCGGGCTAGTTTGGAAAAAATCATTATAAATTGACGATAGTATCCCGCTAAACTCAGAAAGGATCGGATGTCTGCAACGCTTTTAGGGACCGACCATTCCATAATTGTCCTGATTTTTTTCGGGGTCTACGACTATACCTTCTGGTGTTATGGCATGCCCAGGTACTGTATCTATTCATTATAAAATGCACACTTGCTATATTTTTCATATAGTTGGTGCTCTCGCAAGGTCTGCAATACAACTCGTAAATGTTCTTGATGTTCCTCCATAATTTTGCAATAAATCAAAATATCGTCAATAAAAATTAGTATAAATTTATCAAGATACAGGTGAAATATTTCGTTCATAAGGTTGGTATGTTGGTCAATCAAAAGGGCATAACTACAAATTCGTAATTCCCATAACAAGTGTTGAATGCAGTTTTACACATATCTTCTTCTTTGATTCTAATCTGGTGATAACCAGACCTTAAATCAATTTTTGAAAATATTTTGGCACCTTTGACTTGATCAAATAAATCGTCAATTTTGGGTAATGGATATTTGTTTTTGACAGTAAATTTGTTTAGCTGTCGATAATATATGCACAACCGTAGTGTACGATACTTTTTTTTGACAAAAAATACCAGAACTCTCCATGGTGATACACTTAGGGCATATGTAGTTTTTGTCTAGAAATTCTTGCAGCTGAATCTTTAGTTCTGTAAGTTCAAGTATACTCATCTTATAAGGTGCTCTAGATACTAGAGTAGCTCCTGGGATTAGTTCAATAGTGAGATCTAAATCCCTCCTTGGTGGTAGTTCAGGTATTTCCTCGAGAAATACATCTGCAAATTCTTGAATTACCGGTATATGCTCTAATCCCGCTTCTTTTTCCTTAGAATTTGTGTAGCCTACTTGTATCGCATAAATACGACAACCTTTCCTCAAGAATTTCCCTAATTGGGATGCAATACTTGGTCTCAACTATACATGCCTTTTAATTACCTGTATTTCACACTTAGTACCAGCCTCATTCTGATAACTAATTGTCTTTTCCTTACAATTTACCAGTGGCCAATGAGCCTCTAACAAATCCATACCGATTATGACATCGTAAGACCCCATAGGCAGGAAATTTAAATTTATCGTCAACGGTTTATTTTCTACTTCGATCAAACAATTTTCTACCTTAGCCGTTACCCAACTTTTTTCTCATGTGGCTAATTGAACTAGCAAGGATTGTTTAAATTTATGAGTCTATAATTGACATAATTATACCACCCTAGGACTTAAATAACTTATATTGGCACCAGGGCCTGTAAGAAATATTGGCACCAAGGTCTATAAGAATGGATATAGCGTGGTTTAACACCTTACCTTCCATTTCAATCATGTTGGGCTGATAATCTACCTGGTGATCCTCAAGTGCTGCATGAATTCCTGGCAAGCTTCTGGCCACTTCATCCACAATTGATGCTTCCCGGACATTGGTTACTTGTTCCAAATTTCCGCGGTGATGAAAATTCTTAATGTAATGTGGTTCTTCGCAGCCCCAACACTGCAATGATGGTTTTTGGATCAGGGTTCTTTCAAATTTGTTATATGACTACCCTATTTTTGATTCATTCTATGAGTGATTGTTCTGTTGAGATTTCTCCACCAGATTCCCTTGTTGTCCTTTAAAAGTATTTCTGAAACCAATATTCTTAGTACTTTTGCCAGCTGGTATATTTTTTTGTTCCTTTTTGCCTTACTAGGACTCATTGTTATCCTTCTTTTGTACCTGTTGATAACAGAGACACACTTTTCTCACAATGTCCTCAATTTTTTTTCGAATATTCTAAGTCAATTCGTTCTTTCATATACATCGGTACACTACTAATAAACCTTTGAATTTTGGCTTTCTCCTCACGTAGATATGGTAAATATCGTAGCAAAGAGGTAAATTTCGCTACATATTCATCGATGGTCATCTGGCCCAATCTTAAATCGTTAAACTCCCTAGGTTTTTCATCATAGTATCACTTAGTTAAATATTTATTTTTAAAATTATTTTGAAAAATTTCCCAAGTGACCATTTTCTCGTCAATATCATGTACTGCTTTAACCTATTCCCACCATAGGGTAGCTTTTCCCCATAGCTGGTAAATGGCTAACCGGGCCTTTAACTTTTCATTATTACCATAAACTTGAAAATAATTTGTTATGTTGCTTAGCCACGACTCCGGAATTTCTTCCACTTCACCATCGTAACTTGGGGGTTTGATTTTTTTAAAATTCTCTCTATAATTCAATTTTTTGTTTATTTTTCTTCTGGTATACCTCACTTCCAGAAGTGTCTCTAGCCTCTTGCTTCTATGATTTCTGATTTCCTTCATATTCTTGGGTTTGACTTATTTCTAGCATGATGTCCTCTCTCTTTATGTGGGATTCGGCCCGATTTCCATTATTTGAGCTAGGTTTTGAGTTCTGATGGCTTTTCCTATCTGTCAGACTTTTCATAATATGTTCCTACTCACGTATCAAAAGTTCATTTTCCACTCGAAGAGCTGTCATATCAGTGCTAAGCTGTTGTACAGTTTCCATTAATGCCTTTGTTCTATTTCGATGTTCATTTTCCAACTGAACCTGTAGTTACGAGTTAGTTCCTTCGAATGGTGCAGAACCACCTTCAATTATAGGTTTGGTTGGCGGAGTAAAATTTGACCCTCCTCTTCTTCTCATGGTTCTCTCTTTCACAGTGAACACTCACAACACAAATTATGTTCACCCAATCAGGTCATCAATGATCTGAATATGGGAAAACTAGTTTGTTTTGCTAGTTCCCTCATCAGTATTAAATAAATTTTCTTATGATCGTCTCAAATTAGCCAGTTATGTGAGGGTTTATGTGTCAAGTTTTGTGTTTTTATGAGAAATTCACGAGTTAATTAGCTATTAAAAACATGTGTACAACAAGTAAATTGTAGAGAAAAAATACACAACAAACACTTTACTCAGTAGCTAATAACGAAGTTCACCCCTCCTAGGCTACATCTCCATGGACCTGCTTCAACTAGCTAGGCCCTCTTTGGATTAATAGTCAATTATCTGATTACATGCACCTATAGGTCTCCAATGGTTTTACAACCTACTCCATTGGATTCAGAACACCAAAAAACCTTAGAATAGACTCTTCAAGCTCTGAAAATGGTCTTCAAGTGGACCAGGCATGACCTCATCTCTTGGTTGCCCTATCCTTCTTTAATCTTCAAAGTGGAAAAATCACTTACAAAATTGTTCCAACGCCTCTGCAACCTACACCATCGTGCTCAGAGCATCCAAATCATCTAGAAATGACTCTTTCTGAGCCAAAATTGGTTGAATTATGCCAAAGTTATGGCTTCTTCAGTTTTCCCTAGGAGAACTCCTCCAAATCTGGAGAAACTCCAGTTAACTCCGCTAATTTTGGAGTTGCCACCGGAAATAGCGAACCCGCCAAACTGGGCGCTGAATTAATCTCGGGATTATTTAATGTTAAGTGTGCATTAAGTGGATGTTAGGCGCTCTAAGTGTGTTTTAATAAATCTACATTAAAAATTGGATTATGCGCATTAAATAGTGTTAGGGGTTAATTAATTCATATTAATGTTTTTAATACACACATTAAACTTTAAACTCCACCACGGTTATGCACAAAGTTATATGGGCCCAGGGCTGGCCCCCACCCTACCCCCATCGGTTCAATGATATCAATTCAAATATATATCTAAACCATTGTATATTAAGGATTGTGCTTACGGTATGGTGCTAAGTCTTGTGATTAGTGCAGAGAAGGTCACGAGGTCAAGCCTCGACCTCCGCCCTTCTGCCAATAATAATTTTACACCGTTTAACATAAGGTTTAAACCTTACAAAATATTCCACCATATAAAATTAGACCCACCATATAAAATTTGATCATGACATAAATTTGAATTCGGCCTTTGGGGGAGGGGGTGGGTGGTGGCACGTAGCGGCCTCCGGGCTTGCCACGTGTCCTCTTCCCATTGGCTTAAAATTATACCAATGAAAACGCAACAAATCATCCACACATCATCCAACCACAGATTGACACTTGGCATAGTGTCATTGGGCGAAATGGAGAAAGATTCCCAAAATATTCTTTTTTGCTGACTAGGCTCCCATGTCACCTTTTTGTTATTTTCTGCAATGTTTTTCACTGTTTAGGCAAACGAACAACAAGATATCTTCCTCATATAGACTTTGTTTTGAGTGAAATGAAGTGCGCTAGATTCCTGGTAACGAAGCCTATCTGGTCATTCTAGTTTGGAGTGATTCTGAGCACTTTAAATTTTTAACAAATTTTTGCCCCAAATCCAGATTCCGATCAATCAATGTAGAGACTTGGCTCCGGTACCACCTATAATATCCCCATACCATCACCATAGTATAAAATTAGGAAAAAAAATTATATGTATATATATATATATATTATTGGCATAAGGGTAATACCTATGAGTGTCTTAAATATAGGTTCTATGTGTAAACAATAAAGTGACTTATAGTTCTTAGTATGGTAGGAATAATATGGTACTAGTCTTTATGACCCTACCTCTAACAGAGTACATTATAGCTTTGGCTTATTTAATTTTTTTATTACTATCGTGAGCATATGAGTTAATTTCTTCTTATTGAATTGAATTGGGTCTTTAATGCCCAGTAGACCCACTTGACTCTAGACTCTTCTTGATACTCCTCCTGGCAACCGATGCTCCCATCAATATTTTTAATCTATGGTGGCAAGGTCCTTTGGGATCTATTCCAAATCAAGGACGGGTGTGCTCTAAATCTACGGTGCAAATTCGAGGGCGGGATTTTGTGACTGTTCACCCTCTCTGACCCCGCTCCTTGGTACATTCAGATAGTCAATCCTCCTTGAATACGGTTGGCTCTGCAACATATTTTGGTTTAGAGTGTTGCAACAACCATTTCCCCAACCATTATCATGTGCAAGATTCCAGAACGGATTTTGCTTTCGACAGACTCTTGCCAACAATGTTTTTCCTTAAGAGGTTTTCTTTCTAATTTAATTTTGTCACTGTATTCTTAGAGATTCAGGAAATTCCCTCAATCTGAGTTTTGATTTTTAAATTTGGCCTCCGAAAAACATGTTGCAGGGTGTTCATTTTTCATTACCCAGAGTGGTATGCTGCTCTGCAGTCTTCCTCAACCACGACAAGTTGACAACCTCCTTCAGTCGCAACAACCCCCTGAACAGGTGAGTTAGTGACCCTAGTTATACCCAAAATCTCTTTGTTTCCAGTTTAGGGTTCACCCTCCGGTTTGCTAAGTTTACTTGGGTTGCCCGTGCTATAGGTGAGACAAAGCATAGCCTGCTCCATCAACCTGCAGCAACCCTGGCTAGGTGGGACCAACGTTCGAGTTGTAGGGTTTTTAAAATTATTTTCCTGTCCCAGTATAATTTCAGGAACCTTGGCTAAGCGTGGTATATAAATGAATTGGTTTATTGTTAACTTCAAAGGGTTTTATCCTTACCAATGTTTATAGTTCTTGAATGTGATATTCATCTCAGATATTGAATTAGAATTACCATTTTTCTTTGGCTATGTTTTACCTGGAGGTACAACCATGCATTCTGCAGTATATATATTCAGACTCTCCTTGATTTGTGAGAGGAAATATTTCCCCATGCAAGATAGTTATGAAGTTTAAATTCCAATTTTATGTTAATACTACAAGAGGTTGTTATATATCCATCATGTACTCCATTTGCACTGATTATTTTATTTTTCAGCAGCAGTAGTTTGGTTGTATTTTAGTTACAAAGATAATGTTATAGATATAGGGTTTCTTCAACCCAGGATTGTTCTACGAACCACGCCTCAGGCTTTCCCGTAGAACTAACCTAGATCTTTAAAGAAACTTAACCATTAATACTTATTTATTTCGAGTTATTTAGTAAATTCACTGGTTATATTCCAGTGTTACCATAAACCTTCCATGGCATGTTAGGCTATCTGTTTTGCCGACCCTTTTTTCGGACAATCTCCTATACTTAATTTTTTTCTTGCCTTATTTTATGACTATAGAAATTCATCTTATATTATTTTCATAAATGAAATATTTTGATTTATCACTTACAACGCATGGCTTCATAGTATTTATTTGATGAACAAATATCATGTACTTCTCTAGCTACTTTACAATGCATGCTTACAGTTAAAAGAAATATCAAACTATTACTCTATAGTAAATAACATTTCTTTCTGCTTACAAATGTTCTTACCAAAGAATAATAACACAGAACACAACCTTATTAGCCAATAATTTAGCCTTTCATTCATTTCTCATAGATTTTTGTGTTGAGACAAGATAAAATTTTATGAAGCATGTTCTTCATGCTTGCAAGAAAAACAAATTATTTATTTGTATTCTTTTAAGAGCAGGTAAATGAAAATTTTAAATTTGTATTTTTACGTCCACAAACCAAGTAATCCCTCTGAAGATCAAGTTGGCCTGCGCAAGAGTCGTGACCCTTCGCATGGACGAACAACTATAAATAGAACTTATTTTCTCTCCAAAATAAACAACTTCGGATCACATATATCTTTGAGGCTTATAAGAATATCTGAGGCTAATATAAAGAATTTGGGGAAGATATATCTCTTTTTGGAATGTGAGTTATGAGGCTTGAATTTTTTTGTGGAATGCGATGTCGAAGGCTGTAACTGTGTGAGTTTTAAGGTTGTAATAATGCGAGTTTTGAGGCTATGACAATGCAAGTATGAGGTTGTGATAGAGCGCAGGTCTAAGGAAAATGTATCTCTGTAACAATGCAGGTCTGAGGCAAATATACCTCTTTTGGAATGGTGCAGATTTGTTACACCGTCTTTGTGGCATCACCCGAACTTGGAGGCAGATATATAGGTCTTGTTTCCGCCCCATTTGGATGTCTCATATTTGTGGCATATATATATTTGAGTGTGCATTTTAAGGAAAAGTTAAAAGACCTCTTTGAGACCTTATTTATGTAATATATCTTTGATATATAGTACACATTTTGATGATGATCTTTGAGACATAGTGCGAGTTCTAAAGAAGAATTGAAGAACATTTTATCGACCTTTTGGAAGAGATTCTTTGGAAAAATTGGTGGAGGGTTGAATTTGCCTTTGTAGGTTAGTTGACTTTGGTGTATTTTTTTTTGCATTAATTCTCTAAGGAAAAGGTTGTGTCTTGTTGCATTAATTCTCTAAGGAAAAGGTTGTATGGGTTTTCTCAGGGTAAAACTTTGCGTAGTTGTCTTTTTATGATTCTGCGTGCTATATGGTTGTTTTCTTCTGTGTAATTATTGAATGGTTGAATTAATGTATAAGAATGTGAAAAGATTATAAAAATCAAAGATAATTGCCAATAACAAAAACTCTTAGAAAAATAACATGAGAGGCTATCTGGTTTCCTTTTCATGGGAAGGCAGTGTCCACATGGTTTCTTTGTCCAAAATTTGTTCCAAAACACAGACATTTCAAGTTCTTCAGGTTTGTATTTTATATACATTTCTAATAATATTAAAAATAATAATAAATAAATAAATAATAATCCATTTATCCATATAAATTAGTGTATTTAAGGAATAAATGAACAATATTTAAGGAATAAATGAACAATAGAGTAAATAATTATTTTAACAATAAATTTGATAGATATATAATAATTTTTAAATAAAAAATATTTATATCATTTTATAAAGTATTTATATTCAATGAAATAATATTTTTAGAATTTCATGTAATGTTTAAAATAAAATTGTTACATTATTAAATAAATCTATATATTTAATTTAAGAAAATCTGAATAAAATACTCATTAACATAAAATAGTCAAATATCTAACAATATTATCATATTTTGATTATAAATTTAATTTAATTAAGTAATAAATAAAGTTAAATATTCTATAAATTTAAATTTTTGTAATTTTGTTTGGTTATATTATTTATATTAAAATCATAACTTTAAGTTTATCGTTGATTTATGGTAGTATCAGATGTACTCTAATTTTGTAACTTTGTATATAAGCTAAGACACATGTATTTCATAATATCGAAAAAGGATTTTGGAAAATTCTACTTAGAGATGGTTTAATTAAATTAATTAATCATTTTTTTAATGTTTTCTCAAGATTAAACTTATGAAAACTGATTACTTAAAGGGTATTCATCAAACTAAGTGTGAATTTTCTAGAGAAAGTCATGGATCACCTCCAAATTAATCTCAGCCCTTGATTATGTTTTAATCTTAGTCGTTGAAGGGTCAATGGAAGAATATAAGGAGGGTGAGGGGCCTATGAAAAACACATTGTGACATTGAGCATTTGGCATTTTTGAGCTTGTGAAAGAGACACAACGTTTTGATTAAGATTGAATCACTAGGGTTGGGTTTGCTAAGTGATTTGATTCAGTGATCAGTTCCAGAGAGGGGCAGATGCAATAACTGGTCAGAAGGACCAGGAATACATTTCAGAGAGAGGTGGCAATGACACATAGAGAGGCAGTGCAGTCACCTAGAGGGATGATGCATTTCCTGAAGGGAGTCACGCAAACGTGATGTAGTGCCTTCTTGATTCAACCCAGAGATAGCTGGAAGCTGGGGTTTTTGAGCCAAGAGGGCCAAAACTTAGTTTCAGATCAACGTTGATCAGTTGCAGAGGAGAGGTGATGCATATATGTAGCTTTCCCGCGCAGGCTTATGGATTTGCAGCATAGGCATCACACAGAGGCGGAGAGGGGCTTCACCAACGTTGTTTATATTAGTCGGGGACTTGCAGAGTGAGGTATACCTCACATTTCTTCTGTTGCCTATATTTTCTCTGAAGGGTGAGCCAGATATTGGCACCCTAGTTGTACTCAAGATTTTGCTACTTAATAATACAAAACCCTCAGATCTGCTGCATTGGTTTTCTGAGTTGGGTTTTTCTGGGGACTTAGTCCAAAAATAACTGTGTCAAATGTAGATGTTTTTCATTGTATTTTGTTATGTTTGTCTCAGCACTTTGATTTATTCTGCAATATTATTTGTGTAGATTGCTTCAGTAATTACTTTGATATTTCACTGTAATGAAATAATTATGAAAAATAATAGGAGAAGTAATTCAGATTTGTTGCAGTAGGAATCCAGATCTAGGATTTTTCACATGGTATCAGAGCATATTCAAGCTAAAGTGCAGGAGAAACAAGACTGAACCAGTAGATCAACGCTGAAGAGAATGGGATCTGCGTAAGCAGCAACAGACTCCCCCAGAAGTTATGCAGTCCAGGCCAGGAGGGAAATCCAACGCAGAAAAGGCTCCCTCTGAGAGAGTTGACAAAGGGGTAAGTTTTTTCAGTTGCAGAAGAGGCAGCGTAGCTGAAGGACGTAGTAGCTGCACAACAGTGAGTGTTGGTGCATAAGCGTTAGAAAATTTTTGAAAAGCCCAGTTGGGGATTTCTTGACCTCAGAGAGTTTCTTACCCAAAGAAGCTTAGTTTTTCTCGTGCAAAATCAAAAGCATTGACTTACTCCTCAAGGAGTGCATAATTCTAGCTGAGCAGAGGGTTAGAAGAAGATATCAACAGTTGAGGAGATGGCCAACAACGGATTGCGTGACCAAGATAAATTGGAGGGTGCCTCCAACTATGTTATTTGGAAGTCAAGAATTAAGTTTTTTCTCGATGAGCATGATTTAAAGGCCCTGATTGATAGCGCAGTTGCAGAGCCACTGGATGCAGCACATCTGAGAGCCTTCAAGAAGAACATGGCAAGAGCCAAATGATTGATCCTAGATGGTGTGAAGGATCACATCGTACCTCACATAGCAGAAAAGAGCACTGCTAGAGAGATGTGGGTATGGTTGGAAAAGCTATACCAAGGATCTTCGGAGCAACGAAAGATGTATCTGGAGGAGAAGATGCATATTAATACCAGGATGAAGAAGGGAGAACGTTTTGAATCCTTCCTGTCTAGAATTCAGGATAATTGAGACCAGTTGTCAGCAGTGGGATCAGCACCTAAAGACTCAGAGCTGGTAAGGCTCACTCTGAACTCTGTTTCAGAAGACTATCAGGGCTTTGTCCAAAGAATTCTGGGCAGGGAAAAGCTTCCAGGATGGGAAGCGATGTGGGAAACCTTGCAGCAAGAAGAGATGAGGAAAGATCTCCACAAAATCCATATTGAGGATGGTAGCAGTGGTTTGAAAGTCAAGAAGGAGGAAGAAGATAACACAAACCTTGCATCAAAGGGAAACAAAGGCAGAAGAAGAAAGATCTATCTAAGATCAAGTTCTTCAGGTGTGGGGAAATGTGACATTATGTCACACAATGTCCTCTTAAGAAAAAGGATAAGGAGGAGAAGCAAGATTCTCAAGCCGGAGCTGCCAAGATTGAGGCAGAAGCTAATTGTGCTATGTTAGCCCATATTCCGAAAGGAGAGAAGTGGGCTGAGTTGTAGATCTAGAATATACAAATGGTAGGATCCTTGAGTATTTCCGAACTCTTGGATCACATGTGAGCTACAGAAGCCTAAAGATAGTAGTAGGATGGACAGTTGCAGCGGAATATGAAAAGACAATGCAGTGGCTAGCATTACTAGAGCCTGAACAGCGCAGAGAGGGAGCAGCAACAACAACAGTTGAGTAGCAGTAGTGCAGTGCATACTGGTGCAGTGTAGTGCTCACACAGTGTAGAGCAGTAGCAACGCAACATATTCAGAGATCTAGTGCAAAGGTTAGCAACAGTCAGTATTATTATTCATATGCAGTTTTACTTGTCCAATTTCAGATGTTTTTCTGTTGCAATTAGCAATAATGCAGTAGTTGAGCAGCAACAACATAGTGCACCGTAGTGCACCTTGGTGCAACGCAGTGCTCATGCAGTGCAGAGAAGTGTTCACGCAGTGCAGCAGCATAATTGCTGAATTCAGAGGGAGTTTTAGTACAGTGGCTGTTGGCAGCAGCATGCAGAGCCAGCAACAATACAGATACAACATTTTTGTGCAGTGTTGGTGAGCAGCATCAACGGCACCACAATAGATGTTCCAGAAGTCAGAGCAACACATTAAGTTGTCTTGCTAGAGCACTTTCCTCGCTAGGAGGGAGTGTTGATTTATGGTAGCATCAGATGTGATCTAGCCTTGTAACTTTGTATATAGGCTAAGACACATGTATTCCATTATACCTAGAAAGTATAATGGAAAATTCCACTTAGAGATGGCTTAATTAAATTAATTAATCGTTTTTTTTAATGTTTTCCTAAGTCTAAACTTAGGGAAACTGATTAATTAAAGTGTATTAATTAAACTAACTGTGAATCTTCTAGATAAGGTCATGGATCACCTCCAAGTTAATCTTAGCCCTTCATTATGTTTTAATCTTGGTCGTTGAAGGGTCAATAGAAGAATATAAGGAGGGTGAGGGGCCTATGGAAAACACATTTTGTCATTGAGCATTTGGCATTTTCGAGCTTGTGAGAGAGACACATCTTTTTTATCAAGATCGAATCACTAGGGCTGGGTTTTCCAAGTGATTTGATTCAATGATCGGTTCTAGAGAGGGCCAGATGCAATAACTGGTCAGGAGGACCAGGAGTACATTTCAGAGAGCAGCAACAGTGACGCAGAGAGAGGCAACGCAGTCACCTGGAGGGGTGACATAGTTCTTGAAGGAAATCATGTAGAAGTGACACAGTGCCTTCTTGATTCAGTCCAGAGATAGCTGGAAGCTGGGGTTTCTGAGCCAGGAGGGCCAAAACTCAGTTTCAGATCAACGTTGATTAGTTACAGAGGAGAGGTGACGCAGTTCTTCAGCTTCCCCACGCAGGCTTATGCAATTGCAGCGTAGGCATCACACAGAGGCAGAGAGGGGCTTCACCGGCACTGTTTAGATCAACTGGGGACTTGCAGAGTGAGGTATACCTCACATTTCTAAGGTTGCCTAGATTTTCTGTGAAGGGTGAGCTGGATATTGGCACCCTATTTGTACTCAATATTTTGCTGCTTAATAATACAAAACCCTTAGATCTGCTGCACCGGTTTTCCCAATTTGGGTTTTTCCGGGGACTTAGTCCAAAAATAACTGTGTCAAATGTGGATGTTTTTCATTGTATTTTGTTCAGTTTGTTTCAACACTTAGATTTATTTCGCGGCATTATTTATGTAGACTGCTTTAGTAATTACTTTGATATTTCACTGTAATGAGATAATTATGAAAAATAATAGGAGAAGTAGGAACCCAGATTTAGGATTTTTCAAATTTATAAGATCTTGGATAGACGGTGACAGGGTGCTCTGTTAAGGCACTCCTTGATGTGAAGTTATCGACCCGTGATATTATATTGGACATGATAAAGATGTAGTCCCACCAAGCTTATATATATATATATATATTAATTTCAAAATTAATAAAAAATGTATTTTTAATATAGAAGTCAATTTCCCTATACAATACTAATTTTTGATATATTCAATTCTATTAATTTAAAATGATTAATGTTGAATTTCTATTTGCAGTAATAACTCTTTGGAGAGGTCATAAAAGAGCAAATTTTTAGTTTACTATATTTATAAGGGCTTCTCAGGCAACATTGTTTATTTCAATTTGCAATAAGTAATATCTCTTCAAGTTATTTTGAGAGACCAAAAAAGAGCAAATTTTTAGTTTACAATATTTATAAGGGCTTCTCAAGCAACATTGTTTATAAAGGGATTTAACACTAAAATGAAAGCTTAAGGATCAAGACTTAACATAAAGCAAACAACATTAAATATTGAAAGCATCCCGACATACTCTCATACTTACAACATTTAACAATATTTACATACCATAGTGATATTAGGATTTTCACCAACCTGATAATCATAATAATAAGGTAATTATATAATAAAGTAGTAGGTTAGAATGACACAAAAAACAACCTAAAAATCCCATAAAAGTAACAAAAAGATAAGATCGGAGATATAGATGGAGATGTGCAATTAAGACACATTGTTCCAATATCTATCAAGTTGCCATGTGGTGTAATGATCTTTCGATCATTGAGGGGAAGTCACATGGCCAAGACATGTGATATATATATTTTTTATTTCTATTCTTTCGAATTCTCCACATCATAGCATTGTATTTCTTCGAACAATTTGTTTTAAGGTATATCTTACACTAAAATATTTTCAAAGTTTACACCACACTAGCATCATCATTGGTAGGCTAAATGGGAGGGGCAATATCTTATATCTTATTGTTGGAGTAATAAACAACTAGCTATGTTAAATAGTTTTTCTTCAATAATAACATTTAGAATTCAAGCTGGACTTTAGTTCCTATGCATCTCTTCTTAAAACCTGGAAACTTATTTTTATAATTACATGTTTTTAAATTAATTAGACTGTCTTTAAATTTGAATGTCTACACCTCTTTCACTTTTGATATGAAGTTGAAGGGGAGAAAATTTAATTGAACAATTGCAAGATCATCTTGAATATACTCTTTACAATCAATTCATAACATTTAAATGAATAATTAGTTGGGGTAATAAAGTTGTTTTATTGATAACATCTAAATACAAAATAAATAAGTAAAGTAATCCATTTTTCCAATAACTTAAAATCCTATGCTATCACAAATGGTCATTAATAAACATTAAGTAAAATGTAATATCTACTTAGAATTTATATACTCACAACACAAATAGAGCAAATTATTCTTACATTTCTTATTTTTGAAAAACTTAAAAAATATGTTTAAACATATTGATGTTAGTCACTTTAAAATATAGATTATTAAAATTTTCAATGTTAAAAATAGTTTGTGTTAAACATTTTGATTATAAAAATTTAATTTTTAGAAAAATTAAAAAACACAATTTTTATTTAATTAATATATATATAATAATATTTTGATTTCACTTATTTGTAAATATCTGTATTTTGACAACAACAAAAAAAAGATTAAATATGAGTGAACAAACTACAAATTAATTACTAATTTTGACAAAATATAGAAACTTTGAAGTTTTGTGTAGAATTTTTCCAAAACTTAAAAACTTTGAAAGTAAATCAACTCTAAATTAAAATAAAAATCAAAACATCCCATTAAATATGTGATGATAATCTCTTTTTTTTTTCTAAATATATTTCAGAAAATAAAAGTCCACAATCACACATAAAATATTTTTAAAAATCCATAATACTTTACTCCATTAAAATATAAATAAATCAAATTAAAAATTCATATTTAATTGAAAAATAATTTAATAATCTTTTAAAGAAAATTAAAAATACTATTAAAATTTATTTAAATTAAAATATTAATAAAAAATCTCACACATTTACAAAGTTCATAACATAACATGAAAATACAACATTGTCCACTGTAGGTTAAAATATAAATCTACCGAAACGAAAACCTTCCTATAATCTAATAGAAGACAGTAGGCATGCAAGTGTAGGCAAGGAAGTAATTTTCACAGTTATAGGCGACTCTATGAATGGAATTGCCTCGGTTAAAATATAAATCCACAGTAAACTTTTTCACCATAGTTATAATGTAATGCTCAAAAAATATTCATATTGTTTCTAAAATATACATTCTTCAAGATAAAGCAAAAAAACATTGTCTAAATTAAGACATAACAAAAGCAATTTGCAAGTATTTGTATTTCAAGGAGCTCAGATGATAAAATTCTTCCAACGGTTCACGTTTAATTAGCTTGAAATATTTTCAAGGTGCTTCAACTGCCCTGCCCTGCCCTGCACACTTCAGAAATTTTGCAAAGGATGAAGCCCATAGTGTTAGCTCTGAGAACTTGAGAAAAAACTGCAATATTTGCATTTCAACTACCAAACAAATTTCATGCACATAATGGAATTAAATTTGAAAAAAAAAAAAAAAACATACCTTGAGAATTTAAAAGAAACCTGCAATAATTGCATTTCAACCACCAAAAAAATGCAAATGATTATTTTCATGCACATAATGGAATTAAATCTGAAAAAAAAGAATAAACATAACTTAGATTCACGTCACTTTGCGAGTGTTATAAATTCATAGATTCATGCTGCCACACTGTTATCAACTTACTTCCCGACCACTTCTAAAAGTTGGGCTCCATCGGTATCCAAGAGGGAAGGCAAGTTTATGGATACTTGAAACATTAATGGAGCCATTGAAATAGGGGATAGGGGCGTTATGTTTGACAAAAATCCAGGCTATAAAAATCTGGCCTCAAACATTAATATAGAAGTATTACTCTGCAATTATTGCCGTGCAATGCATTACCTCTGGAATGTTGTGGGACGTATTGAAACGTATTTAACTGCGGGTTGTATTTAATAATACATCAGGCCATGGAATTTGACGTGTTGTGAGACGTATTTAAGTTATTATTATTATTTGACGGCAGGTTTTAAATGTAAAACCTAGTGACTTTCAATTTAAATTATCAATCAGAAAGTTGATGTGATATATTGGTACAAACTATAGAATAATTTTATCACATTTTTAATATTTTTATATTAATATATGCATTTATTTTATATATGTAATAATGTTTTTTTTCCATGATCATAAATAGAGAAAGTAGACGTTCAATTTAAATTATCAATCTTAAAGTTAACGTCGATCGAAAAATTTTAATGAACTTTGTAATATTTTTATATTAATATATGCATTTCTTATCTCTTTTATATATGTAATAATGATTTTTATCCATTATCGTAAATAAAGTAATGGTTCATTTTGCGTTTCAAATTTATAGATATGGAATGATAATATATAATTTTTTTGGATTTTTTTACGGATATTTTGCTTAAATTTGGTTAAATAAATTTAGCTAAAATTTTATTTGTGTAGTGTACATTGTTTTTTTACTACATATATGTATTCAACACTCTAAAAAATCTCTCAAGAATTTTGATGGTGAAGAGTTCACTTGTCAAACTTGTGATTTCAATAAATCTATGTGAGATTCTAGACAAATTAGATCTGAAAATAAACCAAAATTTTTTCCAAAAAGACACACTTAAAGACTACTTGGAATTGGAACTATCCCCACCCCAATAACTAGAGGTATGTTTTCCACTCCCTCCAAAAAAGTGTAATTGAAAGCACCCCTCCTTGGTCCAATAGGTTTTCTGGTTCTTCCTTGGTTCCCCGATCGATCCGATTATTAACTTTTCTTTGTTAGCTTTCTTCGATACCGTCATTCATTCCAGTCAAATCAATCAACAACTTGATGTTTAGGGCACGTTTCGTACAACCTGTAAATAATATTTCCTCAACTGCTTGCTTACCAATCAGGGATGAGATGAATGGTTCGCTCCACTATTTCTTTTTTTATCTTTTCTCCCATTTGATTAATACACCCAAGCTTCCCTTATGTTCCGAGCCTATTCATTGGTACATAGGGTCAGGGATGGAATTTGACGGACAAATTTCTCATCACCTAGTGATTTTCCCCTTAAATTTGAGGAGTGAATTGCTCGTCACTAGGTGACCGACACTCGTCCAATGTCCCACTAAGAGGTAAGGTAGGATCTTCAATCTATTAGGTGGGTGGTAGGTGGCTCGAGGCTTTCTAAACAATTTGAAAAAAGCATAGCTGAAAAGCTCAAATTAGGATCAAATAGATGTAACAGAAAGGAAAAGGTCAGCATGAGACGTGCAACCATCCCAACATGGTTTGACGAAAGGGCATGTTATGAGAATGTGGTCAATGGTGTCTTTGTTTACAAATATATTGATGGTTTACTTCAATGGTTTGGTGAAGGAATTGAAAGCATTCAATCGAGAAATAAGGAAGGGTAGTGACATTTATAAAGGGTTATATAACCTTCCCTCTCCCGGTTAGTAGTCTACATATGCCCTTCACCTAAGGTTGGAATTTCAAAACAAATCCACCCATCAAATCTGATGGTTGACACTTCCTGAACCATCTTCATGGTTGCAACATGTTAGGTCCCTATAGTACTAGTGTAATCCCTCATTTTTATTGTTAATGTAGCCCCCTTTTTGTTATTGGTGTGCTTATGTAGTCCCCATATTGTTATTATTGTGCCACATAGAAGCCCATTATTGTTATTTTTGTGCTCTTACATTATTATTATTATATAGACTTTGATTATATTGTGACCCCTTGACCTCCTATATATAGAAAGCAGGTCTTATCATTTGAATCATCCAAGAATTGTTCATTTATGTAATGTAAACGAGGTTGCTCCCTCGAATAGGCTATCTCTCAAGCTTTTGATCTATATTTTCTCTATTTTGTGTGTTGGTTGCATAATATTTGGAATCATATTTTTAGATTTTAGGGTTTCGTTGCTTCAAACAGGTCATCTTGGTGTTTTTGCTATAAAAAAAATTTCTAGGAAGCTTAAGATGCTGAAATTTCGACCACGTCGAGCTGAAATTGTGCTGAACTTCGTATAAAAATTTCAGATCTTGGTTCACTATATTTTCAGATATATGATCTGAGGAAGTTAGGGCTTTTGCAAGCTCCAAAATTTAATCTCAAAAAGGCGACCTAGGGAAAATTGCCATAACTTTCTCTCCGAGCATAAGATTTGAATTTCGTAAAACATGACTAAAATTGCACAAACTCTAATTTCTTTTGTATAGTTTTCAGGGCTGAAGGTAGAAATAGTGACATGCGGCACTCCATACAAGTTCTTTCTACTGTACTAGTCTGTAACCAGGTCATTGTGGGAGATCGAGCATAACTCTTTCTTAAATAATCCAATCTCAATCTGACTTGGGGTTCTTAATAGACTCAGATGGCTAGCAAAGGACAAAATTTCAAACCTTTGAGATCTGAAATTAAAGAGCTACAACAGATTCAATATAGAGCTCCTACAAAGCAAAAAAAAGACGTGTATTTTTTTTTTTAATTTTGCATAAGTTTTGTTTGAAAAATCAGTTTCAAGCGATTCAAGGGCATAGTAAAGCATAAATATCATTGTTTGATTCCAAAATGAATTGAAGCAAGAAAATGGAAGCACCTAGTAAGAAACCAGAAATATCTACTATGACACATGAAGAAGAGGAAGAAATGCAACATGATATATCAAAATTACAAGACCAAGTGCAAAAAATTTCGTTCTCACAGAGAGTAACTGAAATGAAATGAAATCTAAGATGGATGGTTTGAAGAATGGTTCAAAATAATACATGTAAGGTTTGAAGGATGGATTAAAAGCAGACATGGAAGGTTTGAAGGATGGTTTAAAGGCGGACATGAAAGGCTTGACAAAGTTGCTACAAAAAATGTTTTCTAATGGCAAAAAGGTATTAGATGAAACTCATGACGAGAACAAAATAAATGTTAACAATGATTTCATAGACTCTAATGTTGGATTGAGACCCACCATATTCCAAAGATCGATATGAGGAAGTTTGATGGCAATGATCCGGTAACATGGATACTATAGATGGAGCAATATTTTGATCTTCATAATGTGAAGCACGCACAACAGGTACGCATTGCAACTTTATATTTAGAACACAATCAATTTGTATGGTATCGATGGATTTTTTCTCATAAACCAATTGTCACTTGTTCAATTTTTACAGAGGAAATGATATCACATTATGAGGATACAAAGAGGAACACCTTTTTTAGCCAATTGATAAATCTCAAACAAAAGGGTTCAATGGAAGAGCACATTGAGGACTTCCAAAAATTGAATATAAGGGTAAATTATACTTCATAGGAACATAGAATTGATGTCTTCATATGTACTTTAAAGGAAAATATACAACATGAGGTTCGCCTTTGGGAATCTGATTCATTGGAGAAGGAATTCAAGATGGCAAGAAAAGTTGAAAGAAAAATTATGGCAATAAAGAAGTATACCACTCATAACTTAAATATGGAAGTGTTATTGCCCCTAGCCTTCCACAACTTACAAGGTTGACACCACAAAAATTGGAAGAGAAACGAGCAAAAGGGCTTTCTTACAATTTTGATAGCAAATACACTAAAGGTCATAAGTATGATGAAAAGAAATGATTTTACATAGATTGTGAAGAGGAGGAAGAAAAGGAACAATAAACATTAAAAGAAGAGGATATACACCAGGAAGCAACCCTAGATAAAGAATAAATGAATTTGACCATATCTTGTAATGCATTGGCAGGGATTACTACTCCTCAAACTCTCAAGATAGAAGGACATATCAAGAAGAAAAAAGTAATAATATTGATTGATTCAGGTAGTACGCATAATTTTATTCATTGTAAGATAGTCAAGGAATTGAATTGCTTCCTATATCCAGTGCCAGAGTGTAAAGTGATGGTTGAAAATGGAGGAACTATAAATTTCTCTGAAAAGTGCCATAATATCAAGCTAACCATGGGGGAATATGTATTGAATAGTATAATTCTTTCCATTCCAATGGGTGGTGTTGATGTTGTATTAGGAGTCCAATGGTTACAACCTTTGGGTACGATATATTTTAATTTTCAAGAAATTTTCTTGAATTTTTGTTGGGAAGGAAAGGAAGTCGGGTTAATCGGTATCACAGGGAAACCAAGAAATATAATCAGCTCTAATGGCATGAAAAAACTTCTAAAGAAATAAAAACGTTGTGTAATTGCACAACTATCCTCACTAGAAGTTCAAACATCGAAATCATTTATTTCTTCAAATCTTAAAAATGTCTTGGTCAATCATTCCATGGTATTTCAGACTCCCAAAGTCCTCCCACCTATTCATGATCATGATCATTCTATTCATTTGATTCGAGGAAGTGTTCCTCCAAACATCATGCCTTACTGTTATCCCTATGCCAAAAAGAGTGAAATTGAACATATGGTTGTAGAAATGCTAGAGGTCGATATAATTCAACCTAGTATTATTGGTACATAAGAAGGATGGATCATGGCACATGTTTCTATATTATAGGGCGCTCAAAAAGATCACTATTAAAGATAAATTTCTCATTCTTGTCATTGATGAATTGTTGGATGAATTACATGGAGAAATTTAATTCACCAAGTTGGATCTTCGTTCAGGATATCATCAAATTAGAATGAAAACTGAAGACATTCTAAAAACAACATTTAGAACTCATGAGGGTCATTATGAATTTTTGGTCATTCCTTTTGGCCTTACCAATGCACCTTCTACATTTCAAGGTTTCATGAATTTGATTTTCAAACCCTTCCTTAGAAAAATTGTGTGAGTATTTTTTGATCATATACTAATCTACAACAAGTCTTGGAAGGATCATGTTCAACTTGTTGACAGGGTGATCAAAATATTGAAGGAGAAAAAATTATATGAAAAAACCTCCAAGTGTTTCTTTGGAGTACATGAGGATGAATATTTGGGTCATATTGTATCTCATGAGGGTTTAAGTGTTGAAAATGGGAACAAGAAATCTTGAAAATGGCACCAAGAAAGATTATAATTTAATTTTCCCTTGAATTAAATTAGAAGAAAATTGTAATTCCACTTCACATGACAACTTGTACGAGCTAAATAAGTTAGTTTGACTTAGATGGTTCGGTTAATTCATGTTGAGGGTCTAACTTGAGTCATGTAGAGTGGTTCTTATTTTTTAGGAGCCCTAGTTGAGTTTACTAGTTGTAATTAATTAACTTAGTTTATCTGAGTTAAAGTCATTTTAACTAGTTCCAACTGTTGGAGGAATTGGTGAAAGGTCACAGTGTGGAACTTGAACTTGAATGACATGCAGTGATCAATCAGATAACTGATAAATCAACCATAAATAACTCATGCATGTCGGATCAGAGAAAGACCCAGTTGAGATTGGAGTTCAAGGGTAGTGTAATATTAGTTGTATAATCATCCAAATTGTACATGTGGTGCATGTAGTTAGAGGACGGTCTTAGACGAATAGTTTATTTGTGAATGGGAATTTCCCTAATTAATAGGCGATAATTACCCAAGGAAAGAGCGCAAGGAAATAGGGATCCTACTAGGAAGAAAAATGGTTAAGTACTGGCCTAGGCTTGTCTAGGAAGCAGTGACATAGATAGATATAATGCAAAGGTTTATATGGTTTGAGAAAAGCATAGTAATATTCTCATATTTTTTTACTAATGAAATATACAGATGGCGGGGTTTTTATCTGTGGCTTTCCCCAAGAAATCATTGTGTAATGTCTGATTGAAATTCTTTCTCTTGTATTCTTTGTGATTTCGTGATTGTAATTGGTTTCCTCAATTGGTAGAGTATATTCAAGTCTATTGTTTTAGCATATTACAATTATAATTTTGAATATACATGGTGTTGAAGTTGAAATCACTATAGAAGAGAATAATACGAGTTTGCACTTGCAGGAGGAAAAATTTTTGCAGATATATTCTGCAGACCTAGCAATAAGATCATGATGATGTTCTATGCTCTGAGGTTCAAGTATTCCCTTGAGGGTAGTTCGAATTACATTTTATGGAGAGACCAGATGGAGGAATTCTTGGAGGAAAACAGATTGAAGGATTTCAATGATAAGGACATCTCGAAACCAGCTCCAGCTGATGCATAGGATCTAGCATAGTGGAAGAAGTGTGTAACAAAGGCCAGAAGGATTCTACTAGAAGGAGTTCAAGATCATATTGTCTTGAACCTCCATGGAAAGGAAACTCCATATGAAATGTGGAAGGCCTTAATAGATTTTTTTAGAACAACAGTTACCATAGAAATTTGGCATTGAAGGACGAGCTTAGGAAAATCAAGATGGATAAAGGCGACACAATACCAAAGTACTTGACCAAGTTCACCCAATGTCAGGATGAGCTTGGATGTGTTGGTGTTACAATTGCTAAAAATTGTATGGTGATCCTAGCACTTCTAGGCCTTCCCAAGAGTTGGCACAAGTACCAGGATTCGGTAAATGGGAGGGAGAAGCTACCAAAATGGGAGAGTTTGTGGTCCGGCTTGGTGAAAGAAGAGATTCAGCGAAACACTAGAGATGGGACCTCATCCAAATAAGTGGAAAATTATTTTGCATTAGTCAGAAAAGAAAATAAATCCAAGGGAAAGAAGTCCCAAGGCGAGGTGTGCAAGAATAAATACTTGTCCAACATCAAATGTTTTCACTATCACAAGTTCAGGCACTATGCCACGAAATGTCTAGAGAAGAAGGCATGCAAGGAGTCTGCAATAGCAGAAGCAGGTGAAGATCTAGCTTCACAATTCGAACTTGATTTCACTCTCATTGCATGCATGGAAAGCACTGTAATGGGATGCATATGTTATCTCCATAATGGTGCCTTGTTCCATATGACGGGGAATAAATATATTTTTAGTGAATTGGAGGAGAAAGAACACAAGAAGAACATAGAGTTTGGAGATGATGGTAGGTATAACGCGAACAATATCGATACAATTAATTTTTAGAGGTGGTCTGGCTCCCCTCTCTCACTCACATATATGTTCTTTTTTCTTGGAATAAAGAATAATCTTGCTTCCGTCGCGGTATTGGAAGACTATAGCTACGATGTGATTTTTAGCAAAGGAAAGGTTTTCATTAGACACATCGCCACGAGACGGGTGAAGCATATTGGTGTGTGAGTCAAGAACCTATATGCACTTGAGGTACAAGATGCATGCAAAGCCTTGAGGATAAATGAAAAGTTTAGAGACTTCGTGGTTGAGAGAGAGCATGAATTACCTCTCAACATGCAGCCTCATAAGCGGTCTTAGAAAGTTCTGGAGCAACCAAAATTGGAGAAGCAGAGAGGAGCCTGATGGAGACATCCACTCAAGCAGAGACCTCTAGTAGGGGGGAATTTCAAGCCAAGTGGGTAGAGGTAGCACATGCATCCATACCTCCACGTGTGAGGTGGGGTGATGTGAAGCAATAGTTGCAGGAGTGTAGAAACTTAGGCAGGGTCCACTGAGGAGTCCACCTCATGGATAATTAGCTTGCTACGGGGGCCCATAGTATACAATAGCAAGATGGATCAGTGGCAGTTGATGTAGTCAAATTCAAGAGTGACAAATGTGGAGACTAGCAACAGTGATATACTGGGGAGTACAATGCAGATTTGGCAGTAGTGATGGCACAATGTAGAGTAAAAAACAATGCATAGTTTTCAATAGAGTGTATAATAGATAGTAGCAGTTAGAAACTTGGGTGACGAATGCATCATAATGATCACATTTGATTCAATTTGTTTATTTTTTGGGTACTTTTCAGTTGCATATGTTGCAGTAACAACAACAACAGTGATAAGTGTTACATGCAAAACATTCCAAAGGTACTGGATCGAGATATATGTGAATTCCTTTCTTCTTGAGAGGGAGAGTTGAAAATGGCAACACGAAATATTGAAAATGACACTATGAAAGATTATAATTTAGTTTTCCCTTATATTAAATTAGAAGAAAATTGTAATTCCACATCACATGACAACTTGTGTGAGTTAACTAAGTTAGTTTGACTTAGTTGGTTCAGTTAACTCGAGTTGAGGGTTCAACTTGAGTCATGTGGAGTGTTTCCTACTTTTTAGGATCCCTGGTTGAGTTTATTTTGAGTTGTAGTTAATTAACTCGTTTTATCTGAGTTAAAGTCAATTTAACTAGTTCCAACCAGGGATGGAATTTGACGAGAAAATTGCCCGTCATGGGGTGATTTTCCCGTTAAATACAATTGAAAATTTTTTCAAACCGTCAAATTCTGGTTTAATACTCTGCAGACGGGTAAGAAAGTTCTTAAAACCGGCAAATTTGACGAGTAACCTAGTTTTGAAATTCCAACCCTGGTTCCAACTATTGGAGGAACTAGTGAGAGGTATAATAGTGATTTGTCTACTCTATGATCAATCAGTTAACTAATGATTCAACCATAAATAACTTGTGCATGTCTAGGTAGCAGTGAGACATATAGAGATAATGCAAAGGTTTTTTTTTTTTTTGAGGAAAACATTGTAATATTCTCATATTTTCTGACTTATATGCAATATACAGATAACGGGGTTTTTAGTTATGGTTTTCCCCGGGAAATCATTGTGTAATGTGTGATTGAAATTATTTCTCTTGTATGCTTTGTGATTTCGCGCTCGTAATTGGTTTTTGCAATTGCAGGAAATCATTGTGTAATGTGTGATTGAAATTATTTCTCTTGTATGCTTTGTGATTTCGCTCTCATAATTGGTTTTTGCAATTGGTAGAGTAGATTCAAGTCTATTGTTTTAGCATATTACAATTAACAGTTTGAATCTATGTGGATTTTCTACATTAAGGTAGACCCTAACAAAATTAAATCCATTAAGGAATGGAAAATCCCCACAACCATAAAGCATCTTTGAGGATTTGTCAAGTTGACAAGGTATTAACGTAAGTTTGTTAACAATTATAGGAGAATAACAACACCTCTAACAACATTACTAAATAAAGATGCATTTTCTTGGACTCCATAAGCAACTAATGCCTTTGAATATCTTAAAGAAGCAATGTGCCAAGCACCGGTCTTAGCTAAGCTAAACTTCACAAAAAATTAGGCTCCATCGATATCCAAGAGAGAAGGCAAGTTTATGGATACTTGAAACAATGGAGCCATTACTAGATTTTTTAAATTCTTTTACCTAGAATCCAACCACTTTTGACAATGTGAACAATTCCCTCAACCTCAATAAACTTGTCCATATATTAATGCCACTAACCAGAATTTCACATTTTTTATTATTTGATGGCAAGTTTTAAATGTAAAACCTGCCACGTTCAATTTAGATAATCAATCTTAAAATTGAGGTGATCTATTGGTACAAACTCTAGAAAGATTTGTATCACCTCTTTAATATTAATATATGCATTTCTTACCTCTCTTTTATTTTTATTTTTTAGAGAGAAAAAACTCTGTTTCTATATATTAAAACAATCCATATATCAAATTACATAAGTTATCATGTTCAGAAAGTATTCAAATACCAAAAACTATCACCAACTCCTGAAAGAGCTCCAAATAGATATTTACATGTCTATACAGGAACTTGTATTCAAAAGTAATAGATCAGCAGAATGTAATGAAACCATACCACGCATTGGGTTTCTAAAATTGTTGGTGAATGAAAAATTGTTGCTGAAAAATTTGTGAGCTTTCTAGCATAGAAAGCAGGGCTGAAACGTAAATAATTCAAGTGGATTCGAAAGAGATTTCTGACTCTTAATAGAGAAGTTGCAGATAGTACTTAACAAAGAGATTTTATTTAGTGCTGCTCTTACGTATATGCAATCCAGGTAGTAGAGATGATGTGAGAGGGCATTTAATAAATTTAACAGTGGTTAGCTATTTTTGTTTAGGTTGTTGATTTCAGAAATATTTTGGAATTGAATTTGTGATAAAAATTTGATATTATTATTTTTTATTTAATTCCAAAATATATCAAAAATCAACAATACAATTAAATTCAAAGATATTAGTTAACTCATAATAAAGGTTGAAAACTTACAACAGCAGCATAAGCTCATGGCCTAAAAGCTGCTCTACGCACTTCCGGTAATACACAAACATCATCGCGAGAAGGAAATGATGTTTGAAAAAATATAAATGTTGCATCAAGGAGAACTACCAATCTAATCCCAGTTGGCATTAAAATGAAATGTGCGCTCTTAATTCAAATTCCAAATATTAATGCTCCTACTTGTCAAAATTTTCAAATTTCAATTAGCAGATTTTCAAATTAATTCAAATTTCAAATATTAATACTTGTAATTGTCAAAATTTTCAAATTTCAATTAGCGGGTTCTCAAATTCAAATTTGACAATTCAAACAAGCATGCCTACTTTGTATTGTATGGTATATAGTATATGTATATGTGGTCTAGATGAATCCTTTGTTGGAGATGATACCTCACACGCTCTCCTTAAAGGTGTTTGTGTTTTTGTATAATGGATAGGCTCTCTCAAAACCAAGGCCAACCTCACTTTTGGCTTCCTTATGTTGCCCAACTATTGAGAGTATGTTTGCAGACGTTCGATGTCAATGCATGGCATTTTCAAATGTTCGTTTGTTTGTTTGTTTTTTTTTTTCGGTGTGGGGGAATGAAGTGAACTTGAAATTGTAAAGTGTGAAAATTGTTAAATTTGACTAGTGACTTTATTTTGAAATTTTAACTCTGTTTCTAATTTTTACAGTCACTAAATTTGGAATCAACTTTTCAACAATGTAAGTTACCAATTAATTAATCTATTGTGAATGGTGTTGTTTATCAATGAATTTGTTCGAGCAGGAAAAAAAATAGTAAAAATTTTGATCGTAGAAATAGATTCAACACCATCAAAAACCCTCAAAGCACTTAAAATCTTGAAGTTTGACATCTATAACCTAGATTTACAAAAAATTCTACGAAATTTTATTAATATCTTGCTGAAATTTCCATAATTTTCTAGGAAAACCTGAAGCCTCTAAACTATAACATTATTAGTGGCTTCTACTGACTCAGGTTTTGCAATGAATTTGAACACTCCAGAAGAGAAAGACATATGAGGGAAATAAATAACTAACCTACTATCAGACATTTAATGCACACGATAGCAACTCCACCATGCCCATGCGTATAGCGCTAACACATACACCATGCCCATTGACCAGTCTCGACGTGACCGTTGAACCATATCCTCAAACAGATGGCCATACATACCATTGTGAAGGTTTCCCACAACTCCTCCCTGACATATTTCCGACGGTGGCATGCCACCTCCACCTTGATCACCACCGCCACCGTGAGCCCATCAAAGTGTGAGGGTATACGGTATCAGGTATACCATGTACGATACTCTCATTTGAATTTGGAAACCCGTCGAAACACGAGCTTGAATCCTGCCATTCATATTCTACGCGGTCTGAAATTTGAAATTGAATCCGCACCATTACCTTTATGAATTTGAGTCAAGAATATGCAAAGGTTATTCGTGTTCCTCCCACTGCTCATTTATGTTCACAGATAAAAATCACACTGAATTGAAAAAGAAGGAGTTGCAGCTCACAGGTGAGTACTGCACTCAAAACAGAGAGAACACTCTGAGTTTACTCTACATTCATGAATGAGACATTACATCATTAAGTACATCACTAGGAATTAGGAAGTTGCAAACAAACTCCTAAATTGTAGGAACTAATCCTAAACTAAGGAGATACGTTACAACTTGTGTAACCATTTCTCCATTAATATAAAATAATATTAATTATTTTCAACTCCCCCCCTTAATGGAGAAAGGATTATCCTGAACTCCTAGCATCCTTCTAAACAATTCAAACTTTACATGCCCAAGAGGCTTAGTAAATATATCAGCCATATTATCACAAGTTTTACAATATTCAACAAATATCTCTTTTGACTATAGTTTCTCTCTAACAAAATGGAACCGAGTGTCAATGTGCTTGGTATTTTTATGAAAGAATGGATTGTATGCAAGCTTGATGGTACTCTGGTTGTCAGTTTTGATGATAGTTGATTCTTTCTGTTCTTCTCCTGCATCGTTGAGAAGTCTTCTCAACCAGATAGCTTCACATGTGGCTGCACACAATGCTTGGTACTCAGCTTCACATGAAGATAATGCTATAGTGCTTTGCTTTTTGCTGCTCCATGCTATGACCCTGGATCCAATGCTGAAAGCATAACCTGTGATAGACCTTCGATCATCCAAGTTACCTGCCCAATCTGAATCTGAAAAACCTGCTAGAGTAACATCGGAAGTGTCAGTGTACAAAATACCATAATTACTAGTACCACTAAGATACCTCAACACACTTTTTGCTGTGACCCAGTGTCTTTCGAGTGGTTTCGACATGAACTGGCTCAACATACTAACAGAGTATGCCAAATCTGGTCTAGTTGTAGTGAGATATATCAAACTGCCAACTAGTTGTCTATACATAGTGGCATCCACCTCTTTAGTGCCATCGTCACTGCTCAACTTTAAGTTCTGTTGCAATGGTGTTGCTGCTGATCTGCACTGCTCCATTCTGAACCTTTCCAGCAAGCTTCTGGCATACTTCCCTTGTGTAAGAAAAGTCTGTCCAGAATCTTTCCGTACCTCCAATCCCAAGCAGTAATGTAGATTTCCGATATCTTTCATCTCAAACACTTGTGACATCTGCTATTTGATTTCTTTGATCAGATTGTTAGCATCCTCTGTTATGATCATATCATCTACATACAAAGAAATCAAAATAATTTGCCTCTGTTTATTGAACTTGGTATACAGATTTGGATCATTCAAGCTCCTATGAAAGCCATGTTGTACAAAGAATGAGTCAATCTTCTCATACCACGACCTGGGTGCTTGTTTTAAACCATAAAGTGCCTTTTTCAATTTACAAACAAGATGTTCCTGCCCCTTTTTCACAAAACCTTCAGGCTGAACTAAATAAATTTCTTCTTTCAAGTCACCATTCAGAAATGCAGACTTAACATCTAGCTGGTGTAGCTGCCATTTATGTTTTGTTGCTAAGAAATTAGCATTCTAATGGTGTTTAATTTGGCTACAAGAGCAAAGGTGTCATTGAAATCTATTCCCTCTTGCTGTGAGTAACCCTTTGCTACCAGTCTAGCTTTAAGTTTTTCTATACTCCCATCTGCATTTATTTTAGGTTTGTACAGCCATTTGCATCCTATGGGGGTTTTACCTTCAGGAAATTCAACCAAATCCCAAGTATGGTTTTTGTTTATTGATTCTATTTCCTCATGCATTGCAGCCCTCCATTCATCAGATTTACTTGCTTCCTCATAATTTGCAGGTTCTACAATGTTTAAAATCTTTGACATTAATGCATATTCTTTCAATTTAGATGGTAATTGAGTCTTCCTACTTGATCTCCTTGGTAGGGGACTTACCTCAAATATGTCTATTTCAGCCTTCTCCGGGCTTGCATCATTGATTACATTACCTGTTACTTCTTCTTCTTGTTTCTGCTCCTGCACTTCATCATCCTCACTGTTTTCTTCCATTAGCAATGGAATGTGCCAATCACTGTTAGAGTCATCCTTTCCTTCTTCAACCTGTTCATGAAATATGACATCTCTGCTTGCAAAAACCTTATGAGTCACAAGATTAAATAACTTATATGCCTTGAACTCGGTGCCATATCCAACAAAGATACATTTCAAGGCTTTTGGATCTAACTTCTTCCTATCTGCCTTAGGTATATGAGCATAAGCTTTTGACCCAAATATTCTTAAATGACTCACTGCTGGTTTGAATCCAAACAATGCTTCAAAAGGGGTTTTGAAGCCTAGACATCTAGTAGGACTCCTATTCTTTAAATACACAGCAGTGTTAATAGCTTCTGCCCAAAAACCATTTGAAAGACCCTTACCTTGAAGCATGCTCCTTGCGCACTCCACCAGAGTTCTGTTCTTTCGTTCTGCCACTCCATTCTGCTGAGGAGTGTGGGGCACTGTGAACTGTTGAATAATCCCATGCTGCTTGCAGAAATTCATGAATTCTCCCAACTTGTATTCTCCCCCTTGATCTGAGCGGAGAATTTTTATCCTTTTTCCTGTCTGGTTTTCTACCATAGATTTAAACTCTTTAAAATACTGAAAGGCTTGACTCTTTTTACTTAGAAAGTATATCCATGAGAACCTAGTGCAATCATCTGTAAATAAGAGAAAATAATATGAACCTCCTAGTGACCTAGTCTGCATAGGTCCGCATATATCTGTATGCACCAGTTCTAAGATATCTCTTTCTTTTCCATTAACATGCAAAGGGAACTCTTCTCTATGCATTTTTCCTAATGCACATCCATCACAGTCCAACTTAACATTATGGAGAACAGGGAGTCCATCAACCATACCTTTTCTCTGAAGTAAGATGAGGTCTTGCAGATTAAGATGGCCAAATCTCTGATGCCAGAGATCTTCAGCTGTCGATCCAGTTGCAACCATTGCTTTCTTTGTCATACTTTTCACGTCTAATCTGTACAAGCTCCCCACACGCACTCCTGTTGCAACTGTTTCCATCTGGCTATCCTTTATGACACAGTTAGTCTTAAAGAATTGAACTTGCATGTCCTGATCAGTAATCATTGAGACAGAGATCAAATTTTTCTTAATTCCGGGCACATACAATACATTTTTAAGGTGTCTAATGTTACCGCTAGGTAATTTTACCAGAATGTCACCATATCCTCTGATCTCATATCCACTATCATCCCCTAAATAAATTTTCGACCCACATGAATTTTCTTCAAGACTTTCAAACCAATCCTTCTTACCTGTCATATGTGAGGATGCACCAGAGTCGACATACCATATGTCGTCCTCATCTCCCTTTGAAGCTGAAAGAGCACAATCAGCTGTAAATAGTCGAAGTTCATGGCTATGATCCTCATCTTCCTCAACGAAGTATCCTCTGTGCTTTCTCTGTTTATTTCTTGCTTCGTCTGCCTGCCTCTTATTACACTCTTTAATCTGATGACCAGGTTTTCCACAGTAAAAACATTTCTTGCTGGGAAAATTATTAGCAGACATAACTTTAAATGGTCTCTTCTGAAATGTGTTGGCTCCTCTCTGCTGCTGCTGTGGTTGCTGTTGCTGTTGTGGCTGCTTCCCTCTATATTGTCTCCTTTTTGCCATCAGAGCAAGGTCATTGCTCTGCGATTTCAAATTTTGTCGTCGCTCTTCTTCCTGTAGCAGAATCCCTGTCAGCTCTTCAAACGTAGGGGCTTTCTCCCTTGCTGCCAGCCCTGTGATAAACATCTGGTATTCATCTGTCATTCCGTTCAATGTGATCGTGACCAGATCCGAATCGAAAACTTTCTCTCCGATATCTCCCAATCTGTCCTTCAGGTTTTTGACTCTCGCAATGAATCCAACAGCGGACTCATTCTCCTCCATCTTCATCGCAAACAGATTGCCTTTGAGTGACAAGAAACGGTTTGTATTCTGTGTCTGGTATAGGTTTTTAATCATCGTCCAAATGTGAGTGGCCGATTTACAGTCTCTAATATGCGGGATAATATTTTCCTTGACGGACATCTTCAATATGACCTTTGCTTTTGTCTCCCTTTTATCCCAGTCTTGTTCTTGTGCAGCTGATCCTGGTCTCAGCTCACTTCCTATAACGATCGACCACGCATTTGCGCTTTCAAGTAAAGTCTGTATCTTGAATTTCCAGTTGGAGAAATTCGATCCATCGAGTTTGCCATACTCGTGGAGATACGATTCTATACTGTTATTCATATTGGACTGATAAACTTTCTGATCCTCTGATGAATAATTCAACTGAATAATTGTAGGACACACTAAAAAAAAAATTACCACATACCAGATCCTGACCACTGTTTTCCAAAAAAAAAAAAATTGTACCTTCAATGTGCCACCACCGGGCAAATCCAATCTGTTGCCACCGAGCAAATCAGGAGCTTCAATGTGCCGCCACCGGGCAAATCCGATCTGCTGCCACCGAGAAAATCAGGAGCTTCAATGTGCCACCACCGGGCAAGTCCGATCTGCTGCCACTGAGCAAATCAGGATCTTCAATGTGCCACCACCGGGCAAGTCCGATCTGCTGCCATCGAGCAAATTAGGAACTTCAATGCACCACCACCGGGAAAATCCGATCTGCTGCCACCAAGAAAATCGGGAACTTTAATACGCCACCACCGGGCAAGTCCGATCTGCCACCACCGGGCGAATTCAGAACTTCAATGTTCCACCACCGGGCAGGGCTGATCTGCAAAAAAAAAATTGCGGACCTTCCCAAAGAGAAAGAGGCTGGCGCTTCTTTGATGCGAAAAATCTGCACCCAAATCAAAATGCGCGCGAGTCCCAGCCCTGGCGCGCCTTTTGCGAGTACTTCCGCGCCAATAGCGTATTTTGGCACGCTGGCGCGCTTATCTCCCTCAAACCCGCGCCAATGGCGCGACTGTTCGCGAAAAAACCGCGCCAATCCTTTCTCTTGCTCAGAGATGATCAGTCATCTGAGACCTGTGTTTCAGGTGTTACTGCAGTCCACCTGAATCTACGAAAACTTCTGTAAGCTCTTCTGCCACTACGGTTCTGTAATCAATGATGCATCCTAAAAAAAATAAGGCTGTCCCTACTCTGAGCTCTGATACCAAGATAAAAATCACTTTGAATTGAAAAAGAAGGAGTTGTAGCTCATAGGTGAGTACTGCACCTGGAGACTGCACTCAAAACAGAGAGAACACTCTGAGTTTACTCTACATTCATGAATGAGACATTACATCATTAAGTACATCACTAGGAATTAGGATGTTGCAAACAAACTCCTAAATTGTAGGAACTAATCCTAAACTAAGGAGATACGTTACAACTTGTGTAACCATTTCTCCATTAATATAAAATAATATTAATTATTTTCAACTTTCACAGAGGGGGATTCTGCATCAAATCCGCTGCAACTCCATTTTATCACAACTATCTTAATAAAGTGGCTAAAACACCAAAGCGAGAAGTTGGATGTTGGGGGATGCGAGAAGCTCCATAGCATACCAGGGTTGGGGCAGGTCACACAACTAACATAATTATATGTTCGTATATTTATCTTAATTTTGGTTCTATCAAGAGTGGAGAGATCAAATTTCTCAAAGTGTAAAACTAAGAGAAAAAATTTGCACCTGTATAAATTTTATTCCTTTTAACATTTGATAGATCTCAGATATAAATTTAAGAGAATCTAAGCTACTTTTAATATATAATCTTTCTAGATTAAAAAAATTTAAATACTTTTTAAAAATTGTTTTTCAATTATAAATTTGATTTTTCTTTTGTTTTTTTTTTTTTTTAAATTATTAGTTTAATTCAATTATTTTAATTAATTCATTGATGAAGTGCGACATTATTTAGCTTTTGTGAAAATTCTTTTTTATATAAATAATTTGAAAAAAAAAGTTATTTTGTGAAAATTCATTTTTAAATAAATAATTTGAAAAATAAAGTTATAACAAGCTTAAATGCTCTGTTGCCTCTTATTAGTATATCAAGGTGATAACTTGAACAATGTTGAAGTCGAGGTTAGTGTAGTTTAGGCTAGGGAAGTGTACACATTGTAGTGAATGTTCAATACACTAGATGTGTTGCCCTGCAGTGGATGCCTTCAACTGTTATTCCCAATAATGTTCACGTAGAGCCATGTAGCAAATCCTCCACGAAAGGGAAAGGAGGAGTTGATTGAGAGAGTTGTAAACCTTCAAGATACTTGCAAGGTTCATTCAAGTTATTGTTTTTATTCTTTTTACATTCTTGTAGGCCCTCGGTGAAAAATATTAGCTACAAAATCAAGTTCGCATATTTAGTGGGTCAGATGTTACTCAACTCCATGTGGAATTGCTTTTATCCTTGGTTGACACACTTCAACTTCACCAAATTAGTTACATTCCTAATTTTTTAAACTTGTAGAGTGATTTGTGATGTGTTTATATCAGGACTTTTGAAAGAATATATGAATGAAATTTAAGTATAATAGCAAAATTTTTAATATAACGGAGGTGGTAAATAAAAACAAAAATTTAGCTTTTGGATCACAGAGTATATTCAATGGAAACCTAGTATCTTTGTGAATGCATCATATCTGTTAAAATTAGGATGAAATCAGTGACGTTTTTGATAAATTAAAACCAATCCAAAACAAATTATAGATATATATTTTTAATAGGGATGCATAAATGTAATCCGCTAAGTAAATATTAGTGAGAATTAAAAAAAAAAAATATTGACATATAACCTTTCTCAATACTTTCACAATGCTCGAGGCATACCTCTCCATGGTCATACTTCTGCAGGTATTTAGAAGCCTACCATCAATTTAAAATTGGGCCCACGTGAAACATTTCAAATCAACCGAAACTGTAGGATCAATTCAAATCAACATTACTCTATGTATAGGTGAGATTGACTAATAAATAAATATTAAGACTCAAAAATTAAAATTAAAATTGTTTTGAAATGTTATAGTAATAACCATCGACTGTCATTTGTGACTGGCTAATCTTTTTACATATTTTGGTTTCAAGATGAAGCCAAATAAATATAGGATAAAATATTGGCAGTGGTTCTTAAGTAAATTTGAAAAGAGGATGGTTTTGTGAACACATAGATGGTTAACTATTGGAGGTAGGTATATTTTGGTATAATCGGTACTGTAACATATACACTACAAGTAAAAGACCCTCTAGCGGATGTTTTTGAGGAACCCCTTATAAAAATACCCCAAACATTCGTTTTAGCGGAGGTTCCTAGAGGAGGTTGGCGGGTGGAGGTTTTTGCGGATGTATTTCATCTGGTGCTCTTATCACCGAAAAATGCACCGGTGCGTTCAAGACGACATAGCACCAATGCGGTTAAAAATTTGGCACACTGAACACCGTGCGCTCCGTACACACATGCCCGGTGTATTGTAATTTTGTAGAGTACCAGTACTTTGCATAACTTCCGCATCGGTGTGGAATCAAGAAAACGCACTGGGGCATCCATAAAACACGTGCACCTGTAGATGGTTAAATAACAAAAATAATGGCAAAAAAACTGCATAAAACATTGGCAGACTGGAAACCATGCGCTCCGTACACACCCGCCCGGTGCCTTTTATTAAGGAACAACACCGACGCGTGTCAACTCGTCGAACACCAGTGTCTCATAAAAAGCGCGTGGAACAGAAACTACCCGGGGTTAAATGAGTGAAATGCACTTGGGCCCCATAAATTTCGCGCACCGGAAAAGGTTTAAAAAGAAAAATTACGCCCAAAAAACCGCAAAAATCATTGGTTCACTGGAAAACGTTCCCGGTGCGTTACCTCTAAGCCGCCCCGGTGTCTCATAAAAAGCGCGTGGAACAGAAACCGCCCAGTGCGGAATTACTAAAACGCACCGAGGCTCCAGTGATATCGCGCACCGGAAAAGGGTTAAAAAAATTAAATTGCGGCCAAAAAACCGCAGAAATAATTGGTTCATCGGACAACGTTCCCGGTGCATCTTATTACTGTAGAGCACTGATGCGTTACTTCTAAGCCGCCCTGGTGTCTCATAGAAAGCGCGCGGAACAGAAACCGCCCAGTGCGGAATTACTGAAACGCACCAGGGCTCCAGTATTACTGCGCATCGGAAAAGGGTTAAAAAAATAATTACGGCCAAAAAAACTGCAGAAATCATTGGTTCACCGGATAACGTTCCTAGTGCGTCTTATTACTATAGAGCACCGGTGCGTTACCGCAAAGCCACCCCAGTGTCTCATAAAAAGCGCGCGGAATAGAAACCGCCCTGTGCGGAATGATCGAAACGTGCCGGGGCCCCATTAATGCCGCGCACCGGAAAAGGGTTTAAAAAAACAAAATTACGGCCAAAAAACTGCACAAATCATTGGTTCACCGGACAGTGTGCCCGGTGCGTCTTATTAATGTAGAGCACCGATGTGTTACCGCTAGGCAGCCCCAGTGCCTCCTAAATGCATGCGAAAACAGAAACCGTCTGGGGCGGCATAGTGCAAACGCACCGGTACACCAATAAAAACCCCGCGCACTGGAACAGGGTTAGATAAAAAAATTACGGCCAAAAAAACACATTTTTCACTTTTGTCAGTGCTACAGAGCTTTCAAGCACTAGTGCAAGTTATCCTTGTTTGAGCTGCACTGACATCCGTGTTCCCATTACACTTATTGCATGCACTGCTGTTGTGCATTGCCACCAATCTCTAGCTTGAATTTTATAAAACAGTAGACAAATTTTCTTTTGTAAAATGTACAGCCAATATGCCTCCTCGACAGGGAAATGTACAGGTATTTTTCTTGTTTTTTCATAATTAAACCTTTTAGCAGATTAGAATTTGAAAAAACCTTAAAATTAACCATTAAAAAAAAAAAAAAATTGTCGCGTGGTGCGCTCGTGTCCTTCTGCTCGCACCAGTTTGCGGTGCTGCCTGTAAATTTACAGGTCGCATCGCAACCGGTGTTGACGTTAGCTGCACCGGTTCCGGCGCGGTACCTCGTAGCACACCATGTTATTTTAAATTTTTTTAAAAAGTGCGGTGCAGTCGGTTACCAGGCCGCACCGTTGACAATGGTGTATTGCGGCAACTCGGTGCGTTGACGGACTTCCAAGCCCCAGGGTGGGTAATGTTTTCAGCACACCAGTACCGCAATTTGACATTGTCAACGGTTTGGGCTGGTAAAATAGTGTTAAGGGCATCCACACTAATTCCGGGGCGGATACCACAGGCGCACTGTGTTATTTAAATTTCTTTAAAAAGAGCGGTGCGGTCAGCTACCTGGTCGCATCGTTGACCTAGTTCAATTGTGGTGGAGTAGTGCGTTGACAGAGATAACCACCCCGGGCCAGCTATTTTTGTCAGCGCACGACTTACCGTATTGGCCTAGGCCAACAGTGCGGCATCTTAAAATACCGCACCGACGACTATGTACAGTAGCAGGAGCGCAGTGTGATGACTTAGTTATAAGCCTCGAGCGGATAGTGAAGTCAGCACACTGGCCTCCTGACACCGCACGTAGTGAACGGTGCGCTAAAAACATTTTCTGGAGCACCGCTTCCAGTGCGGTCGATATCATGAGGTGCACTGTATCCGGTGCGCTCTGTGGTGTGACACACCAGGACCGGTGCATGAATGTGTTTTTGGCGCACCGACTCTTGTTTTATTTATTTTGCAAAAAATAAATATATACTTATATTTGTAAATACACGTGTCATTTAATAAAAAAATTGTGTTTAAAATGTCAATCATTCATAGACATGAAAGGAGAGAAGAGGGGCAACAACAACAACAACAGGTGGAACAATATAAAATGGTTCACCTGTGGGAGGCAAGGGAGAGGGAGAGAGATGCATACCCTCGCCCTATTACAACAACGGCGCAAGGGCTCTTTAGGCAGGTAGGCCTCCTCAAGTTCTATGAGGAGGCTACTTCCCTAAAGTCCCATAGTTTGTTTTTGAGACATCTTATTCGAAGGTGGAATGCCCAGCAACAGGCTTTCCGGGTTGGTATCAACCAGTGGTACATGCCCACTAAGGAGGATGTATATTTTATTACAGGGCCATCGAGGAGAGGGGTGGATTTTCCCTCGTTCCCCAAGGTTCCAGCTGGCTGTGTGGCAGGGAGTCAGTTAGTTTACTCCCAGAGATACATTAGAGAAAATTTATTATCTCATGCAGAGTTTTAGGTTGTTGGAGGGGAGTTACGTATTGGTGCGTTTGGTTGTGAGGAGCTCCAGTGTCTCTCACTTATCACTTCGACCATTTTTCACAAAACCAGTGACGGGCAACACATTAGTTGCCAGCTTTTATATTATGTTGATTCTTTACTATAGTAGCCATGACTTGTCAGGTGGTCTGCAATTTTTTTGCAATAATTCTGTACAACATTAGATAAATGTCGTGCTCATGCACAAGGGAGGGTCAAATTCCCTTTTGCTTCAGAGATTTTTTGTTTATTTTTTGATAGGTTTCCAGAGACGAGGCCTTCCTTTCTTCGGTAGCCTCGTAGGCCGATTACTGAGGCACGTATGCACATGTGGGGGCAGATGATGCCCAAGAGGGAGGAGACTCTTTTTCTAGCGAGGATATCAGATGATGCACTGAAGTTGCTAGCCAGTGTTGATGGGAATCCCTTCATTTTGGTCCCTTGTCCTTATGCGGGGTTGGATTGGTGAGCGGGTGCCAACATCCTCTTCACAGCTGATGAGCTGCCAGATGATAGAGGTAATATTATTTTTTTATTTAAATTTATTCTAACATGTTCTTTAACTTGTTTTTATTAAATTGTGTAATAAAATCCTCTAATTGTCGTTGTGTACTTGTATATATTGTTGAGATTTTCTGTTTTCAATAAAATAGGCAAAATCTCAGTAGATGACAACAATAGGAATTAGTTCCTAGATTAGCTCCAGTTTGTTGGGAGGGAGTTAATGCATCCTAAATTTAATGTGAGAGGATTTATGAGGCAGTTAGATTCTCTTTGCTATTTGTTTCTCCTACGAGATTGTTTGGTGAGTGTGAGAGTTTGTAATCTCCTGTTTGATAATAAAGATTGCCGATGCCTATGTTGTGTGGACGTAGCCCAGATTGGTTGGGTGAACCACGTTAAACCTCTGTGTTTATGTGCATGATTTATTTGCTGAGTATTTGTTTAATTTGCTGTGCATCTGATCTCCAACAAGTGGTATCAGAGGAGTTGGAGGCGTGGCGCAGCTGGAGCGCGTGCTGGAGGTGGAGCGCAAAGGCGTGTTGGACTGCGTGCCTGGAGGTGCTGCGCAGAGGGAACTCGGTCCCAAGTGTGCTGCCTGGTGTGCTGCGGAGTGTGTCCAACCTGCGTGGAGGGCACTATTCAAACCTGCGCGTGGAGGTTGCAGGTGCGTTTATTGGTGCGCACTGTTGTTCAAACTGCGTGGAGTCAAAGTGGTTTACAACAGCATGAACACAAGCGTGGAGTCAAGGAGCCCCAGCCTCATGAACGAATCAATGAATGAGGGTATTAATTTTAACATCTGATTTACAAAGAGAGACAAAATATTGAAAGTAAAGTGAGAGCGGAGAGAAAACGTTTGCAATGCGTATTGCTGGTGAGTGGATTGCTGGCAGATTTTCTGCGTGAAGATGTGGTGCAGCGAAAGGTGAATTGTTGTTTCTTCATCCGGACGTGGAGACTGCTGACTGCTGGTAATGTTTCTTAAACACTGCTGTTGCGTGGTGCTGGTGAGTGTGAGAGTTTGTAATCTCCTGTTTGATAATAAAGATTGCCGATGCCTATGTTGTGTGGACATAGCCCAGATTGGTTGGGTGAACCACGTTAAACCTCTGTGTTTATGTGCATGATTTATTTGCTGAGTATTTGTTTAATTTGCTGTGCATATGATCTCCAACAAGTGGTATCGGAGCAGTTTTTTTGACTCCATCATTAACTGATCTATATGTCTTAAACCATTCTCTATGAATACACGTGTGGTTTGAAACCTTTCTGTTTACACCTACAACATTTTTTTTTGCCAGCGCAGTTTTTAATTACTCCACATGAGTTTAAAGATGAAAATGGAGTTCCTTTAAAGAATCTTATAATAAGGAAAATTCTATCATGCGATAACTTTGAAGAATGGCTCGTTGAGAGATTTTTTAAAGTGTATGTTTATTTTTTTGTGGTGCGGTGTTGAACATTGTGCGTTGAAAACCGCAAGGGTATTTCGACGGCCACAAATTGCCAAATTGGTAGAATTTGATACTGAGTTTTATATATTGTAATTCACAGCAAAAAGTTTGTTTTTTGAAAGCAAAGGCATATAAGTGCATATGGCAGAAATTTGTATGTGAAGTACAAAGGGCAGATATTTGTTTGTTTTTTTAAGGCAAAGGCATTTTTTAAACACAAACTTCATTTATTTAAAGTTGGGTTCTGGAGATTATTGTGTTTTTGCTGATACAAGATGGCGAAAACTCAAAGTGCCCGTTTTGAGATTGAGAAGTTTAATGGCAAGAATAATTTCGAGATCTGGAAGGTTAAGATGCACGATCTGCTGATTCAACAAGGCGTGGCGAAAGCGCTGTTGGGGAAAAGCAAAAGGCCTTCTTCCTTGACGAAGGATGAATGGGATGAGTTGGATGACAGAGCTCTGAGCGCAATTCGGTTATGTCTGGCGGATGACGTTCTGTTCAACATTGTGTCAGAGAAGACCGCCGCAGGCTTGTGGATGAAGCTTGAAAAGCTCTACATGACGAAATCTTTGACAAATCGGATTCTCCTGAAGCGACAGCTTTATGGTTTGCGGATGAAGGAAGGTACCTCAATTACTGACCATCTGAATGTTTTCAATACTCTATTGGTACAATTACAAAGTCTAGAAGTAAAATTTGATTCAGAGGATAAGGCAATAACTCTATTGTGTTCATTGCCCGAATCATGGGATCACTTTGTTACTTCCATAAGCTTTAGTACTGCAGACATCCTTGAGTTTGACGATGTGGTTGGAGCCTTGTTGTCTGAGGAGACGAGGAAGAGGTCGAATGCAGACACCTCTACATCAGAGGTAATGATGGCCAGAGGTCGCTCGAGAGAGAGACACTCCGGGGGTAAGCATAGCAACTCTTGTTCAAAGTCTAAAGTAAAGAAGACAAAGGTGAAGTGCTGGCATTGTGGGAAAGCTGGACACCTGAAGAAGGATTGCTGGAAGCGACAGCAGGCTGCTAAAGAAGCTTCATCAACAGAGAAGAAGGAAGCAAACACGACAGATACAGGTTCGACATCTGGTTCAGGTATGAGCGACGAAGTGTTATCAGTTAATATGTCAAATCATGATCAACATTGGTTGTTAGATTCCGGTGCATCAAACCACAAGTGTATTCATAGAGAATGGTTTAAGACATATAGATCAGTTAATGATGGAGTCGTGTACATGGGTAATGATGTCACATCTAATATTGTTGGGATAGGAAGTATACAACTGCAAATGTTTGATGGCACAACTAAATTGTTAACTGATGTAAGGCATGTACCAGATTTAAGGAAAAATTTGATTTCATTAGGAGCACTTGATACAAATGGATATAAAACTGTAATTCAAGGTGGAGTAATGAAAATTTACAAAGGTATTTTACTAGTATTGAAAGCTAAGAAAGTAGGAAATCTATTTCAGTTAGAAGGAAGTATAGGGTCAGATTTTGTGTCTACGATGTCTGAACATGACAGTAGTTCCATTCACTTATGGCATCAAAGATTGGGCCATATGAGCGAAAGAGGGTTAAAGATTTTGGTTGATCGCAAATTACTTCCTAATCTAAAGTCTGAAAAGTTAGATTTCTATAAACATTGTCTGTTTGGCAAACAAAGTAAACAAAAGTTTAAAACAGGCAAACATACTAGTAAAGGCATACTTGATTATATCCATTCAGATGTTTGGGGTCCAGCCCCTACAACGTCATATGGTGGCTCGTCATATTTTGTGTCGTTCATTGATGACTTTTCTAGGAAGGTGTGGGTCTACATGTTGAAAAGAAAGTCTGATGTTTTTTCAGTTTTCAAGCAGTTTAGAGCATTGGTAGAAAATATCACTGGTAGAACTATAAAGTGTTTAAGAACTGACAATGGTGGTGAGTTTACTTCCAAGGAGTTTGAAAACTATTGCAAGGATGCAGGGATCGAGAGACATAAGACTACTGTTTATACTCCTCAGCAAAATGGAGTTGCTGAACGCATGAACAAGACTCTTTTGGAGAGAGCAAGGAGTATGCTGAGTAACGCTGGTTTGCAGAAGGAGTTGTGGACAGAAGCGGTGGCTACAACTTGTTATGTGATAAATCGGTCACCATCGACAGCGATAGGTTGCAAGATTCCTCAAGAGGTATGGAAAGGTCACCCTTGTGATTATTCTAAACTCAGAGTGTTTGGTTGTGATGCATATGCTCTAGTGCCTAAACATCAGCGAACTAAATTAGATCCAAAATCAAAAAGGTATATCTTTGTTGGGTATGGTGATGGAACAAAGGGATATAGATTGTGGGATCCTACTACCCGCAAAATCATCATCAACAGAGATGTAAAGTTTAATGAATCCTCTCTTGTACAGTTAGATGTAGATAATAAATTGAAACAGGATGATGTATTTGATTTTCAGCACATTCAGTTTGATAGCATTTCTAATGATAGTCATGATGACCATAGTTCAGATACTAGTCATGAACAGGTTTCAGAATCAGAACATGAACAGGGTTCAGGTTTAGATCATGAACAGGTCTCAGATACTGATCGACAAGAAGTTCCTACAGATGGTAGTCAGCCAATTGTGGAAGCACCAGAAACATCCTTAAGGAGGTCTACAAGAATAAAACGTCTGCCTAGAAGGTATGATGATTATGTTACTTCAGTTGCTTTGACCGCTAACGATGATGAACCTCTGTGCTATCAGGAAGCTATAGAAGGTTCAAAAAGTGATAAGTGGAAAGCAGCTATGAAGGAAGAAATGATGGCCTTAGGTAAGAATGGCACATGGGATCTGGTTGAACTTCCAAAAGACAGGAAAACTGTGGGATGTAAATGGGTTTTCAAGGTGAAACGGGGTGTGAATGATTCAGAAGACAGATACAAAGCAAGGCTGGTTGCAAAAGGATTTTCTCAGAAAGCTGGCATAGACTTTCATGAGATATTTTCACCAGTTGTTAAAATTGTTTCAATTAGAATTGTGTTAGCGTTAGTTGCTTTGTTTGATTTAGAGTTACATCAACTAGATGTTAAGACTGCTTTTTTACATGGAGATTTAGATGAGGAAATTTATATGGAACAACCGGAAGGGTTTGTTCAACATCGCAATAAGAAATTTGTCTGCAGGCTCAAGAAGTCATTGTATGGTCTGAAGCAGTCGCCTCGACAGTGGTACAAGAAATTTGATTCTTTCATGTTGAGTCAAAAATATATAAGAAGTGAATATGATCATTGTGTTTACTTTAAGCAATTAAGTAATGGCATGTTCATTATCTTAGTGTTGTATGTTGACGATATGCTTTTAGCAAGCAAAAGCATTGAAGAAATCAACAGGTTAAAGACTCAGATGGCAAGGACATTTGATATGAAAGATCTAGGAGCAGCAAGACAGATTTTGGGCATAGAGATTTTCAGAGACAGAAGCAATGGTAAGCTGTGGCTATCACAACAGAAGTATATTGAGAAAATACTCTTGAGGTTTGGTATGAACAATGTGAAGCCTGTGTCAGTCCCTTTAGCTTCCCATTTTAAGCTTTCTTCCAGTTTATGTCCTAATACAGATGAAGAAAAGGATTATATGTCTCGAATTCCATATGCCAATGTAGTAGGATGTTTGATGTATGTGATGGTTTGTACTCGACCAGATATTTCACATGCAGTTGGGGTTGTCAGCAGGTACATGGAAAATTCGGGTAAAGAACACTGGTCAGCAGTGAAATGGGTGCTTCGGTATTTGAGAGGCACAAGTAGTTATTGTATCACTTACAATAAGAGTAGTGAATTTGTTTGCGGATATGTTGATTCCGATTTTGCAGGTGATTTGGATAAGAGAAGGTCAACTTCAGGGTACGTATTTACTCTTGCAGGTGGAGCTATTAGCTAGATGTCAAAGCTACAAAACATTGTTGCTTTATCCACTACTGAAGCAGAATACATTGCTGCTTCGCATGCTTGCAAAGAGGCGGTTTGGTTGAAAGGTTTGCTTGGTGAGTTTGGTAGGTTACAGGACAACATCAAGTTACTTTATGATAGTCAAAGTGCAATACATTTGGCTAAGAATCCGGCCTATCATAGTAAATCAAAGCATATTCCAATTAAGTACCATTTTGTAAGACAGGTTATCACTGAAAGGGGAGTCTCTCTTGAAAAGGTGCATACAAAGGAAAATTGTGCAGACATGTTCACGAAACCAATTTTGTTAGAGAAGCTGCGTTGGTGTTTGGCTTCTCTTGGCTTGCAGAAGAGATAAAATAATAATAACAGGGCATCAGGCTAATTGTTGTCAAGGTGGAGATTGTTGAGATTTTCTGTTTTCAATAAAATAGGCAAAATCTCAGTAGATGACAACAATAGGAATTAGTTCCTAGATTAGCTCCAGTTTGTTGGGAGGGAGTTAATGCATCCTAAATTTAATGTGAGAGGATTTATGAGGCAGTTAGATTCTCTTTGCTATATAACAGGTATCCATACGGATTTTTTGGTGAGTGTGAGAGTTTGTAATCTCCTGTTTGATAATAAAGATTGCCGATGCCTATGTTGTGTGGACGTAGCCCAGATTGGTTGGGTGAACCACGTTAAACCTCTGTGTTTATGTGCATGATTTATTTGTTGAGTATTTGTTTAATTTGCTGTGCATCTGATCTCCAACATATATTTTGCAGACATTGGCTCTTTTGATGGCGAGGAGATTCCGCCCACCACCACCTAATCTAGGTGTGGATCCTCATGATGAGGATGAGGGCATGTTAGATATTGACGAGGATCATTAGGAGGCCGGTCCAGATCATAGACCTGCTCATGCTGGTGCACCGGTGCGCGATCGACGTCTTAGTGATGCTAGATACAGGATGGAGTTGGGTGACCAACTCATTGCATTGATTGTTGAGGCGGGCATCAGGCCCGTTGATTTCAGAGACATAGAGGCCGATGACAGGCTATCATAGATGTGGAGAGGCATGCTGTGTGACATGTACAACATGATGCGGCATGTCGTAGGAGTTACAACAACTTTTACGCGACTGACAAGGATTGGTGCACGTTAATATCGAGCCGCAACACATGATGGACTGTCTGTGAGGTGCATTGTACCATCATCTCATGATTGTTCACAACCTCGCGCTGCGCCAGATTTGCATGAGCCTCCAGTAGCATCTACTAACAGTCATCATGGAGATGAGGCTAGACCATCGACCACTTGTACTGATATTGATGTTGTACTACCTCTAGCTGATCCATGACATTTATATTACAGTTTTATATTTTAAACATTATTTAGTTATATATATATTATATGGTCCATGTATTTTATGTTCATGTTGCAGTTGTACTTAATTTACATGTTGGTGATCATCATGATGTGTATGTTGTTAGGTCATGTTAGATATGTTAATTTAATGTGCAACTTGCAGATAGATGTGTATATGATAGCATGAGATGTATATTTGATATTTTTGTTGTACTAATGATGTTAATATATAATGTTAATTGTGTTTTGTTAGATGATCATGATCACGATGATGCAGTTAGCAATTTTGAATGTGTTTTTTAGTCAAATATGATGTTTGTACGATGATTATCATGAACGTGATGTTTATTAATTAATTTAATACCAAATGATCATGATATTGTAAATTTGTAATATTTGTATTTCTAATTGTATTTAAAATTCTAAAATTGTAATTATAATGGTATATATGTGAATTTCTAAAATTGTAATTGTAATTGTAATTTTTAAAATTGTAAAATTATAATTGTAATTGTAATTATAATTATAATTGTAATTGTATGTAAAATATTTGTAAAATTTTATTTGTATTAATGTGAAATGAATTTATTAAAATTTGTAAATTTGTAAATTTTAAATAATTGTAAAATAATAAATCTAGAATAATATGATTTATTGTAACATAATAAAGTTTAGAAAATAATGCAAATAAATTCCTGTACTTTAGAATTAGAATTATTTTATTATGATCTTAGATACAAAAAAAAAAGAACTAATTTACACAATACGCCATTATTTTCGAGATCAACATAATACCAAATTATCAAGTGAATTATTGATTTTAACATTAACACAATGCAAATTACCAATTAATTCAAAATACATATTATATTAATATTTCGAAAAACCCATCTTAAAAAGTATAAATATTGATGAAATAACACATGTACCATATCACTCTCGTTTCTCATGATCACCCTCATTATCTTCTAGCTCGCATGGCATGATAACACTATTGTTCTCAAAAATATGTTTTGATCTAGGGTCATGTGTCAATACGAACTACCAATCCCTATCCAACACATTTGGGTAAAAAAACACCTGGTTGCAGTGTTTAGGGAAAACATAGGGCTCCTTAGCTTCATCCCACATCTTTCTAGAGTTGATACATATTAGCCTACTATCGTGATCTTCCTTTACATTATTCCGATCAACCGTGTCCCACCACTTGCACCTAAAAATAACACATTGGAAAGAAGAAAAATCCACTTCAATGATCTCTTGTATCTTTCCGATGTAACCTAATGCCCTCGTACTAGTTGTTGATCATGGTGGCTAGATCGAATAGATTGATCGAACTCGACTTCCACTTCACAGTCCTCTATGATGTTTCCAGCATCGGCATTTTCTGTGCGAAAATGGTGTCCATATGCCCACATAGATGGGAACAAATGCACCTATTATAAAAAAGTTTAAAAAATCATAGTGTCCTGTGTATTATAAATAATAATCCAAAAATAGTTAAAATATGAAATGTAGATGTCTTAATATAAGTTTCAAATTTACATATAAATTAAAAATATTATTACCGAGTTGTTGCACCCAATCCGTATGTTTAGCGCATCCTCTTCAGCACGTGGGTAATGACCGATAACACCGTATTTCTCCCTGACTTGGTTAGAAACCCAACTTTTGGGGCATATTTTTGGCATATTTTCTTTTAAATGATCGGGATAAGGTACACTTCTACCATTCAACCGTCTGAATTCTTTCCTGTCACTATCCCATTTCATCCTATTTTGTTCGTACAATGTGACCCACAGTTGTGTCGCTTCAGAATTGTAAGGAATGAATTTATTGATTGCTTCAATTTTTGCATTCGACGATGATTTCAAACCAAAATTATATAGTACTTAGAGATCAAAATATACATTATATCGAATTTCAACATGAAACACTGTTACCGATGAAATAGGTAACTGCACTGGTACCTACTTTTTGACGTAGCAAGAAAAATACCCGATTTTGAAAAGTGGTGGTGCAGAATCAATTTTTTTTTTTTTGAGCATGTTTTTGGCACTTTAATTTTATTTTATTTTTATTTTTATTTTATTTCTATTTTTTATTTATTTATTTTTCTGTGATGCTTTTTATGTCGATTTTCAATAGTGGTGGTGTATCATCACCAACGTTTTTTTAGAGGATTTATTTTGACACTATACATTTTCTAATGTCTTCTTCTTCTGTGAGATGTTTATTTTTAAGTGAATTTATGTACTTGTGTTTTAAAAGTAAAAAAATAAAATTTTTTAAAATAAAAATTTGTAATGATATCTTCACTTTTTCACATAGATAAAAAATGAAAAAAGGGTCAATATTATAAAATTTATATTTTCTACAAGTTTATGTATTGCTAATTAATTTTTCAATGCAAATCGAATAATTGTCGCTAAAAAACCAATTTTTTGAACGATATGACAAAAAAATACAAATTTTCAATACAAATAGAATGCAAAAAATACACTTGTAGAGACTTTTTGTTAAAAATCCATGTTAAATAAACTAATTTTTGGGAAAATCTTAACAAAAAAAACTTAAGAAAATAGCATTTTTATTGAATTTTATGTCAAAAAAATAGTAATCACATGTTTTTTTGCAAAAAATAAGAATTCTTCTCATAAAATATCAAAGTCTAAACATTACAAGTAAAACTGATTAATAGATCTAAAAAATGAGCTTTGCTTGCAAGCATAACTTAAAGATCCTCAACAATATCAACTAATACATGTTCAACATCATCTAGAACATCATTGATGGCTTCTTCCGCAACATTTTCTACTTCATTTTGGTCATTGTCATCTTGTAATGGATCTTTCATGTCTGCAAATCTTCCAAAGTGCCCCTTTCCAATCATTCCATATAATGGTGGTTGAGGTTCCTTTGCTTTTTTTTCCACACGTGATTCATTAAAATCCCCTTTCCTCAAACCAACTTCTTGCTTCACATCTGGAAGGAATTCAAGAGTGTTAATTCTTTGTTGAATAAATTTGCATTGCACTGGGTCTTTCTCAATGGCAATGCAATTTCTTCCTTTTGGTAGGTAACAAGCTAGTGCTGTACCTAATCATCAAGTATAAAATAAATAAATAAGAAAATTAATATAAAGACATAAAAAGTAAAAAATAATATATTTAAATTTAACTTTGTATAATAAAACTTACCTGAACCTGAAAATAGATCCAAAACCCAATCATCTTCATTTGACGGCGTCACCCGGCCTGCCTCTGGCCCCTGGCTGGCCGGAGGGAAATTTCGAGAATCGCCCTCTGCCTAGCCGAGGGCCAGAGGCAGGCTGGGCAGCCCTCGACGACACCACCCGGCCAGCCTCTGCCTAGCCGAGGGAGATTCTTGGAATCGCCCTCCGCCTAGTCGGGCGTGATTCTCAGAATTTCCCTCCACCAAGCTAGGAGCAATTCTCGGAATCGCCCTCCGCCCAGTCGGGGGTGATTCTCGAAATCACCCTCCGCCCAGCCAGGGGCCGGAGGTAGGCCGGGCGGCGTCGTTGAGGGCTGCCCAGCCTGCCTCCGGCCCCCAGCTGGGCAGAGGCAGGCTAGGTAGCCCTCGATGGCGCCACCCGGCTGGCCTCCGACCCCTGGCTAGGCAGAGGGAGATTCTCGGAATCACCCTCCGCCCAGTTGGGGGCCAGAGGCCGGCCGTGCGACATCGTTAAGGGCTGCCCAGCCTGCCTCCGACCCCCGACTAGGTGGAGGGCGATTCTGAGAATCGCCCTTCACCCAGTCGTGGGTCAGAGGCAGGCTGGGCATCCCTCGATGGCACCGCCCGACCTGCCTTAGGCCCCTGGCTGGTCGAAGGGTAATTCCGAGAATCACCCCTGGCTGGGCGAAGAGTGATTCCAAGAATCACCCCCCGCTGGGCAAAGGGCGATTCTCAGAATTTCCCTCCGCCCAGCCGGGGGTGATTCTCGTAATTTCCCTTCGCCCAGCCGGGGGTGATTCTCATAATCGCCCTTTGCCCAACCAGGGGTGATTCTCAGAATCACCCTCTGCCCAGCCGGGGGGATTCTCGAAATCGCCCTCCGCCCAGCCAAGGTTGATGTGATTCTTGGAATCGCCCTCTGCCAAGCCAGCGTTGATTCTCGGAATCACCCTCCGCCCAGCCTGGGGTGATTCTCGGAATCGCCCTCCGCCCAACTGGAGGTGATGTGATTCTCAGCGCCACCCGGCCTGCCTCCGGCCCCCGACTGGGCGGAGGGCGATTTCAAGAATCACCCCCGGCTGGGCGGAGGTAGATTTCGAGAATCGTCCCCGATTGGGCAGAGGGCGATTCCGAGAATCACCCCCGGCTGGGCAGAGGGTGATTCTGAGAGTCACCCCCGGTTGGGCGGAGGGTGATTCTGAGAATCACATCACCCCCGGTTGGGCAGAGGGCGATCCCGAGAATCACATCACCCCCAGCTGGGCGGAGGGTAATTCCGAGAATCACCCTCGGCTGGGCAGAGGGAGATTCCGAGAATCACACCCGGATGGGCGGAGGGAGATTCCGAGAATCACCCCCAATTGGGCGGAGGGCGATTCCGAGAATCACCCCCAGCTGAGTGGAGGGCGATTCCAAGAATCACATCACCCTCGGCTGGGTGGAGGGCGATTCCGAGAACCACCCTCCGCCTAGCCGGGGGTGATTCTCGGAATCGCCCTCTGCCCAGCCGGGGGCCAAAAGCCGGCCGGGCGGCGCCGTCGAGGGCTGCCTAGCCTGCCTCAGGCCCCCGGCGGGAGGCAAATTAATTTTTTTTTTCAAACACAAACTCTTTAAAAAATTTATTTATTTTTTTAAACAAAAACTTTTATAATAAAAAAAAAATGTATTGTTTAATATATATATATATATATATATATATATAAACTATTCAATTAAAATTTTAAAATATAAAGAAACAATAAAAACAAATTAAAAAATGTGTTTTAAAAAATAAACAAACAAATATTAAAAAAAAATTATTTTTTAATTTTAATTTTTTTAAATTAAAACAATTATTATTTAAAATATAAAAAAACAATTTAAAAAAAATTAAAATATGTTTTAAAATATAAACAAACATATATAAGAAGATTTTAATTTTAATCTTTTATTTTCTTAAAACTAAGACAATTATAATTTAAAATATAGAAAAATAATTAAAAAAAATTAAAAAATATGTTTTTATATATAAACAAACAAACATATGAATAATAAATTTTTCATTTACTTGTTCATTTTTAAAAATTGTTCAAGTCATATAATTTCTCCATAATTTCATGGTTCAAATATCTTGAAAATTTAAGATTTAAAAACTTGAGATTTACAACTTGTCATTAAGGTTTTTATGCGCTGCGAAATTTTATATTTAATGTTATGGTTGAAAATAATTACAATTTTAGGGTTGTTTAGAGTCAAGATATTTTATGTTTAACAACTTGGATAAAAATTGTTCGAAATGATAAGCCCTTCAGACATGATTTTGTTTATATTTAACATCATCTATCAAAAAATTTAGAATTTTACGATTTTTCAATGACCTAATTTGTTGTCTTTAATTCCATTGTTACAATGTGTCAAATGTGTGACACAATGTTTTTTTTGTTATTCCAGCATCAACTCGTTTTGTTTTGAGGGTGTTTTTTCAATCATTTATCAAGAAACATTTTCATTTTTAGCATAATTTTATAAAAATGTGAAATTTGACCTTGACAAAAAAACAAATGCGTTCTGGAATACACACTTTTTGTTTTTGGGGCGTTTTTTCATGTTTTTTGAGTCTTTTTGGGCTAGAGTTCTCGTTTTGAGGTAATAGTTCCCGTTTGATCTGTAACATTGTTATGAATATTAATTACCTTTTGTAAATTTGAAAAATTATAAGTTGCTTACTCTTTATCAAGCGCTTTTTTCCACTCGTTTGGAGAAACTCTCCTTCTCTTTGTCTTCATCCATTTGATTGTCGCAAATCACCGCACCTGGTCTGTTGTCGATCTGCTTGATGTACTCACTGGCATAGTAGAAAGACTCTTACTATATGTGTCCCTCTGCCATATACCCCTTGGGTTTTGCCCAAATAATTCAACCTCATCTACCAGGTGGATTAGAAGATGAACCTATAAGTCCATGAAACTGGTCGGCAGTTCCTTCTCAAACATACAAACAATCTCAACTATCTCTTGACGCCACCGTGGAATGCTAGCCACATGAATCTCATTTGACGTGATCCAACGTACAAATGCAGATAATTTAGATATGGCACGCCCTAGGTCTTGAGGGAACTCATGTTTCACACACCCATGCACAAACAAAGGATAATGACACTGCAAAGTTATAAAAACGTGCAATAATATACAAAATTAGTTATATTTTATGATCCCTACATGGGATAAGATTTATTAATATAACAAATAATAAAATCATACTTTTTACATTATATGTACTCTTAGAAGATTCAAATGGTTATGCGATTTCAACCCCGAAAAATGGTCATCCGCGGTGAAGCAGCACCATAGTGAAGACCCGTATGAAGTTGGCACCCTCACATCCATTATAACTTCCTTTTCCAAAGATATATCCTTTTTTTTAAATCCATGGAACATCACCTTCTTTGAAAAACCATGAATTAGAGGGACTGGTGCCTACCTTTGATCCCGTACTTTCTAGTCGTCTTGGCCAATATTTCTTTTTAGTTTTTGAAGTAATAAGATCTTTCCTAACAACCAATGTGTCACTTTGTTTTGATGATATGTGCCTCCATAAAGAAGATGAAACATTTTTAAATATATGCATGGGATCTAATAAGTGGGCAATCTTAACATGCTCCTAATATGGGAGGTCATAAAATATAGATTTCTTTTTCATCCCAATGGGCAATTTCTCAACATAGGTGTTGAAGAAATATGGATCATCAAACTTAGGCTCCCCATTTGAATCGAACATTTATATGAACTCCTTCTCCTTCTCTCTCTCATATGATCTAAGCCATTCAGTTGGTGTCATTATTGGAGGCCTTTGGTTTCTCTCCTGTTTACCATTGAAAGCGGATGCTGATCTTCTGTAAGGGTGTTGTTCTGGTAGGAATATCTTGGAGCAATCATACACTGGCTTTCATAGGTCCTTGGAACATCTAGCTTTCAGAGAAGGTTTGCAACATTTACATCCAAAATACATTTTTGTTACAAGACCTGCGAGATTATATTTGTATACATTAATTAATATGCATCGCACGTTAAAGAATATCATGAAGATCAGAACAAATATTATTACAACGAATTAAATAACTAATATGTGAAAGAATATTAATGTTACATTAATATATATAAACAAATCAATAAATTAAACATGTAATTTACCAGAGCAAACTCCTAAGCCTGGATAACCATGTGTTGTGTAAGCACATATACCATACAACGTAAAACTCCTCTCTACTGCAATGGGTCTTTATACATCGTGTACATTTATCCCATCCCATAATTCCTTCAATTAATCTACCAGTGGTTGTAAGTAGACATCCATATTCTTCACTTGTCTTCTACCAGGGGCTATGAGAGCCAAGATAAGATGTTAATTCTTCACGGACAACCATGGGGGGATATTTTTATTGATCACTACTACATGCCAAACAGAATAGTTGATGTTTTGGAGGGAATATGGGTTGACGCCATTCATGGCTATGCTAAGTCGTAGACTTCGTACTTCATTCTTGAATTTTTCGGGCCATGTATCCTCTATATGCTTCATGGCTATTGAATCAGTTGGGATTCGCATAAATCCCAACTCACCTATGTGTGAGCCATGCCATCCCTGCAACATAGCAAATTATTTGCAACGAAAGAGCCTTTGAATCCTTGGGATTATAGGCATGTGCCTCAATATCTTAAAAGTAAACCATAAAGTACTCCCCTTATATAAATTTGAAATATAATCAGTACACTGCAATGAACATTACAAATGTTAAATTTTATGAACGTTAATAATTATATCGACATTAATGTACATTTAATATTAATATATTTTTCCATGATCACCAACTACAGGTTATTCAAAGATAAGGTTCTTCCGAGTGATAATGTCTTGCCCGGTAGCTGCGAAGAGGCAAAGAAATTGTTTAAAATGTTGGGTGTTGAGTACCTATCATATCATTCATGTCCAAATGATTGTATTCTATATAGAGGATAATATGCAGAGAAAGAGATGTGTCTGAAATGTGGGCATGGCAGGTATGATAAATCAAAAAATAAGGGTAAATCACGTACTGGTCAAAATATATATATATATATATATATATATATATTGAACACATGCACGTATTATTGAAATTATACATATATTTATTAATTTAGTTATTTATTGTTCATATGTAAACTTATTATGTACTATTTTTTCGAATATGTACAGATGAAATTAGTGTCGATGATGAGATGTTAGAAAATGTTGACACTCACACATATGGAGATAAAAAACCTGACCATGTTATACGATATCGTGTTAACTGCATTTTTGAAAAGTATTTCTTAAATGAGCGGGTGACAGGTCAAGCTCAAATGTTGAAAGGTCTCCTATCATTAAGGAAATTAAACGAAGCTACGACACTACTGGGTATTCGAAAATCAACCAAAGATAAAAAAAATGAAGGAAAATGTGATACAAAATATAAGTAGTGCTATAAATTCAATTAAGAGATCTAGAGATAAAAATGTTTCAATTGTACGTAGAGGAATACATATGGAAATGGTTTCATCAAGTACTAAAGAGAATTGTTTGCTAACATCTATGGCACGAGCATTAAGAACCTCGCGAAAAACTTTGCACAAACATTGGAAATTTCGGCTGCAAGTAGATGTAAATGATGAACTCGCTTGTTGGAGAGCTATTTGTAGGCAACCATACAAAGATAGACTTGGAGAAAATGTTAAAAAAATAATATATGAATATTGGAAGAGCAATTCGCATGCTTCGCCAACTGCAAGGCATGTGATGCGAAGAAGAATAACACGAAATCAGTACGAAGAACATGAAAAATATTTCTTGGAAACCACTCAGATAGAGTTACTCAACAAGTTCAAAGAAGAGAATCGTCAAATTCATGTTTCAATCAGTGTTTTTTTTCAACAAAAACCATGGTATGTAAAACCTATCATCGTACGCAACACTTATTGTTGCCGTTATCATGTGGAATTTGAGTTATATTATGACACATTCTTTGATTTTAGTAGAACATTATGGAAGGATTCACCTCCTCCTTCCACTATCTGTGATTTCATATCTCAAATTCTATGTGAAAGAGAAAGCGATGAACTATTTTACAAAAAGAAATGTGTTGGTGGTAAAAAATGTGATAATTGTGGAAATTTGACTAAATTTCAAAACAAATATCGTACTGATATAAATAATCAATCATTTTCCAACATGAAACTGAAATGGAAGAGATATGAATATATCGATACATCGATTCAAGGTGCAAATAGTGTTAAAAGAATTGAATTACTAGAAGACGAAATTTTTGTGATAGAATTTTTGAGAAAGTTTGAGGCAGAAATTTACAAATACACCAAGCATTCCCATAGAGCTCAATGGCAAGACTTTCAATTGAAAAAATCTCGTGAATTTTTTCCACCGGGGACCATTTTGTCAGTGATTAATTTTGTAGAAAACTACACATTTGTTCCACAAAAAGAAATTCAAAGTGAATACTATCATTTTGACCAAGTCTCCATGCTCATCCATATTGTATATAGACGTGATGAACAAAACGTCGATCATATAGAAATCACAAGTGAAAATCGACATATCATTAAAGAATATCACTTTTATATCAGTGACAATCGTACACATGATACATATTTTGTACAACATTGTTTTGGAAAAAATTATGATTCCTTGAAATAACGTGGAATAACATTCAATGAACATTGGATATCGTCAGACGGATGCGCAGGTCAATTCAAATATGCACGATCATTCTTTTGGTTGTGTTGTCTTCATAAAAAAACCTGCATTAAACATTGTTGGAATTTCTTTGAGACTGGCCATGGAAAAGGAGAACATGACAGTGCAGGAGCATGCATAAAACGAGCACTTCGAAGATGTCAAATGAACCCCTCTGCAAGCCGACTTGTGAACGCTAAAGAAGTTGTTCAATGGTGCATCGCTGCTCTAAGCCATGAGACTCACCCATCAAGGGAAGTGTGAAGGTACATTCAATTTAATTTTTATTGGAAATCTAATTTTAAACATTGTGTACATTTATCGTGAAATGATTATCTTTGATTGTATTTTGATATCATATTTACAAATTCTTCTTTTAATTTTCCATATAAAGGTTTTTATGGCATATTAGGATCGAAGACGTAGATAGATCAATTGGAAATGATGTTGAAACAATAAAAGGGACTCAAAAATTTCATTCAATTAAAACAAAGTCGTCCAGAAATGTGTTTGCATTGGATAAAAGAAAATATTCTTGTTTTTGTGATGTTTGCATAGACAACACAAAATCCAATGAAATTTGTGAAAACAACATGTATGTAAAAGATTGGAAACATACAGAGCTAAATACAAAGGGAAAAATGTCTGTTGCAATGTTTGAAGAAATGCAATCAGAAGAAACTACAATATCATCCGATGGTGATCGAGTTTCTGATCTTGTTAGAGAAGGTAACATTTGAATTGCTTTATAATGATTTAAAGATCTAGAAATAAATTTAAATATGTATAATTTTGTTAAGTTTGTGTTATTGTGTAGGAGATGTTTTTGTTGTAATTGCACCTATTGAAAACGATGAAAATGTTAAGTATTATTTGATGCATTGCACTGAACGAAAAATGAAATTATTAGAAAACTATAATGATCACAAATTTCAATATGATAAAGGATCTATTATACTGAAAGGTTATTTTTTTAGACAAACTAATCAAAGTGGGGACTTTGTTTACTTTGAAGACTATGAACCTGATTCCATAAGTTGTCAATATAGTCACTTGGTGTGTGCAGCACACATAAAGTTGATAGAGGTTCAATCAAAGAGAAAAATGAAAATTAAGAAATGGAAAATGTCAAAATCGATCATGAACGGATTATTGAAGATGGCATTCCATTGGAATTTTTTTGATTGAATTGCCCAACAATTTATTCTCTTTGGATTAAATATGTTTTAGAACTTCCAGTACACTCAACTAAAAATTGAGCTGCTTATGTTATTTGTGCAAGTGTTTGCACATGTACAAATTGTTTTGGTACATGTGCACGTGCTCTAGTATCAACTGAAAGTATCAAGGATATACATGTGCATTGATGAAAAATGTTACATGTATCAAGGATATATATATATATTCTAGAATGAAATTAATTGTTCAAGTAGTTTTACTATGTGCATTGATGAAAAATGATTCACGTACTCAATATATATGTTCTAGAATGAAATTAACTGGAACTAGTTTTTCTTATGTGCATTGATGAAAAACTAGTTGGATTTTCTGGTAAAAAGTATCCACAATGTAAATAAATCATTTGCAGTATAGTTTTGTACGAAGATTCCTTTTAGACAAGAGACTCGGAGCACTTCTCCGACTTTTGGTGGGATTTATCCCACATCTCTATTCCTGATTGAAAATCTAGTACAAAATTTGTTTGTCCAATGGTCGGATATGTTCAATGTGCATTGATGAAAAATGATTTAAATGTACTCAATATATATGTTCTAGAATGCAATTTTAACTAAAAATAGTTTTTCTATGTGCATTGATGAAAAATTGTATTGGATATATACACGAACTTAATGTGCCCAATTTTTCTTGTGAGCTTTTCTGGTAAAAAGTATCCGTGCAATGTAAATAAATCATCCACAGTATATTTTTGTACGAGGATTCCTTTCAGACAAGAGACTCCAAGCACTTCTTCGACTTTTGGTGGGATTTGACCCACATCTCTATTCCTGATTGAAAATCTAGGACAAAATTTGTCTGTCCAATGGTCGGATATATGTTCTATGTTCTAGAATGAAATTAACTCAATGTCATCAATTTACCAAATTATAAATCAACAAGGTTACCTATTTGAGTGCATTAATGACATTGACCCAAATTCAACAAACATATATGTACTTCTTATATTTCCAATCAAAATTAAAGGGATAATTTGTACATATATCTACTTCTTTAAACTCTTTTTTCAATTAGAGCTCAATTGATACATGGTTAGTTGCATTGAAAAGCTATGTTCTTCCTATTGGAAATTTTTTCATTCAAACAAGACTATGTAGAGATCAAAAGCAATCTTAAAATTCCAAATGTACTTCAACCATCTAAAACTTAGATCAAAACATTTAACATTATATCAAAACATTTAACATTTAACATTAAATCAAAATTAAAGGGATTTACATATAACTACTTCTTTACCCTTTTTGATTAAATCAAAACAATACTTCACATGGGAGTCTTCCATCTAGGCCCAATTTCACCGTGTGAAGGGTGTAGAGGACCCGTGGAATCACTCAAGGTTGTATTATTAAACCTTTGGTTTAATGATCTTCAACCTTTGGTTGTAGATCCTTCAACCTTTGGTTGTACTTTGAAGGTCCTTGCCCTTCATCCTTCAACTGGAGGTTGTAGATCCTTCAAAGCCTCTTGTTAGAGAAGCATTTGAATATGTGAGAAACAAATTAGGAATAGTTCTTGTAAATTATCTTGTTAGAGAACCATTTGAACATGTGAGAAACAAATTAGGAATAGTTCTTGTAAATTATCTTGTTATAGAACCATTTGAACATGTGAGAAACAAATTAGGGATAGTTCTTGTAAATTATTGTCACTTATTTGACTTCAAAAAAAGAGCCTATGAAATTGAGTGCAATATCTACGTGGTATAGTACACAATATCTAAGGGGGAGAATACAATATATTTGACTTCAAAAAGAAGAGCCTGTGAAATTGAGTGCAATATCTATGTGGGAAGGAATAGAAAGAGTAACAAAAAGCATATGATTGTGCCAATAATTTGAAGTAGTCAAGGAATATAACAAAGGACCATCAAAGTTGAGTGCAATATCTATATGATCAAGTGTCAATCATTTGAAGTAGTCAAGAAAGATAACAAAGGACCATCAAAATTGAGTGCAATATCTATATGATATCTATATGATCAAGTGTCAATAATTTGAAGTAAAGAAAGATAACAAAGGAGCATCAAAATTGTGTGCAATATCTATTATGACTGTGTCAATAATTTGATAATATGAAGTAGTCAAGAAAGATAACAAAGGACCATCAAAATTGAGTGCAATATCTGTGTGGGAGAGTACACAATATCTAAGGGGGAGAATACAATATATTTGACTTCAAAAGAAGAGCCTATGAAATTGAGTGCAATTTATCTATGTGGGAGAGTACACAATATCTAGGGGGAGAATAGATATAAGGAAGGAATAGAAAGAGTAACAAAAAGCATATGATTGTGTCAATAATTTGAAGTAGTCAAGAAAGATAACAAAGGACCATCAAAATTGAGTGCAATTTCTATATGATATCTATATTCAATCAAGTGTCAATAATTTGAAGTAAATAAAGATAACAAAGGACATCAAAATTGAGTGCAATATCTATATGATTGTGTCAATAATTTGATAATTTGAAGTAGTCAAGAAAGATAACAAAGGACCATCAAAATTGAGTGCAATATCTATGTGGGAGAGTACACAATAACTAAGGGGGAGAATACAATATAAGGAAGGAATAAAAATAGTAACAAGAAGCATATGATTGTGTCAATAATTTGAAGTAGTCGAGAAAGATAACAAAGGACCATCATCAAATTCAAATTGAAAGATCAAGTAGTCTTCTTCATGAAGAATAAGCATTAACTAGGTTCATCATTTAAAGGGTTCATTTTTTAATGAAAAAATTTATGAATAATATTGAATGAATCATTGTACATTATGAATTTATGAATAATATGGAATGAATCATTGTACATTATGATAAACCTTGTATTTAAATGACATTTGATCTATGAATAAAAAATAAAATGGGATCATATCTTAATATATATATGTGTGTGTGTGTAAGAGAGAAATAAAAAGCAAAGATAATTCCACCAAACCTAAAGGAGCATGTCCTAATACATTAAACTATGTTTTGTTTCTAGAAGAATTAATCATGAAAGCAAAGGTAATTCCACCAAGCCTAAAGGAGCATGTCCTAATACATTTAATTATGTCCTAATACATAAATTATGTTTGTTTTCTAGAAGCATTAACCATGAAGAGTCATGAGATCCACATTTTGACCATGTACTATTTTCAAGTTAAAGGAGCATGTCCTAATACATTATTATGTTTGGTTTCTAGAAGCATTAATCATGACTTTTCTTTGAGATCCACATTTCCATCATACTATTTGCAATTTCACATTTCCATCATGCTATTTGCAAGTTCTATATGAAGATATGTAGTCTAATAACTAATTAGTTCACATTTCCATCATGCTATTTGCAAGTTCTATATGAAGATATGTAGTCTAATAACTGATTAGCAAATTGTGATGTCCTAATACATTATTATGTTTGGTTTCCATCATACTATTTGCAAGTTCTATATGAAGATATGTAGTCTAATAACTAGATACAGTATAGGCCATATAACATATAGTATAGCCCATATAACATATAACGACCTTTGACAGTATGATCAAAGAGTCAAAAAACAGAGAGGCCTCCCAACAGAGTTCCACCTGTTCATCAAGGTAAGCAACATAATATCGGAAGTGAAACAATGACACCATTAAACATATGTGAATTTAGATATTAAATTGAGATTTATTGCAAATGACATGTGCATGGTTTATCTTAAAGTTTGACTTAAAAAGTTTATGGTAGAATTCACATCTCAAATTAATGGGAGGAAGCCTTTAGTTTGTGGGAGAAATGATGTGCATGTAAACGGTTTACCTTAAATTGGTTGTGTTTTATGGATATTAAAATGAAGAACTTCTATTTAGATCTATTCCAGAGATTGACTGTAGGGGCATTTACTAGATATGTCACCTTCCATAAAAGATGAGATCCAAAGGCTACCTGGCCCTTTACAGACTCTGCTATAAAATTTTTATAAGCTTATAAATTTACATTGACAAATGTACTTGTGAGAAATTTACATTGACAACATATAGAGATTCAACTAGGCTTGTGAAAAGTACAAGTGGATAATGTATAATTCTACTTAGAAGAGTCTTTGGTTTAATGGTTAAGCAAGAAATAGTCGTTACTTTCTCTATCTAGAGTAGAAGTGGAATACATAGTAGTTACTTCTTTTTGAGTGTTTTGGATGAAATGGGCTCTACAAGATATTAAGGTAAAAGCATATGATTGTGTTAATAATTTGAAGTAGTCAAGAAAGATAAAAAAGGACCATCAAAATTGAGTGCAATATCTATATGATCAAGTGTCAATAATTTGAAGTAGTCAAGAAAGATAACAAAGGACCATCAAAATTGAGTGAAATATCTATATTATATCTATATGATCAAGTGTCAATAATTTGAAGTAAATAAAGATAACAAAGGAAAATCAAAATTGAGTGCAATATTTATATGATTGTGTCAATAATTTGATAATTTGAAGTAGTCAAGAAAGATAACAAAGGACCATCAAAATTGAGTGCAATATCTATGTGGGAGAGTACACAATATCTAAGGGGGAGAATACAATATAAGGAAGGAATAAAGAGAGTAACAAGAAGCATATGATTGTGTCAATAATTTGAAGTAGTCAAGAAAGATAACAAAGGACTATCATCAAATTCAAATTGAAAGATCAAGTAGTCTTCTTCATGAAGAAGAAGCATTAACTAGGTTCATCATTTAAAGGGTTCATTTTTTAATGAAAAAAATTATAAATAATATGGAATGAATCAATGTAAATTATGATAAATCTTGTATTTAAATGACATTTGATCTATGAATAAAATTTAAGAAAATGGGATCATCTCTCCATATATATATGTGTGTGTGTAAGAGAGAATAAAAAGCAAAGGTAATATGTGTGAGCATAAAGATGTTAACTTCTTAGTTAAAAATCAAAATTTTAAAGTTGAAATTACTAAAAAGTTTGCTCTGGATCACAAATCACTATACCATAACAATGAGACAAAGCAAACCGTAACCCACTTATAATAGAGGGATAACGGGACTCATGTCACCTACTCCAAACCTAAAGACATAATAATGAAAAAGAACTCAAGGATGAAAAAACAATACACTTGTCATAATTGTCATAAACTTATATCTAGTTTTATATTTCTAGCTACATGGTACACAATAACACATGGTACAAAATAACACATTGATTAGTTTAGGTTATATTAAGGTTAACATGGCTAACTCAGAAGGTATAAGTTCAGGTTGATTAGTTCAGGTTATATTAAGGTATATATATTACATATGTTACAAAAAATATGTGTGAGCATAAAGATGCTAACTTCTTAGTTAAAAATCAAAATTTTGAAGTTGAAATTACTAAAAAAAATTCTCTAGATCACAAATCACTATACCATAACAATGAGACAAAGAAAACCATAACCCACTTATAATAGAGGGATAAAGGGACTCGTGTCACCTACTCCAAACCTAAAGACATAATAATGAAAAAGAACATAAGGATGAAAAAACAATACACTTGTCATAATTGTCAAGCAAACCATAACCCACTTATAATAGAGAGATAAAGGGACTCGTGTCACCTATTCCACACCTAAAGGCATAATAATGAAAAAGAACATAAGGATGAAAAAACAATACACTTGTCATAATTGTCATAAACTTATATCTAATTTAATATTTCTAGCTACATGGTACACAATAACACATGGTACAAAATAACACATTGATTAGTTCAGGTTATATTAAGGTTAAAGAGCTTGCTGCGCTAGGGTTCATGCGCTAGGGTTCATGTGCGGCCCCTGCTTCAGCGCCGACACCTGAAACATACCCTAGCATTACCCAGGTTCGCTCCTGATGCTCTGCTGAGGATGGACGCTGGTTCGCCTGCCATGGCAGGCCCGACGGGGGGAAGTGGAGGTTCTTCCCCCTCACAAAACGACAAACAAGCGGACGGGGACAATACAAAGCAATCGACCCCTAACACAAACAATCTAGAAACAGAAGACAAACGTCGTTCTGAAGAAAAATCTGATGCACCTGACATGCAGAAAGAGGTACAGGAAGAAGATTCGGGAAAAAAGGAAACGCCCCAGGCGAAATCAGCCACCTGCAAGCCGATAGCGGCAGAAAGGCCCAAAATCGAGCTGCCCAGCCACAGGATAAATGGAAGGATTCAGTACATGAAGGACCATGCTCTAATCGGAAAATTTATAGGTTTCTGGCCCACGGAAAAAGCTTTGCACGGATGGATAGCCGCCAAGTGGAAACCCATAGGGCAGGTCGTCCTCCAACTTGGCCCAAAAGTTTTTTTCACAGCTATCTTCATATGCATAGAGGATAGAAACAGAGTCCTGGATGAAGGACCATATTTTTTCAACTCAGCTGGCCTTTACCTGAGAGATTGGGTTGAAAGATTCAACCCCGACAAGGAAGATTTTAGCTGGGCCCCTGTCTAGATTAGACTCTACTCGCTTCCCCTGGAGTATTGGGACGAGGAATCTCTCAAAGACATTGCAAAGGGTTTGGGGGAGTTCATCAAAATCGCAGAGGAGACAAAGTTACACCGTTACACCTCCTATGCTCGCATCTGTGTCTTTATGCGTCTGGACCAAGCTCTCCCTGACTCGGTAAGTCTCTTTCACGACGACTTTGAGTGGATTCAACCTCTGGATTTTGATCATGTCCCCTTCCGCTGCCGTAAATGTCATGTGCATGGACACTTATTCCGAGATTTCCCTCTCAATGTCAAGCCTCAAACCCCCAATCCCCCTGAAGCTTCTGATCCGGAAGGCTTCACAAAAGTCACCAACCGTCGAAGATCCCAGAAGAAGAACTCCAATGGGAAAAAACCCTTGGCTCAGACCCCCTCTATTCCCTCCACCAGTAATAGCTTTGAAGATCTTGCCTCCGATTCAGAAAACCTTCCCCCCGCTGATCAATCAGCCTCCCACCAGGCCAATAATACTCCGACTCCTCCTTCGCCCAACTCCAAGCCCCCTCCCAGGGCTTCGAAGGAACAAGGTCTCTCCTCAGAAGAAATCCCCGTAGATCCAGACTGGAAGCCGAATGGAATGGATGTGGATTGCATTCCAACTCTGCACCTGGAAGGCAGCAACCAAGCTCAAAATATGGAAGTCGAACCCGAGAGTATCGATCTCACTGGGCTGGACATTCTGGAACTTGAACTGGCTTGCAAAAGAAAGGAATTTGATAAGATTCCAGACCAACAGTTAGACAGGCTGGGAGTCATCATTTCCAGAGCTTTTCGACAAAAAGAGCTAGGAATCCAGCCAGGAAGAAAATGGGATGGTTATCAATCAATCAAGGACTCCAAGAAACGAGGCCGGAAAACTGATTTGGAGCGTACCATCACAGTTTGGAAACTCCTGGTTGAATCGGGAAGATATGCCAAGTTGACGAAGTACTACAAACTCCTCCCCCATAGTGAACTATGAAGCTCAGCTCATGGAATGTTAGAGGACTAAACAGTCCAGGGAAATCAAGAATGATCAAAAACTTGATAAAGTTGGAGAAACCACAGATCCTTTTCATACAAGAAACCAAATGTAATAGTAGCACTCTTGGCAAAATCCTCTCTAGCGCTTGGCCGAACAGTCACTCTGTGGCAGTCGATGCTTCGGGAGCTTCTGGAGGGCTCGCCATTGCTTGGAATACCCAAGCCATCACGCTTTCGGATTTCCACGCCTCCCAACACCACATCCAAGCCACCTTTCATCATCGGCACCAACATCCATGGACATCTCTCGAATGTCTACTTTCCTCAGGAAGCGGGTAGGAAAATGGCTCTCCTGGATACATTGGAAGTGTTAAACAATGCCCGAATCCATCCTCTATGGATTCTCGGAGGTGATTTCAATATGATCACAAGCCTGGGGGAAAAAATGGGAGGCCGAGCTAAGCTTGAACCAGAAAGCGAACACTTCAAGGACTTTATACAAAAAAAATTTCTAATAGATCTGCAGTTCAGCAATGGCATTCACACCTGGAGCAATCGCAGAACGGGACGCCAACACATAACCTCAAAGCTGGACCGATTCCTAATTATTGATAATGCTGTGCACTTAGGGGGTGACATCTCTGCCTCAATCCTGCCTCAAACTGGATCGGACCATTGGCCCATTTCCTTACAATGGCAGCGTTTGGGCGATTCCAGAAAGCGCCCCTTTCGCTTTGAGGCATTCTGGCTCACCCATCCTGCCTTCAAGGATCTCATCAGTGCTTGGTGGAGAAACTTAAAACAGCCTGAGGGGTCAAAAATGTACCAGTTCCAGTGTAAGCTCAAGTGTCTCAAACATCTCATCAAGCAATGGAACCACAACACTTTTGGCAACATTTTCCAGGCACAACAGGATCTCAATATGGAAATGAGGGCCCTCCAGCAACAGATCATTATGAATGGATATACGGACGAGCTAATGGCACGGGAGCTGAAGCTTAAAACCCAATTGGATGATCGATCAAAGCAAGAGGAAATACTCTGGCGGCAAAAATCCAGGGTTAGATGGCTGAAAGAAGGTGAAAGAAATACTAAATTCTTTCATCGAACCACAATACAAAGGCGTATGCACAACTCAATCACAGCCATTAGGAATCAGGAAGGGGAGAAAGTGGAAGAACAGGCCGAGATTGAGCTAGCGTTCCTGGATCACTTTCAGACGGTGCACAAAGAACCTCCCGTGGACAGGAGCACTGCCATCAACAAAATTATTCAAAACATTCCAAAAATTATCACTGATGAGCACAATCAGCTGCTCCTTCGCCCAGTTTCCAGGCAGGAAGTAGATGTAGCCATGAAGCAACTCAAAGATGGCAAAGCTCCCGGACCGGATGGGTTCACCACCACTTTTTACCATCAGTTTTGGGACCTCATTGGTGAGGAAGTTTGGATGGTTGTAGAAGAATCACGAGCAATGCATTGGCTTCTCCCTTCTTTAAATGCAACATTCATAGCTCTCATCCCAAAAGAAGAAGCGGCCAGTACGCCGGACAAATATCGTCCCATTTCTTTATGCAATGTGATCTACAAAGTCATCTCCAAGGTAATTGCCAACAGATTAAAACCTCTCTTGCCTCTTCTTATCTCACCGGAGCAGTCTGGATATGTCGAAGGCAGGCATATTTTAGATGGAATCATTCATACTCATGAAATCATCCATTCGCTCAAGCAGATCAAACAGGCAGGTATGATTCTCAAAATCGATCTTTCCAAAGCATTTGATAAATTAAGCTGGACCTACATTCAAAAAATGTTGTTGGCTTTCGGCTTCTCTCCCACTTGGGTTCGTTGGATACATAGTCTCATCTCCTCCTCGTTTTTCTCCATTCTCATTAATGGGACTCCTTCCCGCACCTTTACCCCCACCAGAGGCATCCGCCAAGGAGACCCACTCTCCCCTTTCTTGTTTGTCCTGATGGCGGAAGGTTTGGGATGCCTTCTCTCCTCAGCACTCAGCTCCCAGCTCATCCAGGGCATCTCTGTTCATAATGAACCTGCTGTCACTCACCAACAGTTTGTGGATGACAATATGGTTTTTGGCTATCCATCTGTTCAAGAAGCTTCCAAGTTAAAATCCCTGCTGCAGGACTTCTCCGATGCTTCAGGAGCCAACATCAATAACTCTAAATCCCAGATCTTCTTCTTTCACACTCCTCCTCTCACACAATCAGCCATTGCCCATATCCTTGGATTCTCCATAGCCTCCCTCCCTTCTACCTACCTGGGCGCACCTCTCATTGCATCCCCGCTTAAGCATGCCTCATGGCGCAAGCTCTTAGACAAGCTGGAAGCCCATCTCTCCTCCTGGACTTTTCGCACCCTTAACATTGCCGGTAGACTGGTTCTCATTAAATCCATTCTCCAAGCCATGCCTCTTTACCTCTTCTCCATTTTGGCGGCTCCCAAATGGGCTCTCAACAAGATTAAAGCCCTTCAGCGGAATTTCCTCTGGGGATCAAAAGGAACCAATCGAAAATGGGCCTTGGTTCAATGGTCCACTATTTGCAAACCCAAAGAGCAAGGAGGAATTGGCCTTCGTGATCCTCTCCTCAGCAATGCCATCATGAATGCGAAGATCTGGTGGAACTGGCTAACAGCCCCTGAAAAGCCTTGGGCCATTCTATGGAAGGCCAAATATGCCCAAAATCGACCTCAGGAAGATCTAGTTAGACTCACTCCGGAAGAGAATGGTTCTATAATTTGGAACTCAGCCAAATATCACCACCTTCTCATTCAACAACACAGTTTCTGGGAGATCAGGAATGGCACCTCTGCAAGGTTCTGGACAGATTCATGGGAACAACTTCCAAAGCTCACCAACACTTTCAATCCGTCCATGGAACCTGACTGGGATACTCGACAGCTAGAGGCCGTTAATCAATATTGGGACGACACCGATAAGAAGGGTTATCGGCAATGGAAACAGGCGGCCAGAATAGCCAGGAATGCCAATGAACAAGAAAGTCAAGCCATCACCGATGAACTCAAAAATCGATGCATCAGGGTTTCGCACGATAAGGATATTTTAAGATGGGGACACACTCCTAAGGGCACTTTCTCCACTCGGGAGGCCTACAAGATCCTCAGTATGGATCCTGAGCCCAAAGATCCTCTTTGGGGCAAAATCTGGAATTTAGGAGTATGGCCCAAAGTTGCCTTATTCCTCTGGCTCCTTGGCCACCAACGAATACTCACATGGGACAATCTTTGTAAGCGGCACTTCCATGGCCCCTCCATCTGTCCCAACTGTGGGGATAATGAAGAAACTCAGCAGCATCTCCTTCATGCATGTCCCCTTGCCTCTCATCTGTGGGAGAAAGTTAGCTTCAGGTGCCAAAGAAATTGTAAACCCGACACAGACATTAGAGGAGCCATGCGTGATTGGCATCAACATCCTTTCAAGAGCGGAATTCTCAATCACCTCTGGAGAATCATCCCCGGCCTTCTCCTTTGGACCATTTGGAAAGAGAGAAACAAGCGCATTTTTAAGGACCAGAGGACCTCGACAGACATCATCTGGAGCAATTACTGTCTCAATCTTATGGAAACTCTAGACATACAGTCCTGGAGCATCGAGGATTTCCCCACTCTAGACAAGGAAAAGGCCATATGGGAGAATTGGGGACTTAGAACTCAACCCAAAGTTCAGAAGCATACAGTCCTCAACACTGACAAATTACACCACACATGGACTCCCCCCCCCAAGAACACCTACAAGCTCAACTTTGATGGTGCCTCAAAAGGCAATCCAGGCAAAGCAGGCTTTGGGGGCATTATAAGGAACCACGCAGGTGCACCTCTGGCTGTGTACATGGGAAGTATGGGTTGGGATACAAACAACTCGGCGGATCTGGAAGGTTTATGGCAAGGCCTTCTTCTCTCACAGCAGGCGGGGCTGCACCCTATTGAGATTGAAGGCGACTCACAGATCCTCATCAATATGGCAGCTCAACTTCTCAACGGGGCCCGGGCGCGTCAGATTGCCAGCAGATGGCGACTAGAAGCTAGATTGGAAACTATGGAAAGATGGCTATAGGGAAACAGGGCACTCCTATTCAAGCACACCAGAAGAGAAGGCAACAAGGTTGCGGATTTACTTGCCAATCTAGGGGATGATTGTGGAAGCAATCTCAGAACAAGGACGCTGGACATTATCTAGAAAGAGGATCACAGGAGGATTTGCCACAATCTAATTCAGAAGGAGGCGAACCCCCCGGATGCGGGTGTTAATGCAGTTAGTGAGGGTGAAAGGACGCAAGCAGTCGGACGGGAGGCCACATGCCATCCCTCACGGCTGCATTGAGACCACTTGCCCGCAGTAAATACTCCATCGCATGCTCTTAATGGCGTTTGGTATGGAGGCGATTCTCACTATCGCAGGGGAGGTTCGAGGCAGCCTCGACTGCCGCAACAACATCTCGCATAAGATTTGCAAGCCTGGTCATTCAATGTGGCGTTCTGAGTGTTGCAGGAAAGGAATGATAAAGGCCATGGATCCGCTAGTCCCCCAGCCGATGAATTCGCGATGTAACTCAGTTCTGGACAGGGCCAGAGAGCGCACCACCACAGGGAAGCGCAGCCGTCTAGCCTATTGCCTGCAGCCCAATGACAGCATTCACATTTCTATAGCTGGCTCTTGTTTTTCCGCGACGGTGGTGCTGGGAATTCCTTCCGCGACGTGCCCTCAGTCGCTTCAGAGTTCCAGTCCGGTTAAAGCTGCTAAAATGCCAAGGCTTCAGCAGAGGATGAGGTGCAGGAGGGGGTCTTCTCGTTCTGCCAGAAGGCATTCTCCTTCCTTTTCTTCTTCCCCGTCTGACACCTCTGCACCTTCTGACAGCCTCCCTCACCTCCTCCGTGGGCGCTTGCTCCGCTCAGGCCACAGGTTAGATTCGCCTTCAGGGGATGTGCTGTCGGCTCAGTCGCATACGGCCCTCTTCTCGTTCGATTGTGCTCTCAACAGACCACACGTAACTGTGGCCATCTCCGTGGTCTTCTTCGAGGAGCCCCTGCCGGAGAATCCGCCTGAAGAGCAAGCTCCAGTCGACGGCGCTCATTTGGACACGATGCAGCAGGACACGAGGGGTCCGCCTGAGGTTTCCAGGGCATCTTTGCAGGATGAATCAGTTCGCGTTCAGCCAACTGTCACTGAATCTCCCACTGCTGTCCACCACAATGTTGAATTCTCCCATGCTCAAAGCGAACCAGAAGACTTCGGATGCAGGATCGAGGAGGTTGCTCCTGATGAGTAATCCGATCCTCCTTTCTTGTCTCTTTTGTTTTTTCTCGGCCCTCTCTGAGGGAGTGTTTTGTTGTTTCAATGTTTCTCTCAATTCTGGTCCAATTTTTGTCAAAGACCAGTTTCAGTCTTTACAGCGGTCTAGTCTTGTTATGGTCCAGTGTTATAGCTATGCTTCTAGTTTAAATTTAATGACATTCTAGCTCGATCCCCTGCGTGGGATTTTTTCTGTCTTGGGTTTTTCAAGCTGGTGCCCCTTGCAGGGCAGCCAAAATCTAGTCACTGTCAGCTCAAATTGCCTCTTCGTAGGCACAGTTATGGCCTAGGCCAGATGTACAATATTTTTCACTGTTAATAGATTACTCTAACTTAGAAAAAAAAAATATTAAGGTTAACATGGCTAACTCAGAAGGTATAAGTTCAAGTTGATTAGTTCAGGTTATATTAAGGTTGATTAGTTCAGGTTATATTAAGGTTGATTAGTTCAGGTTACAGAAACATTGGGGCACAAATTTTTACTCCCTTTCTATATGGTTTTTGGCCCTTCCCTGGTTTGGTATGATACTAGTAATCAAATGAACTAGTGTACACTTACATAGAGTAAACTATAATGGTATTACCGTAAGAAGTTAATCATATTAGATTATCTGTAATGGTGTAATGATATCATGTTCACCACATCAGAGATTATGGATGTACTTATACCTATGGAATACAGTGATATTATGTAAACTACCTCTATAAGAGCTTAAGCTTACCTTATTACGTAAACAGGGTCTATAAATCCCATGTATTAAGGAATAAAGCACGCATAAGAGTGTTCTGTAATACTAGCTATAAGCTCCCAGGAATATCGGTAATGAATAAGCAGGTACTAACACATCAAAGCTGGATACTCACTTACCTTGTACGTATTTATATAATACTATCTTTCCCTAATCATCATCTTATGCAAAGCTTGTTCAGGTTAAGGAGTTAATACTATGTGTAAAGATAAGTAATCACATAATCATTCTAATAATCATGTTCTCTCGATTACACTATACTGTATACATATCACTATCTACATATGGGATTAGAAGTAAGCTATAAAGGTGGTACTGCTTAAGTATTTACTACTTTAACTAGTAAACACGTATCAAAACTTGTGCTTATTACGAATCCTCTACTAGATCTATTGGAATAAGCAGCTTGTATCGAGTATAAGTATCAACGTAATCAAACACAGGTAAATGAATATTGATGATTTCTATTGCTTTCAACATAGCATACCAATCAGAGTCATGCAGTGAAAAGCATCAAGCTCAAATACACTTGATTACAAGTATACCAGTAATGAACCATAAAAATCAATGGGAAACACTATGCCTGGGAAAAAAGCATGTGAGACTAGTTCCAACATAGCTCTTACTCGATCAGCTTCAACATGGTAACATATCTAGCTCAGTCTATCGTATTAGCTAAGGGTTCATGTAATAAGCTAAGAACAGTTCGGCATTACAGAAGACATTACAGAACACATTGCATTACGAATTTTTCCCTTGTGAAAAACAGAGGAGGAGCAGGACAAATACCTAGTAATTTGCTCGCTTGAAGTCGCCGCAGACCAACAACGCGGACAAAAGAAGCATCACAGACAGAAAAATGCGTGAACAAACAGACTAGCAGCAGCACAGACAGAAAAACACGCGAATAAACAGACACACAAAAACGCGGTAAACAAATAAACTTCTCGGGCGATATATTTATAGGAACTAGTTCTGCTGAACTATTTTAAGAGTAAAAGTACTTTTGTTTCCAGTTTTCCGATCTCTGCCAAAAATTCTGTTTTCCCACGCCATCGGTGTGCCATCAATCTAAATGGAAGCACGAGTTCAGCTGAAATTTCTCAAAAGTTCGTCCGAACTATTGCCGAAAAAAAAATTCCGCCCCCGATTCTCACAAAAGTGTAACCCATCTTCACATATCCGCCCATAACTTACCTCAAAAGTTTTGAGAAACATGCATTCGACAAGCCAAACTTTGCTTTCAAGTTGTACAGTAACATTGTTGTCCCCAACTGGGTAGACTTTGACTGATCACTAGGTCGAAAGAGAGGGGTGGTGGAAGCAAATTTAAGGCTTTCGAAAAAGGTGTCAGCGATATGAGCATCATCCCCTAGATGATCATCATTTTGTAATGCATATAACAAAATTGTCTCCATGGCAGTCATATCCCTTAAGTAATCATCCATACCAACCTCTATTTGATTGCCTCCATTGCCAGCTTGTGAAGAACTACTATTGTTGTAGTCATTCCTAATTGGTGAATTTGGAAGTAGCGGGAATTGAATCGGTGGTTGATTCAACCATTCTTGGTATTGGTCCTCTCCGATTTTTTCTCTTAATTCAGTCTTCTCTCGATTTGAAATTGTCATGGGGTGCAACGGAAGATGGTAGGTAGGTTGTTCATCATCACTAGAATCCTAATAATTAAAAAAAAAATTAAACATGATTAGTACAAAATATATGATATCAATTAGTAACCACGTTGAAAATATTGCATGATTATAAATTGGTTTGACATTGAAATAATTACATATTAATCAATATATATACCAAACAATTATAATTATAATTACCATCATTGTCCCGGGATTGTGGCTAGAAGATGCAATATTGTTACAATTGGCAGGGTGAAGCGGTTTTCCATTTTCATCTACCAAATGTGCCTTGCGGTCTGCAGCTCCTGATAAGAACTTTCGACGTTTTGGAGCAGTTTGAATATTTTGTGCATCTGAACTCAATGTTGAATCTGCATGAACCTGCAAATTTGTATACACTATAAATTTAATTAAGTTGTGCGTGATTGACTGTATGGATAAAAAAACATATATAAATTCAATTAGATAATGAAAAAATAAAACAAATATGAAGCAAATATTATGACTCCACATGGATAGGGAGAAGTCTGTGATGGACTTTGAGAAATATTATGGAACGAGTTGGATTTTGAATAATTGTCCATTCCATATAATATATGATATTTTCTCCCTGCATTTGAGCAAAACAACAATAAATTTTGGTGCACAAACTTCAATGTCATTCTAGTACGTAATGTACAGATAACCGCACTGGTGAGTTTTTTATTTTGTGCACTGGTGCCGTTTTATAAAACGACGCACCGATGCGGTTAAATTAAAGGACGCACCAGTAAATGAATAACCACAAACAAAAAAAGTGCAACCCTATTTTCTTTAAGTGAAAAAAGCGATAAATTGAAAAATGGGCAGCAAAATATTTTCGAAAATCTAATTTCATAAAACATTTCTTTAAATACTAAACACTTTTCATTATTTCACTACTTTTGCAAAAATATTTAGCCAGAGATTTGCAGGATACATACCTGGAGAAAACAGAGATGAGAGCACTGTGGAGCAGGGAAATACGTTCAAACAGAAGTATTCAGACAATCAGAATTCCAAACCTATGGTTAGTCAAACCCTTTACCATAGAATTTCAAACGATGTAAGTTTATTGTTTTTTTGTACTTTTTTCTGCAATTTTTTTTATGCAGTAAAATAAGAAATCTAAGTCTATTGTTTTTTTTTACTTTTTTCTGTAGTTTTTTTTATGAAGTAAAATAACAAAATCAAAGCTGTTTTTTATTTATTTATTTTATCTGTAGTTTTTTTTTACTTTTTCTACAATTTTCAGAAACAAAAATAAAAAAGAAATCCATTTTTACAAACAAAACCCTACATTCTTTTTGTTTCTTCTCTTTCTTCTCCCTCTTTCTTTTCAATTTAGATTTATAGGGTTTGTATAGTCATAAGACATCCAACCCACGGGATGACTTGTATATTTGGATCCCAATCCATGTTGGCCCTTGCGTCATTCTTAAAAAAATACAGATTTTTTTTGTCAGTGCAACCTGCGTAACAGAGTGCACCGGTACGCTCCGTTATAGCAGCGTACCGCGAAAGTACAGTGGAAAAAAAAAAATTTTAAAAATGTTTTTATCAGTGCGCCATACGTAACATATGGAACCAGTGAACTATTGAATTATGGCGCACTACAAACGTGTTGTTTTGCAAAAAAAACCATTTTAGAAACAAACCCTACATTCTTTTTGTTTCTGCCCTTTCTTCTCCCACTTTCTGTGATTTCAGAATTAGGGCTTTTCAATTTATATTTATAGGATTTGTATTGCTAAATATAAGCTTAAGACATCCAACCAACAGGAGGACCTACATAGTCGTATCCCAATCCATGTCGGCCCTTGTGTCAATCTTAAAAAAATACAATTTTTTTTGTCGTCGGTGCGTCCTGCGTAACATAGCTCACCGTTGTGCTCGGTTATAGCAGCGCACCGTGAAAGTACAGTGATAAAAAATAAAAAAATAATTTTTTTTTTATCAGTGCGCCATATGTAACATATGGCACCGGTGCGCTATTTCATTATGGCGCACCGCAAATGTGTTGTTTTGAAAAAAAACCATTTTAGAAACAAACCCTACATTCTTTTTTGTGATTTCAGAATTAGGAATTTTCAATTTATATTTATAGGGTTTGTAATTCTAAATATAAGCCTAAGACATCCAACCAACAGGAGGACCTGCATAGTCTGATCCCAATCCATGTCAGCCCTTGCGTAAAAAAAGAAAAAAAGAAAAAAGAAAGTTGTTCATGCACCCTGTGCGATATGAACACCCTGTGTGAAATACCGCACTGGTGCGCTCAATTCTCCCAGCGCACCGCGCAAATACTGTGATAAAAAATTAGAATTTTTTTTTTTTTTTCAGTGCACCATTTGTAAAATATTCAGCCGGTGCGCTATTTCATTATGGCGCACCGTGAACGTTCTGTTTCGAAAAAAAAGAAAAAAAAATGATACAAACTTTATATTCTTTTTGTTTCTCCCCTTTCTTCTTCCTCTTTCTGTGATTTCAAAATTAGGGCTTTTCAATGTAGATTTATAGGGTTTGTATTGCTATATATATATACCTAAGACATCCAACCGACGAGACGATTAGCATAGTCGGATCTCAATCCATGTGGGCCCTGGCATGAATTTAAAAAAAACAGATGTTTTTATTGGTGCGCTTGGAGTACATAGCGCATCGGGGCTCTTTATTTTACAAGCGCACCACACAATGTAATGTGATAAAAAATTTAATTTAATTTATTTATTTATTTTATCGGTGCACCATATGTAAAATATGACACCGATTTCTGCTAAAAAAATAACACTGGACAACTTTTATTCTTTTATCATGGTTAACCGGCGCGACCATTAACATGTAACACACTGGTGCTCCTTGTTGACATAGAGCACCATACGGTCTATTATATTGTTATGGAGGTGCGTTTGGAAGAGAGACACGCACCGACGTCGGTGTGTAAACCATAAATGGCACACCGGTATTTTGAGAATTTTTTTTTTACTTGAAAAGTTGACAATTTATTTATAAATATATTATTGAATGATATGGTACAGGTTTGAGATTGATAAATAAATGAGTGACAAGAGATGATGCAGGGGCATTAGGCCTAAGCAAATACTTTGTATTTTAATAGACATAGGGGGGTCTCATGTTTTTGCTTTCTCATGTAATTATTAATATTTGAGTGATTTTAATCAAATATGGAGAGAAATTGTAAATGTTCCCAAATGATTGGAGAACATGAGAGAAGCTGATCAGTTGGGAATATGAAGAGAGAGCTCAGATTTAGGCTAAATTTAGGACTTTGAGAATTCCAAGAATTTTGTTGAGCGTTAAGGGAACTGAATCAATTTATTATTAATTTGTATAAATAAGCCTCAGAGGCATTAGGCAGATAAGAGCTGGGGAGACAGAGTTAGAATAGATTGGGAAACCCAGAATTATTCCTGTAAGCCTATGGGCAGTAGAAATTGCCACTTAATTTTGAAGACCCGGTCGAAGACAAGAAGGAGTTTTGTAAGTGATTTAATTTACATGAATGAAAGAATTTGTTTCTAAAATATACATGCTTTGATTGTTTTAATTCTGGGTGAAGAATGCTGAGGTTTAGGGAACTATGTGTGAATAAGACCCTACAATAGGAATGACATTGTATTCTGTGGTATTTGAAAGTTCATACTCATTTAATTGGGTTCTGTGTGATTTGTACTTATTGGGAAAATTAGTATAGATCATGGTGGATCAATACTAATAAATTGGTTGAACTATTAAATTGAAATATAAACGGGTTCAATGGAATCCGCAATGGGGTTGAATTCATTTAGGAGATAAACATGCATTAGACTGTGAAATTTTCAATATAGCAGAACCTGGTTGAAAGTCCGCATAAGTTTACTGTTAACGAAATTGAAAAGGGTTCGATTCTGTTGTGACTAGAAAGGTTTCTAGTTCCAGAGTGATGCATCGAGGATTTTATAAACCATGTTGAAAACCTAACTGTGGAGCGACCTGTGTCAATAAAGTAAGTGTGCAGATCAACGATAGAAGCCAAGGGTCGAGGGTTTTAAATTCTGCCGAACCTTGAAGTGAAACCACAACCTTAAAAATGGAACGAAATCCATTCTACAACCATCTCAGCAGTTTAACTATCTGAAGTAGGGATTGAAAATCGAAAGGTTCGATTCATAAGTGGCTATATAATGTGTTGATGTAATGATGGAGGGTTCGTTCTAAAATCCTGTTGTATATTTAAAATCGATGGTAGCGGGGTTCTTTTAAATGCGTAGACATGTACTGAACAAAACTATGCCATGGAAATAACAATGCGGAATATCGAAGGCGTAGCCAATTAAGAGATGATCAATGAAAAATAAGATCAATTTTTGTAACTGCTGTATCTGATTTGGAATCGATTTCCAATTCACAATTTTGAGCCTGTGTTAAGGAATAAGGGAAACGTTGAGAAAAGTAATCGGAACCGTGAGGGCGGTTTTGAGAAACGAGGAACTAGTGGTATCGTGCACCTTCTCAATTGGTAAGTTGTTTTTCCTTTTTGAACGTGATAGCGTTAGATTTTGGATGCGTGGCAAAGAGTGGTTTTTAAAAGCCAGTTTTATCGCGTGATTTTAGAAGTGCAAAGCGTGATCATCTTTGTAATGCGATGATCATTGGATTATCGCCTATGGAGTGTGAAAATATACCAGCTGCCCGATGAAATGGATGGATGGGTGAGTTGAAATGCTGTGGGCCATATATGAACTCGTATACAAATGGAGTGTCGAGATGTGTGTGTCGGCGGAGAGGTAAGTTGTCAAGTTGTGGACGTGGTCTTTATTGATTTATTTACAAAGGAAATGGATAAGTATTGATTTATACAAAGAGTAAAATCAAATTGAAGCCAGCGTGGTTAATGAGAGTCTTGGTACATATATTTATATGTGTATTGGTCGAAAGTTTTATTTGGTTTCGATGCTAAATTGAAATGTTGATTTCAATTTCATAAGATGGGTTTTGACCATAGAGTATATGGTAGAAAAACAACTTTTCTCATAAAAGTTTGCTGGTTGAAAATTGTGTTGGTTCATAACCAAAGTTGAAAATATTGATTCCATTTCGTGAAGTATGGTATGTAAAATATAACTCCACATATGAAAATTGAAAGGGGTTTAAAATAAGATCTCAAATCGGAGATTCGAGATATAAAGGGGTTTCATGAGTTTAAATTGATACATATTTGTAACCTGAATAATGTGGTTTGAATCATAGAATAGTGAGGCTTCCGCATTAATTTAAATTGCCAGTTCAGAAATTAAAAATGGAGATGCATTTTTATATGCATAAGAGAAGAGAATGTGGGTTTGGCGGGGTGCCCCGCCATCAGGTGGTATCAGAGCAGGATAAGGTCTTTGAAGATTAATTTTTGAAATGCATATGTACTGAAGCAGTGAGGAAAATTTGAAGTTTTAAATCTGTTTAAAAGTGATTGCAGATTTGAAGAGGTGTGCAGTGAAGGTATTCAGATTTGCAAAATCTGAGGTTGAAGGCAAAGTGTTTTGAAGATTGTCAGGATATGTTCTGAAGATGTGATGGTGATGACAAAGTGATCAGATCTAAATCTGGCAGGATAGCATGCAGTGTGGCAGAGCATTGGGAGAAATTGCAGAAGCAATTACAAGTGGGTGTTGAACAAACTCTGAAGGTGAGGAATCTTGATTCTGTTTGCAGAAAGCAGATTGCAGAAAATTGAAGAGCATCTCAGCAAGAAGATCACAGCTTTGAAAAGTAGTGATAAAGGAAGCCAGTGAAGGTTTCTAAAGTGAAAAGGGAGTGTGGTAGAACCTTGAGAATTCCCAACAGAGGTTGCATGAAGGGAGAACAGATGTGTTCTTGAGAGGTTACAGAGGAGTGAAGCTCGAAGGAGTAGAGAGGAATGCTTAGAAGGTTCCTGAAGATAGAGGAACTGTACTTGCAAAAAGACCGGATCCAGAGAGAGGATTGGTGAGGTAAGTTATGACAAGGAGGACTTGTTATTGCAGAGGTTTCAGTGCAGCTCGTGATGAAGGAGAAGATGGCTACTGATAGTCATAGCAGAGAGAGCAAAGGTTCTGAGAGAGGCCACAACAGAATGAAGATGAAGAAAGAGGATGCCAAGACAGATGGCATGCAGAGACAATTAAGAAAGGAAGAGTATGAGAAAGAGGTAGCGGAGATCAGGGAGTAGTTCAAAAAATTGGAAATGATGATAAAGGAAAGCCAGAGAGTTGGTTGGCTCATGAAGAAGAGGTTAAAATGGCATAGGCTACATATGAGGAAAGAGTAGATGATACATGCTTAGCAGAAAGAGAGATTACTCAAGATGATTGAGTATTTGGAGAAAAACTTGAAGACAGAAAATTCAAGTGAGACCAAGGGGTCGAGTGACTTTACATCTGACAAATTTTGTATGTTTGCAGAAAAAAAATTTGGAGAGGGACAAACTGTTGATGTTGTCACTAAGGAGGAAAATGGGACAACTAGATATTTTGAAAATGTCCATACACAGTGGAGGGAAAGTTTTAATTTCCAACATATTGGAAACATAGGAAGTCTAACTTATGATGATGGCCAGAAGCTGGAAATTGAGCAGTCAAATGGATAGCTTGAAGAGACTGAAGAGAAGACCATTGACAAATTTCTGAATTGTATAGAAGACTTGGAACAACATGAAGATTTGATGATTGAATCATCAAATGAGACCATGAGGTCTTGTGGCTTTAAAACTGACAAGTTGTGTGTGAATGTAGGTATTGAAGAAAATAGTTCATGTGATGAAATTGTTATAAGTGAAGCTGAATGTTTCCAAGAAAAGTATGATGAGTATCTTTCAGATGAAGATCAGATTGAGTTACTGCAACAAAAGGAATTCATAAATTCCTTGTTTTTTGAAAGAAATTGTTCCAATGAAGTTGTGTTTGATGATGATGAATTTTTTATTAATGATGATAATGACAGAATGATTTTATTGAATGGCCAAATGAAGAGTGATGGGCAGATAGCTGAAGTTATTGCAGGGTTGGAAGATCAGAATTCTATTTTGATGAAAGAAGAAGAAGTAGTGACAACATGAAACTTGACTTGTGATAAAGAGGAATATATTGAAGATTGTATAAATGTTTTCTCAGATGAGATAACAAATTTGTGGCATGAGTTAAGTGTTCTAGAGCAGAGGATAGAAGCACAGAGAAAAAGTGTTCAGATGGTAAAGGCAGAGTTAAGTAAGAATGAGAAGGTTCATTTTTATGAACCAGAGCAAGGAAACATCCTTGAAGAGGGTGATGCAGAGGAGAGACCAACTGACAGTCTCGAGAGTTGCTTGGAGAATTGAGATCAGCATACTGATGTGCTGATGATAGAGCAGTAGATTGAAGTGTTGCTGGAAGAAATAACAGAGTAGCAAATTGAAATGTTTCCGGAGGAAATGTCAGAACAAAAATTTGAAATATTGCCAGAGGAGGAAGAGACACAAATATTCTATAACGTTGATGTTTGTTTTATGATTGCAGGTATTTATGGAAGGACTAAAGAATGTTTGGTCCAGGAGAAGAAAAGAGATGATGACAGTGACTGGAAATTTAAATACCAGTCCAAGGAATTGCTAAAGGCAGAGAACAAAGAAATTGTCACAATTGACAATCAGGAAGAGTTTTTCTGTAGCAGAAAACAAGAGGGTATGGATGATTGGGTGGCAGCTAAAGCTAGAGCTAGAGTAAAAACTGAAGAGGTAAGGACTGAGCAAGAAAGGGCTCAACAAGCAAAAGCAAAGTAGAAGTTCAACAATGAAGATGGAGCAGTATCCAGTAGTCAGAAGATAAATTAGATCAGGAAATTGAATTGATAAGAAAGTTGATGGTGAAGGTGTCTCAGAAGAGGACAACAGTAAGAAGACAAAGAAAAAACAACAACATGAGGAAGATGGTCACATACTGTGAAAGCATAAAAAGCGGAAAGATGCAGAATAAGATATGGAATCCTGGAGAAGTATAAAAGAATAATATTGCAGCGGATGATCAGTTGCAGAACAAAGTGTGGGATCCAGGAAGACAAGGAATGAAAGCACATGATCAGGAGATCATGAATCATTTTAACCTTGGGATTCTGATGCAGGGGCATTAGGCCCAAGAAAATACTTTGTATTTTAATAGACATAGGGGGGTCTCATGTTTTTGCTTTCTCATGTAATTATTAGTATTTGAGTGATTTTAATCAAATATGGAGAGAAATTGTAAATGTTCCAAAATGATTGGAGAACATGAGAGAAGCTGATCAGTTGTGAATATGAAGAGACAACTCAGATTTAGGCTAAATTTAGGACTTTGAGAATTCCAAGAGTTTTGTTGAGCATTAAGGGAATTGAATCAATTTATTATTAATTTGTATAAATAAGCCTCAGAGGCATTAGGCAGATAAGAGCTGGGGAGATAGAGTTAGAATAGATTGGGAAACCTAGAATTATCCCTGTAAGCCTACGAGCAATAGAAAGGGCCACTTCATTTTGAAGACCCGGCCGAAGACAAGAAGGAGTTTTGTAAGTGATTTTATTTACATGAATGAAAGAATTTGTTTATGAAATATACGTGCTTTGATTTCTTTAATTCTGGGTGAAGAATGCTGAGGTTTAGGGAACTATGTGTGAATAATACCCTGCAATAGGAATGACATTGTATTCTGTGGGATTTGAAAGTGCATACTCATTTAATTGGGTTCTGTGTGATTTGTACTTATTGGGAAAATTAGTATAGATCATGGTGGATCAATACTAATAAACTGGTTGAACTATTAAATTGAAATATAAATGGGTTCAATGGAATCCGCAATGGGGCTGAATTCGTTCAGGAGATAAACACACATTAGACTGTGAAATTTTCAATATAGCAGGACCTGGTTGAAAGTATGCATAAGTTTACTGTTAACGAAATTGAAAAGGGTTCGATTCTATTGTGACTAGAAAGGTTTCTAGTTCCAGAGTGATGCATCGAGGATTTTATAAACCCTGTTGAAAACCTAACTGTGGAGCGACCTGTGTCAATAAAGTAAGTGCGCAGATCAACGATAGAAGCCAAGGGTCGAGGGTTTTAAATTCTGCCAAACCTTGAAGTGAAACCACAGCTTTAACAATGGAACAAAATCCATTCTACAGTCATCTCAACAGTTTAACTATCTGACGTCGGGATTGAAAATCGAAAGGTTCGATTCATAAGTGGTTGTATAATGCGTTGATGTAATGATGGAGGTTTCGTTCTAAAAGCCTGTTGTATATTTAAAATCGATGGTAGCGGGGTTATTTTAAATGCGTAGACATGTACTGAACAAAACTGTGCCATGGAAATACCAAGGCGGAATATCGAAGGCGTAGCCAATTAAGAGATGATCAATGAGAAATAAGATTGATTTTTGTAACTGCCGTGTCTGATTTGGAATCGATTTCCAATTCACAATGTTGAACCTATGTTAAGGAAGAAGGGAAACGTTGAGCAAAGTAATCGGAACCGTGAGGGCAGTTTTGAGAAACGAGGAACTAGTGGTATCGCGCACCTTCTCAACTGGTAAGTTGTTTTTCATTTTTGAACGCGATAGCGTTAGATGTTGGACGCGTGGCAAAGAGTGGTTTTTAAAAACCAGTTTTATCGCGCGATTTTAGAAGTGAAAAGCGTGATCATATTTGTAATGCGATGATCATTGGATTATCTCCTATGGAGTGTGAAAAGATACCAGCCGCCCGATGAAATGGATGGATGGGTGAGTTGAAATGCTGTGGGCCATATATGAACTCGTATACAAATGGAGTGTTGAGATGTGTGTGTGTCGGCGGAGAGGTAAGTTGTCAAGTTGTGGACGTGGTCTTTATTGATTTATTTACAAAGGAAATGGATAAGTATTGATTTATACAAAGAGTAAAATCAAGTTGAAACCAACGTGGTTAATGAGAGTCTTGGTACATATATTTATATGTGTATTGGTCAAAAGTTTTATTTGGTTTCAATGCTAAATTGAAATGTTGATTTCAATTTCATAAGATGGGTTTGGACCATAGAGTATATGGTAGAAAAACAACTTTTCGCATAAAAGTTTGCTGGTTGAAAATTGTGTTGGTTCATAACCAAAGTTGAAACTATTGATTCCATTTCGTGAAGTATGGTATGTAAAAGAGAACTCCACATATTAAAATTGAAAGGGGTTTAAAATAAGATCTCAAATCAGATATTTGAGATATAAAGGGGTTTCATGAGTTTAAATTGATACATATTTGTAACCTGAAGAATGTGGTTTGAATCATAGAATAGTGAGGCTTCCGCATTAATTTAAATTGCCAGTTCAGAAATTAAAAATGGAGATGCATTTTTATATACATAAGAGAAGAGAATGTGGGTTTGGCGGGGTGCCCCACCATCAAGAGATCAAGTAACAAAAATACTTATAACACATCAAGAAAAGAAAAAAAGGCAAGTTCTTTGTAAAATTTTTACAAAAAAATTATTTTTGAACTATATGTAAGTTTAACTAATATGTATTGTTTAATGTGTATCATGCAGAGCCACAAACTGATGAAGCTCGATAAGATTATTTCTGATGTAGGACTAGAAGAGCGTAAAAGATTGATGGAAAAATTGCAAAAGGATGAATCAGGTGAATGAAAAAATACTATCGATCCAATATGAGTTTCTTTTTTTAGTTTTCATTAAAATATAATTAAAATTATTAGATAACATGTGTGAAAAATTCTATTAATTCACATCCGTTTAATGTTCTACAGGGACCAACAAATCAGAAAATGAATGTTGTTCTAAGAAAAGAAAAAAATAGAACATGCAAATGAAAATGAATTGGTTCTTAGCTCATCTGGAGTGGTGCTGGAGGTGAACGAAAGGGGGGAAAACTTTTACAAAAGTTTGAGGGATCTAGTGGAATGAATGTATAGACGTTCTTTCCACTTACAATACAAAAACCAATCCAGTGATTCCAAGAACCAAATTTTATGTAAACTACAGGAAGGGTTTCCAGAGAATTGGTCAATGAGACATGTCAGACTTTTAATAGCAAAAACGTACAACAAAAAAAAAAGGAATGAAAAAGTAATATTCCTTTAGATGTTTGTCTAGAATTATTTATAAATATCACTTTTGTTATACTTACTTTTCATATATCAATATAAAAATTAAATATTTTATTCTCATGTTACATTTTCAGGAAGATTACGAAAATCTCAAAAGATGAACGAGCTGATATGAGAAATATGTCAGTAGGAATGTCTAAAAAGGTGTAAAAGGAGATGGTCAAAGAAATGGACAAAATTGCATCGTTGGAGGATCCATCTCAACAACAACTTGCTTCAAATGTAATATGTAATCATTGATTTTTTCGATCATTTTGTAAAATAAATAAACAATTTAGCATTAAATATTAATTTTAAAGTATTTTCTTGCAGAAAAGAAAAGAAAATGGAACCCATTCAACACATAAAACAATATGACAAGGAAGAAAAGGATTGATATCTAAGTTTGTAAGTAAATGTTACTTCCTTATAACAACTTAACTAGATTTCATTTTTGTATTTTTTAAGGTGTTTTACAAAAATCATCATTGAATGTCTTCAAACAGGTGCTAACAGACAAAGAAGAACCATCAGAGGAATTTATTGAAATTGGGTTAAATATGGGTTGTGCGTATATGTTGGCATATCAGAACTTAATTGTGGAATTTGTAAGCATCTATCGATCTTGTTTTACTTAGCTCCGTCTATAATTAATAGAAAAAATAAATCTTTATATTGAATATATGATTTTTTATGGGGTATGTATCTTGCAGGACACAAAGTATGGCACTGCGCCAATAGATCAAATCTTGAAAGATGGCATGTTACATGGTTTTGAAAGAATGTGTATAGTTTATGATTCAATTGTTGCATTGGCACGCCATCTCTTTTTTATTTACATTCATGTATATTATTTAATATTGCAATTTTCATTATTCTCGCCAATGTATATACACTCATTATAGTTTATTTTTATGTTTCTAGATGGAAGGTGAAGAAGAAGAAAACAATCAACACCGTGAAAAAAACATTTATGAAAATAACCCAAGTCATGGAAGTAGCTCTAGCAGTGACAACAATTCAAGCGAAGAATGATGATCACTATGTTTGGATATAAAAGCAAGGCGTTGTATTTTTTGAAAAATGTCTGTGAAATCAAACATTTTCTTTAATGTAATGGACATAGTGTCCCAATTAAAAGATAAAGGGATACCAATAACTGTCCCATTTTGTATGACAAAGAATGTATTACTCATATATATATATATATATATAATAAAAAACGTTTTAATTTATTCTATTGCGTTCTCTATTGTCACTATTGCGTTCTCCATTGTCGTTCTCAAATGCACTAATAAAAATTTAACTCATATGAATATTGTTATAAGATATATATGTGTCAACTTTTGATGAATAATGAATTTTTAAAAACCACAATAATTTTGATATGATATAACAAATTAATCAAACATCACATTCAAATGCATTAATAAAAATTTAATTAATATGAATATTGTTATAAGATGTGTTGAATTTTGATGAATAATGAATTTAAAACAATCACAATAATTGCACTATCACAGGTGGTTGTTTCTAAAAAATACAAAATGAAAACCGGTGCGTGTATATTTACACCACTACACTTGTATTCTTAAGCGCCCCAGTGCGTTTTTACGACCTATGGGAACCGCACAAATACCAAAACCGGTTTAAAATATCGAGGCGTTTGTGCGGTATGGCTCTCCGGTGCATTTATGTATATCTACGCACCGGTGCCTTCTTACGACCTATTAGCACTGCATGAATACAGATACCAATTATAAATATCGGTGCATTTGTGTGATACTATGCACCGGAGCGTTTTTGTGTCTATATGTACTGGTGCATTTAGACGACCTATGGGCACCGCACGAATACCGATACCAATTATAAATCTCCGTGCATTTGTGTGATACTTCGCACCGGGGCATTTAAGAATCTATATGCACCGGTGTAATTGTATGACATATTTGCACCGTACAAATACCGATACCAATTATAAAGCTCGGTGCATTTGTGTGAAAGGACGCATTGGTGCATTTCTATAAGTCTATGCACCGGCGCGTTGATACGACCTATGGGCACCGCTCAATTCCCAAGACCAATTATAGCTGCCCCGTGCGCTGTATCACCAACACTACGCCCAATGATTTTTTATACCTTAACAGCCCGGTGCATTCTCCTTAGACCTCCTTGCGGCACCGTCCATTGGTACGCACTAGTGCATTAAATCCTGATTAGCGCACCGATGAAAAAACATCCGTAATAACCTCTAGCCACCCATTTTTTTTTGGTTGTGTTGAATTTCCATTAAAAGCTCTGCCAAAACCTCCGTAACCATAAACGGATGTGGTAGAATATGTTTTTTTGGCAATGTTGGCCAATTTTATAACACTAAAAACCTCGTTTATAACCTCCACTAGAGGGTCTTTTCCTTGTAGTGATATAACTATATTGATGCACTTATTTATGTTAGCTTGCAAGATTATATATAAGATTAAGGCCATTATTATATTGGCTGCACTTATTTATATTAACTTGCAAGATTATAAAGAATATTAAGGCCATTTCGAAATTTGGCACAACACCCCTCATTGTGTCAATGATATTTAATATGGTGATTATGATACACAAGGTCAAATAAATGGATAACTCACTGAATAGTTTTCTTAAGTCCCAACCATAAAAACTTGGTGAAAATGGCCTTAATATTCTATATAATCTTTCAAGGTAACATAAATAAGTGCCTCCAATATACTAATGGCCTTAATCTTCTATATAATATTGTAGGGTAACATAAATAAGTGCATAAATATACTCATATATGTTGCAGTACCGATGTAATAATTCATTAAGGATGTCAATCCATCCAACATATCTTCATTTTCCACTCATATTGTGTCATCACAAGTAGAAATCCCATGGAAATAGGAAATTTCTTCTATTTATTTAGGGGAAGCATGACTATGCTTTGCTTCCTTTGGTAGACTAGAATGTTGATACCAAAGACCTCAAGTGAACTCAACATTTTCTCTTCCTCTTCTATCTTACTTGAAAATTGATATACACCAACCATTATAGCTATAAATAATTTGTAGAGAACCAAAAAATAAAAAAAATGGAGAATGTCCTTGACATTTTGATCAAGGAAACACTTCTAGCTACCAAGTACCGACAAAAGTACTTGTACTATATGAAACACACTTACTTGTGTATCATAAGTGGTGGTGATAGAAGTAAGAACAACTTCAAGAAGGTTATTCCCATCAAGGTGGCTCAAAATTTCTTTCGACTCTTATTAATATTCCAAAACTTTATATTTCAATATTGTACCCATCATTTTCTTGTTGCCATAGAAGCCAATTGTGGGAAAGGAAAATTTAGTTAAAGGGTTAAAATCAATTATGATATCATGACATTTTTTTTCCCTATAGCATTAGGCAAAATTCAATTGTAAATATGTAGAATGTGCACCTTTTTACAAAGCTCAATTCTTTCTTGTTAAATATAGTTTTCATATCTTGAAAGAGAAAGGCCTCTAAATTATTTCTTCAGACTTGATCAACACCAATGTGGTACAATAAACTAGGTTGAAGACCTTGAAAATCCATAATTTTTCTCGGGGATTGATTATTGATGATAAATGTTTGTGGTTATGAATCTAGTGTCTTACTTTAAATGGATTTTGTAAGGTTTTCAATTGTTGAAAGCACCATATTAGCATAATCATTCTCTAAGGATGTCAACTCTACTATTTTTTAATTTCTGATCCTCATCATAAGTGAAAATATCATGTGCATAATACATTTCTTCTCCATTTTTAGGGAAATAAGCTATTCTTTGCTTCATTTGGGTAGGCTTAAATTCCAATGCCAAAGACCTTTCTTCTTTAACTAGTACAAAAAATCTGCCCCATCTCCTCCAGATATTTGAAAATCTTTGTCAAAATATGTAATTAGTTGTCCCTTACATTTTCATGAATTTTCAGTTTGCAATTAGGTCCAAATTAGCTAACACACACACACACACACACACACTCTACAATCTTTGAAACTTCACACTTTTAAGAACACTTCTTTGAGTTCAATGTTTTTTCAAAAACACAAACTTATATTAACTTTTATTGTAACTTTCTAAGCCATACAAGATCAAGACTTGAAGGAAACTACTACCATATGTGATGGTGTAAATGGTTGCTACAATGCCCCAAAGAGACACTTACAATGATCAAAGTTGATGTATTTAGGTAATTGATGATCCTGCTTATTTTGTTGTAATAGTTTTATTATGGTGACATAATATGTTCCATTTGCAACCTTCATTCAATTTTTTGTTTTCGATAATATTTTTGTTGAATGATGTAATTATTTCCCATGGGATTTCATTTTAGATGTATAAAATTAGTAAACTTAAATATTTCATCTAGAGATAAATTTTATTTTTATGTAATGTTAAAGGATTGAGGTTACTAATATAGAAATCTTGAACTATTTTATTACCATGGATACATTCAATTTGATATTAGTTTTTTTTGAAAGTCTCCAAGTATTCCCCTGAAGCTTTGAATCTTTTATTTTGAAAGTGAAAATATTCTTTGGATGAGAGAAATGATTTTTGATGTATTCATATGTTTCAGGATGGAACTTTGAGTGCTAGCTATGGTAAGGTGACAATAGGCCATGTTTGAAGTATAGAAAATATATCAATTGCATAACATTTCCTTTCATTTTTCTATAAGGTTCACATGGTGATTTGAGACTAGGAGAATACTAGATCTTAGTTGCAATGTTATATCTACATCATAAGAAGAATGTGACTAATATCATGGATTGTATTAAACTTGATAATGAAATCGAGGAGATATTTTTCTTTAAGTTAGATATGCAGAGAGAGTTACTAGTAATGTAATTTGTAGTGTTCTTGTCCATGAGAATAATTAGTTTTTACTTGATCTTCAATAACTTGACTTGTAGAATATGATTTATATAACAAAACTTATTCCTAAAGTATTGTTTGTAAAAATTAATATAGGTTTATTTTGCATATTTGACATATACTTGTTATAAATATTATAATAATAATGTAACCCTATTTTCTACGTACTCAAATGATAATATCTTATGGGATCTTGCAATGAACATTGTTATAATATTCCACTACTTTGTCTAAAGAAAGAAAGTTATTTGTTAATAGTAGAGGGCCTCTAAAATGCACCATTATTTTGATAAATACAAATTATATAAAATTGATAATAAGCTCAAGTTTTCTAAAACATTTACTAAGTTGACAAAGTGTCAAGTTTTTCATGAGGACTAGTTTTCACTTGCAATTTTCCCCACATGAATGACATGTAGAAAGGGGATGTGGTTGGGTGTAAATAGGTAGAATAGATACCACTTCATCCTTGGAATATAAACCATAGGAAGTCCATGCTATCATCATTGTTTGAGGGCTAGTTCCCCCGCTAATGTAGATTGAATTGTTGCCTTTCCTAATGGGTTAGTTTAGATGAACAAGAGAGAGAGGCCACATGAAATTCACTCTTTTTACTAAGTTTAAACATTATAAAAAAAACAAAAGGAAAAAAATTTGTACAACAATATTCAATTTAGAATAATATATTTTTGTTGTTCAAAAATTGACATATTATTTGCATACTTATAAAAATGTAAATAACTCACATTAAAATTATTATTTTTTCTTTATTTCAAACACAACTAGTATCAATATTCTAATAACCTAAAAACCTAATATCATACTTCAATCTAATATCATTTAATTGAAAATTACAATCATCATTATGTACATTGAAAGCAAGCTAACTTAGATGATAATTTAGTTGAACACTAGAGTGTAATTCACATGTAGCAATTCTCAAATCTTTATTTGAGCTCAAAAATTCATTGAAATTCAACTTATGTAGAAACCAATGCTATAAAGTTATAATATATATTTAATAGTTTTATATGTTACAAACCTAATAAAAAAAGAGCATTGAGTAGTGTTTTGTATTCATATGAAATTCCTTAGGTGACACATTTTCAAGAATGGTTTTCATAATATTTTATTGACAATTTCCATTGCTATCCTTGGACCATTATGCACTTTTGACTTGCTTCAAGTGTTATTCAACTAATATGACCAAATGATTATACTAGGAAAATATAATATTTGGGTAGTCGACTTGAAAAACACGTTATCACTGAATTTATCGATTTTTTTTAAAGTATAATTAAAACCATTAAACTTATTACATATGTAAAATTTGTATAAACACTTGCATCAAGGTGTCTTTAACCTAACACATCACAATAAATATTATTGCAATGATTTTGGATTATTTTCTAGTGCAAGGGAAATAAATTATCACCTTCTTTAACCATGTAATAATCATGATTGCAATCCTTGTCTAATATAATATCTTAATTACTATCTATATTTTCATTGGTCACATTTCCAAATGGTGGCAATGGTCATAGTTCTTTATGTTTTCAATTTTTGAAAAAATTGTTAGGCTTTTTAAAACTCATTAGTGGACTCTACAACATCAATACAAACAATATGAAAGTAATGGTATTTTTGTTTCTCAATTGAATATACATTCATCATTTTCTTAGTCATCTCTATGTATGTATGTATGCAAAAATTTGTATAATTATAACTATTTAAACTTTTTAAAGGTCTTCCAAACGTACTTGTGCACATTGACCATCCTTGGGTTGAATTCGTGGATTAAACTTGCACCAGTTAACGACATCAATTAAATTTATCAATAAATAAGTAGAGTGACTTAGTTGATAACTCCTAAGTACATGTTTTATGCCAACCCAAACACCGCCATTCTCTCCTTTTCCATGTCTCATCTCAAGAAAACTCCATGTGTGACAAATGTTCATTTTCTTATGAAATCAACATGGCCATGAGAAAATCATGCTAATTTAAACTGACTAGCAAAACCATCTAACCAAAACCCAATGTTCTGTAAAAGAAACCCTTCATTTCATTAAGTCTTTATAAAGTAAATCAAAACAATATTGAACAAAACATGTATAATGTCTATAATCATCACTTGATTTAAAAATGATACTCCTTAACCACTTTGTGTTTTTTGGCATTATAATAACAATGATTGACACTAAGCTTTGTTTATCTATACAAAATATGCACAATTATAGAAACATAACCTAATGTATTAATGACTTTGTATCTCCTTTAGTGCAGTGAAAATGTAGTTGTCAACAAAATCAACCATTGATAATATTTCTCCTTTCATGAATATGTCACATGATGCCTTGTATTGTAAGCTGTAATATACCAAATAAATAGTATCTAATAATTATAAGTAATGTGGTGGGTTACATTTTTTGCTACACCCTTCTACCTAATTGTAAATTAAGGATGACCAATTCATAATTATGACTAGATTCAATAAAATACTCTCTCTCTCTCTCTCTCTCTCTCTCTCTCTCTCTCTCTCTCTATATATATATATATATATCATCCAAGTGAGTAAGAAAGCTAGTTTTTTGGAAACCATTCATCCCTCTTGATGTATGTTCATTCTCTTCTCTACTTCCTCCATTTATATTTTATTCTTCCACATCCACCATTCCACCACATCCTCATTATGCATACCATCCTCACCTTTACCATGTTCATGTTCCAAAACATCCTTTCCATGTCCTCATAACACAACAACCTTTAGCATATTCATTCCACAACATTGTTGCCATGTTGTAATCACTCAACAACCCTCTACGTACTCATTTTCATTCCAAAAACACCCACCATCCTTGTCTTGCATATCATGCACCCTTACCTATGTATTGCCATTTGTTGGCGAGAAGTCAGGTCTCGCGGACAAGACCCAGGTTCAAGAGTTGTGGCCAACAAAGGGGTCCGGTGTAGTCTAGGAACACGCCGGCATTTTCACCCTGCTCTGGAGAGAAGTGCGTCTCACCCGAGGCGTGCCGCAACCACATACGAGGATGAGATCAAGGGCAAGGAACAAACCCGCAACTAAAGAAAGACGGTTCATCCATTCATATACAAAGTTATATACGCAAGATCACTTAATAAGCATTCAGACATTCATAAATAAAATTTTAAACCAGCATAAACGCATTACATGCACATGAACATCTTATTGAGACAGCAACCTTCCATTATATTATTCTCTTGGCCCAATACATGATTACATGGAAATCTTCCTGTTAGCTCACAAAGCTGATACAGATGAATCTCAGAACAGAAAGGTAGAATAGAGAAGATAAGAAACCATATGAAGAACATGCATGAATCCTCCGCAGCTGCTCTGCGCGTCCTTCCTTGTCTCTGGCCTCGCGACTTCTTCAGTACGCATTCAACTCTCAGCATTCAACAACCTTTTCAGCAGGGTGACTGTTATTTATTCACCCGCCCTCGCGACTATCGGCTCCTCTGCGTCTTCACTTCGGCTTCTCTCAGCTTCTCTTCTGATGTCTGCGTGTTCCACTTTCTGTTTTCTGCTTTGTTTCCTTCATCTGCACTTGTCTCTGTTCTATCTCCAGCTATCGAGTGCTTTCGCGCCGCCTTGGTAGCTCCGCAACTCCTGGTAGATGCGGCGCGGTCGCGGTTGCCATGTGTATTTATTCCGCAACTCAAAAAGGGCCAAAACTCAAAATGTCTTGGCCAATATTTCAAAACTAAACAAAAACAAGGGCCCCAACAGGCCCCGACCACAATTACTTGACTCGTCCGCGAGTCAATCACAAATAACAGTTTCTATTTCCATTGCCCCGCTGGCACCCGTACTCTGCTCTGCTGTGCCTTCGCCCTGCGCGCTTTCCTGCTGTGCTCCGCCACTTGGTTGTTAAAACAAGGGCCCCAACTCCGGGACCCGGCTGAGCACTGTATCTCTAAGCTCTGTGAAGGTCGCCACTGCTTGCTGCCATTCCTGCATAAGCAGGTCGGCTTCTTGAGAGATTCGGTTAGCGGCGGCTTCGTCTATGGGCGTCGGGGCAGCCCCGAACAGCGTGGCTAGCTGGGCTTCGGCCTTGGCATCCAGCTGGTGCATAGCGTCAGCATGGGTGCGAAGGGGCGGACGAATCTCCCGGATGACGTGTTTGGCCGCTGCTGATTCGGCCTCAGTCTGTTGCATGTGGAGTTCCAGCTCGTCCGACTGGGCGTAGAGCTGATCCAACCTTGCTGGGTCCGTGGTCGCCTGAATGTCGTGGGAGATTTGTTGCAGCTGGGCAGCGATGGGCTGCGTCTTGACAGTTAACGCGAGTGAGCACTCCTGCAAACTGCGTAGAAGGGCAGAAGCCGCGGCTGCAGTGGAATGGAGAGTTGCTTGTAGACTGACTGCCTGCGTCTGTTTGGCAGTCACCTGTCCTGAATGGTCACTGGGCGGATCTGGAAGGGTAGGCCGTGCGGCTAACGCCGCTTGGAGTTTCTGGTTCTCCCTGCAAACAGTAGTGAAAACTTCCCTGAGATGGTGAGCCTGTAGAGCTATACTTTCCTCCTCTATACGAGCAGGGAGTGGGGCATAGTGAGCCCTTGCAGCTGGCCAGACGCTGGAGAGTGCCTGAATAACAATGTTGGCCTGCTCCTGGAGGTTGGTCTTCTCCCGCAGCAACTGATTGCGCTGTTCAGTAAGCGCCGTGATCTGATTCCGCTGCTCGGTGCACCGCTACTGTAGCTCTGTGTGAATCTGCTCGGCCTTGAGGGCCGCCCACTGAATGAGCAGGTACAGCTGTGCTGGACTCCATTGTTCTGTATTGGTCGTGCTGGGTGTGCCCTGCTCCGGCACCCTCTCCTGTGAAGGTTGGTGGCTGGCCGTTGGTCGGCTGGAAGTTTCTGGAGGATGGACCGACGTCTGCTGCTGCACTAAAGTGGCCATCTCGGACTCTGGCCGGTCTTGTTGCGTGGTCTGCTCTGGGGGAGGGGCAGCCGAATCAGCCCCCCCATTCATGAACCTGGTAGATATAGTAGCATGAGGGTCCTGGGCCGTGGCCACGGGGTCAACCGGTGGTACCACGGCTACAGTACTGGAGGTGACTTCCACCCCGTGGTCACCTCCGAAAAGTTCCCGGATCAACGAATCTGACACAGTGGCTGATGAGTTGGATGGATTGGGGGAGGTGGCAGGTGGTCGGCCGGTGGGAGCGGTGGACGGAGTGAAAGAAGTGGGAGGGAGGCGAAGGTTGAGGAACTCTGCCGGATCGATCAGAGGTTCCTCCGGAATCAAAGTTGCTGTGGGCGGAGTGGCTGGTGGATCATCGTCCGTAAGATCCACCACGGGTTCTGTGACAGCAATGCGGGCCCTCTTGGATGGAGGTGGGTCTGTTGAATCGGGTTCGGGGGCCGGTTCACCCATTGGTGTGATGAGGGGGGTGGCAGAAGTGAACAGGTTAGTGGGAATGGGAGAAATGAGGGGGGCAGTGTTGGAGGGAACACGAGACCGACTAATATGAAATTCAGCAAAAGAGGGAAATATAGGGGCACCACTTGAAGCAACTTGGGTGGCCACGTTAAGTCGTCGTACCTGGTCATTGAGGTGCTCGACGATCGGGACCAGCGCTTCAGGCAGATCCGGTGCGGTCTCAGCTGCTTCTTGTGGAGGGTCCGCCGCAACCTGTGAGGACCCCGCTGCGCCGGTCGCGGCAGGCCGCTGTGCCGGCAGCATCCCCTCAAAGTTATAGCGGGTGATCCCGTCGCGGACGTGCTTGACGACCCCCGGCCACGCAGAAATCTCTCGGTGAAAGGTGTCGTCATTCAGCTGGAACCGGAGGGCCGCCATGTGAAAGGTGGTGTCTGGCACGCAAGTTGGCCGGAGGAAGGTGTGCCTGTGGCTGACCCCAAACCACACCTGATCACTGTACTCATCCAACAAGTTCCTGGGCACCCGTTGCTGGTTGGCCACAACATCGGTCATCATCCCGTACCACGCCCGGAACGCTGCCGCGTTCACCTGTTTGGTGCTGGGATCCATGGACACCTGCCAGGGGGTGTATTTCATCGCAAGAGGCTGGCTTATGGTCGTCTCCGCCGGCTCCCGGATGGGAGGAAGGTGCCATTTCCACATGGCGAAGGCTAAGATCAAGTAGCCGTAAATGAAACTGGTGGTACGCCTATAATTTTCTTCGCAGGCCGCGAAGAGTTCCTTCAACACGAAAGAGCACCAATTCAACTTGGCGCCCCGGGTGCAGTGCTCTGCAATGGAAATTGTGTCCAGGGTGCATTCTCCCTTCGTATAGTGGCGCATTGTCTTGCTAGCGATCAGGTAGCAAGCGAACCAGATTTCTGGTTTTTTGATCAGGTCAATTTTGGCACCTTTGCCACCCCGGCGAGTGCCATACTTGGTGTACAGGTTGGAGTCACCCGACTTTCGGGCGCGCTTGGAGGATGTCTGGCCAGCAGCGGAGACATCTGCACCGTTTTGAGACAGCCCTGTAAGCCAATGAATGTCTTCGGCATGAATTGGGATTTCTTTGTTGAGCCACAGGGACCCGTTCTGTACCCGACTGAGGAGGAACTGGGTGCATTGCAGAGCCGGTCCCGTAGTTCTGAAACTGGAAGAGACCTCAAATGCATCAAGGTTGACTGCTGCAGGCCCCTGAATTCTTGTCGCATCCGACTGTTGGAGCTGCTGCCTGGCGTGTAATGGTGCTCCATGTAGGTCTGCCAATGGAGGTGAGGAAACTCAGCCGGGTCGGACAAGTTGGCGTCCATACATGCTGCATTGTCATACTTGCCGACCAGCGACTCTACGCGGTGAATTCTGTTGTCTAACGCTGGTTCAGGGACAGATACGATAGCCCTTGGCATCTTGGCGCGACGCTGGTAAACTTGGAGTGTTCGTCTGGAGTTCTCTGTTGAATGCGGTGTGCTTCGATGCTGCAAATGCTCTGGAGACGCTGCAACTTCCAAATTGAACTGGTCCGTCATTCTCGTGCTGTTGATCTTCATGCAAATTATGGCATCCGCTGGCACGCGCGGAGTTGATGAGACTCCATAACGACAATTAATTCTTGCTATCCTTCGGGGCTGCGATAATCGTGCGATCAATCACGTGCCTGTATGTAATCTAACAGTTGCTGACGGCGTCATGGGAAGATGGGCGGACTCGACGGCTGAGGGAACTACGGGTGATGACAAATGATTATGGTACGATTACTGTCTATTATGGTAATTTATGAACAAATCTGAGCGATCCTACGGACTGACAAAAGGACTGACGGAAATGACCTGGACTGACACTGGCACGAGGATGGATCCTACGTGAGCGACATGCTGGACTGGCGCGGCGACACGCTGGACTGGTGCTGCGACACACTGGACTGGCCCGCCCCGACCACAGTTGGTTGCGGTAATGTTCCCGCAATTGACTGTTTATTTGACTGATTACATATGAACGGAAAAGACTACCTACGCTCATCCAGGTTGCGGGAGAGTTATTCAACTAAGCTACTCTACGAGTTCTCTCAGATGCGATAGTTATTGATGAAAAGTGAAAGATACCTACTCCTGGTAGGGTTTCAGGCGTGCGCCATTCACCCACCCAGGAAGAACTGTACCGTCCAGCTGTGCCAACCGAACGGCGCCTGAGTCGCGGATCTCGATGACAAAGTACGATCCCAACCAATGCATCTGGAGCTTGCCTGGAAACTTCTGGAACCGGCTGTTGTACAAAAGAACTTTGCCGCCAACTTGGAAGGCCTTAGTTTTGATGTGGCGGCCGTGCCACGCTTTCTGCCTGGCCTTCTGAACCTTCTGGTGGAATTCCGCCAGGAATCAGGCCTCATTGAGTTCCTGCAGCTCCTGGAGGCGTTCCCGAAGTGACTCCTCTTCTGAGAATTGAAGGGACGTTGCGATCAAAAGACTGGGTACGGTGAACTCGACGGGAATCACAGCTTCCCGGCCATACACCAACTGGAATGGCGTCTGGTTGGTCAAACGTTTTACCGTGGTCCGGTAAGCCCATAATGCCGCTGGTAGCCGCTCGTCCCAGTCGTCCCGCTGAGCATTGAAAATTTTAGTCAAGCCCTTTTCAAGAATCTTATTGAAGGCTTCCACCGTACCATTGGCCTGTGGGTGGTATGGGCTGCTTTTATGATGCTGAATCATAAATGTGTCCAGTAGTGACTTGACCGTGGCATTAATGAAATGCATACCCTGATCGCTGGTCAAGCTCCGTGGGCAGCCAAAGCGGCTGATGATGTGTTCAAAGATGAACCGAGCAGCGGTCTCTGCCGAGCAGTCGCGTACCGCTGCTGCCTCAGCCCACCGTGTGAGGTAATCCGTCGCGGTAATGATGTACCGGGCTTTGGAATGGCGAGCGATTGGTGCGATGGGGCCTACGAAATCAACAGCCCACTTTTCGAACGGCCGCAACACATGCACCGGGTGTAGCGGAAGCTCGTCCCTGTGCGAAGGCCTTCCCGTCCTCTGGCAAACATCGCAACGTTTCACATAGGCCTTACAGTCTGCATGTACCGTCGGCCACCATAGGCCAGCCTGGAGCACCTTTCTGGCGGTGGGTTTCGCACCCACATGCCCTCCCGCAACACCACTGTGACATTCCCACATCACTGCTTCCCGTTCATGGTCGAGGACACACCTGTGCAACACCTCATCAAGCCCCAGTTTGTACAGCTGCCCCGTGATCAATTGGTAGTCGGCCGCCCGGAAAACCAGGTGGCATTTCTGAAGCGGGATGTAATCCTCGGGGCGCTGTCCCGTGGTCAGATACGTGGCAATGTCAGCCAGGTAATCTGGTACTGCTTCAACTCGGAAGAGGTCAGCATCCGGTAGCTGATCGTCCAACAAGCCTTCATTCTCTCCCGTCTCCAACCTGGATAAGTGATCGAGACCAACATTCAACTTGACCGGCTTGACAATCACCTCAAACGTGAACTCCTGAAAAAGTAGAAGCCATCGACAGATTCTTCCTTCCAACACAGGCTTATTCACCAGATATTTCAATGCAGAATGGTCCGTGAAGAATGTAAATTTGCCGCCCAGAAGATAGTGGCGGAACTTCTGGAGAGAGTACACCATCGCCAACGCCTCCCGCTCGGTCGTGGTGTAATTCTTCTCCGCATTCGATAACCGTCGGCTGGCGAAGTATACGGGGTGGTCAACTGTCGTTTCCCCGGGTTGCGCCAATACAGCTCCAAGTGCAATTCCGGATGCATCAATATGCACATGGAACTGCTTATCCCAGTCGGGATGAACCAGTATGGGTGCCGTTGCCAAATTCTCCTTCAATGTGTCAAGTGCCTTCCTGCACTCCGTCGTCCACTCAAATGCTTCTGCCTTTCGCAACAGTTTCTCCAGAGGGGCCGTAATCCTTGCGTAGTTGCGAATAAACCGCCTGTAATATCCTGTGTGCCCGAGCAGTGCCCGCAACTGCATCACGGTCTCGGGGGCCTCCATGTGGACGATGACTGCGACCTTGGCAGGATCAACGCAGACTCCTTGCTTGCACACCACGTGGCCCAAGAGTGTGCCGAATGGTACTGCAAAAATACATTTCTTCAAATTTAAGGAAATCTGCAGCTGGCGACACCGGTCGAACATAACACGCAACAGGGAGGCGTGTTTCTTCAGCAGGCTGTAAATAGTCCAGTCGTCCATGTAGACTTCCAGGAACTTGTGAATGTACTCCCGGAAAGCAGCAATGACAATCCGGGAAAACACAGCCGGTGCGTTCTTCAGACCAAACGGCATAACGTGGTATGCGAATGATCCCCACTCAGTGGTGAATGTCGTCTTTGCTTTGTCTTCCTCGACGATGCCCGAGAACCCATCAGTGAAGGAATAAGCTTCGTTTCCTGCGACATGATCTAGAACTTCATCGTTGAAGGGAGTGGGAAACGGGTCGTGGATACAAGCATTATTCAAGCTCCGGTAGTCTACACAGACCCTGATCTCCGCTTTTTCCTTCTTGTTCTGGATGACAATGGCACTCACCCATTCCGCTTCTTCTACTGGAAAGATGAGACCTGCAGCCAGCATCTTGTCGATCTCCATCTTGACCTTCTCTTTTATACGTGGGTTCAACCGGTAGGGCCGGTGCTTCACCGGCCTTGCCCCTGTTTTCAGTGTGATGCGCATCTCACCCAGATCCCCCTTGATCCCCTTCAGGTCCGCAATGGATGACGGGAACAAATCTTCGTATTCCCGGAGGAGGCTGAAAATTTCTTTTGTTGTCTTCTCGTCCCAGTAATCTCCCATCGTTGCGAGCTTAGGTTTCTCGTCCGTTCCAATGTTCAGTTTTTTTGTCTTGAGCGGCTGTAAATGGACTCCTTCAGTCGTCGGCTCTTCACTGATGCTCCGCTCTCCTTCTTTTTCGTCAAAAGAGAGATGCCTGAGGTCCTCCAAACTATCGTCCTCCGGATCGCCATCAATTCGGTGACAAACCAACTCGCGCCTGACCTCAGGTCGTGACACAGCCGGGCCCTTATCGGGCTTAGGCTGGCGGAAAAACAAGACCTCCTTGATTGCCTGTAGGGCCTGAGACTCCTGCGCCGTCTCCCCTTAAAACGAGAAGCTCAAAACGAACTTGTCCGCAACTGCCTGCCAAGAGCGGGTTTCTCGTTTCCGCTCTTCCCCCAGGTACCAGGCCTGGGGAATGGTGCCTAGGGAGTGGAAAAACCTGTGGACCCACAGCTCCACAGGGTACCGTGAGCTCCGCCACTGTTCTTCGCAGGCCCGCAAATGGTCTCGCGGGTCTGAATCTCCATGATACTTAAGCGTACTGGAGGGTCCTTCATCCTCTTTAAAGCGTGCCCGCAGAGCATCCACCACGCACTCCCATCGCAACAGAGTGTTGCGGTGATTTTTCCACCATCGAGCCGACGTTGACTGCAAGGCCGCATCAAAAAGGGCCATCCGGCTTTCAGCTGGGACCCGATCTTCCACTTTGGCAATAAAAGTATTGACTGCTTGCATGTTTGATAATGTGGGATATCCGCGGATCTCAGTCCCTACCCACCGGACCTGAGCGATGGAGGCACATCTCCCCATGGTGGTCTCATATCCCCCTTGTTGCCAGTCTTCCCAAGCGAGTTCGGATCCGAGCTCCGAGCTCTGTACACTCCACCAACTGACAGAGCCAGTTGCAGTTGGGTTAATATAATCGTCCCGCTTCCCTGCAGTCATCTGATAGAGATGGTCCATTATCTGAGCATCCTCCCGATTGTCCACTGTTTCTGTATATTGCGGGCCCTGATACGGGTCGAGAGGCTGGGTGACCCGTACCTCCCCATCCTCAAAGATCATCAACTCCTTCTTGAGGTCGATGATGGCGTAATTCTCAAAAGCCCAATCAATGCCGAGTAAGGCCGGATAGGGATCCTTGTCGCCCATGATATCAATAACTTCAAAATCGGTGTATGTCTTCACCCCCGCAACGTCGACCTCGACTCCCTCGAGCCGGCCGATTGGCAAAATGCAGTACTGATTCGCCATCCTGAGTTGGATGGGTGAGTAGGCTAACCGCGGACTTCCAAGAGCCTCCCATGCCTTTCGTGGCAGTATGTTGACGTCGGACCCCAAGTCCAACATGGTGTCGCTGATTTGGAGCCCTGCGACCTGCGTGTTAAGCCGGAATTCTTTGCCTGTTCATTGCTTGTTCCGCTTGACACGTTGCACGTATTGAGGGCTAGTGTCCGCCGGATCTCTAGGTTCTGTGCGCCCCTGCAGCGCTCCGTCCAAAGCATGCTTGAGCTGCTGCCTCAGCACATCGTTATCAACAATCCTGAGGAATAGCCGGAGCCAATCCTCGACCACAGTATCTGCGACATTCTGCGCACCGGATTCCGGCCGCCTGGGATCTTCCAACCCTCCCTCGTTCCGCAACTGGGCGAATGCCTTAACCGCCTCCTGGAAATACTTCTTCTGGGCTTCGGGCCTGATCAACTTCTTTGGGGATGCCGGCCGAACCACTCGCGCTGGCTCCTTCTCCTGGGAATCCTCTCCAGTCTTCTTTCCACCCCGCGTTACTATCGCGACGTTCTGCATGTCAGGGGTTGTGGCGCTGCGCGGTTCTGAGTTTATCAGATTTGCTCCCCTCTGCCTCGCCCGTTCTTCCCACTTCTTGATGAGCTCCGGACAGTCTTCTGTAGCGTGGGCGTTGACCCGGCACTGGGAACACCAGGGTCGTCGCGGAAGGGGACATTCTCGAGCCACGTGACCCTCTTGGTCATAGTTGTAACACTTTACCGGACCGCGTCCTCCTGTTCAGCCTCCCCGCATGCCGCCACCTCTTCCCCTTGGAGCCTCGTTCACCCTGTACGAGGGACGATCCAATCGATCTGCAAGTGCGTCAAGCGCCCTGCACTGCTCAGTATTGTGAGTCGTGGACACACAGAATTCGCAGTATACATTATTCGGGACCGTGGAGTACTTCTGTAATACCGGGCACATCCGAGGAGGATGCCCCATCGTCCAGAAAATCTCACAGTACTCGGTGGTGGAGGACCTCGGTTGCGGTGGGAACCCCACAAAGGTCTGTTGCGGCTGGTAGACTCCCTGCAGGTTCATCCCCGCACCACCCCCTGGTGGTGGACCCCCCTGGATTGCTGCGACCGAGGGTCCTGCTCCTGCGCCGCGCAACCGAGGACATTCGGTTGCGACGTGGCCCTCGACCAGACAATGGGTACACCAAACATTCGGTCGCGCTGGTCTCACCGGCTGAAGTTCCTTGAGTTTTTCGGTCAAGCTGGCGATCTGGTGTTGCAACCCTATCAAAGAAGGGTCTTGCGGGGCCACCCCCCCGATATTCCTGGGGGTAGCCCGCCATGGCTTCAATCTTCATGGCCTGCTCCAAAGCGTCCTGCAGATTATCAATCTTCTGCTGAGTAAGAGGGGTTCGTGTCAAGGGGAGCAGAGCCTTGATGAACCAGTCCCTCTGGTGGTTTGGATCGATCGGGTAGCTGAGTTTCCCGATCGCGTCCTTGAATCGTCGCATCAACTCCCACGCAGTCTCACCTTCCTTCTGCTTAATTTCCCACAGCTCGGACAGGCCCTGCTGGTCTGTCTGGGGAAGCTTGAATTCGCGGACAAAATCCCGCTTCACGTCCGCAATTACAGGGTTAGGATGCGCCTCGGACCACTTGATAAACCATCGTAGAGCCCTCTCTCTGAGCGTGGTTTGGAATTCTATTAACTTCCCTGCATCTGGCGTCTGGCGGGCCCTCCAGATGGCTTCGCACAGGTACCAGTGTTGTTCTACGTCATCGTTTCCCTGGCCAGAGAACTCTGGATACCGGGTGAAAGATCCAGCCATGTGTACTTGCGGAGAATTAACCAGGATAAAACCTCCCGGTCCTGGTTGCGTAACGGTCCCACTAGGGAAAATACTACTACTAGTAACGCTACTGTTACTGGGCGTTACCGACGCTACTGAATTACTATATGACTGACTTAATGCTTGTAACTGAATAAAAATATTTCTTAAAGGTTGATAAAGTACCAGGGGAAGGTCGGGATCCTGGCCATGCGAAAGGTGGGAAGTAGGGCTGCCTGGAGGGGTGGGTGTCGTCTGATCTTGAAACATCTGCTGCATCACGCCGTGCCATTCATCATCGGAACTTTCTTCGAGCTGCATCTTTCCGTTATATTCGCTAGTCACGATCTCTCTTCCTCGCATCGCTGGGCTCCCATGCACCCACTGCACTTCCACTGCTGTCCCGTCTTCTTTCCGGGTATCCAAACTCATAACTCCCGTCCTCTGAGGCGCCTCCTTCTGATTTTTCCTCTCGATCTCTCTTCTCTTCAAATCTCTCATTACCCTTCTTCGCCACCTATTGGCGATCTGTGCCCGCCGATGCGCACGTAACTCCCGCAACTTGCATGCGGCCTCAACATCCATCCCCCGCTCCCTACTCTCACAGTCTACACATCATTGATCCCCTCAATCCTTCCCCCAGTACGGGTGGTTTATGCTTCCATACCCGTTTTGTGGAATTCAATCAACCCTTCGTCCACCATCAGGGCTTTGATCCACAACGGAATCTCCTTCAACAGCTTCCCCCTCAGCCCTGAGTGAAAAACAACCTCGGCCTTCGAGAAGGACTGGTAGCACTCAGCATCAAACTCTACAGCGTATCCTTCCAACGTGGTCCTTACCCAGAAATCCACTGCACGGGTTAGTTCAGTGTCTACCCGATGCAGTGCCACCAGGTCTTCGTGCGTCCACCTGCGGTTTATCTTCCGCAAGCCTTCTTGGGGCAGCGTCGTTCGTAATCTCCGCAACCAATTGTAAAGGTCCGTAGGGAACCTTCCCCAGAAAATTTCGTACGTATCACTGGCTGAATCAGAGAAAAGAACGAGCTCCTTGATCGACGCCTCCTTTTTCTTGGTCAGCTTTGCTTGCTGAGCAATGAACTGGTCAAGATGATCATCCCACCATCGTCGTATTGCTCCTTCAAAAATCCTCGATACCATGATCTAGATCCCCTCAGAACATGCGGGTCCCGGCAACGGAACCATTTGTTGGCGAGATGTCAGGTCTCGCGGACAAGACCCAGGTTCAAGAGTTGTGGCCAACAAAGGGGTCCGGTGTAGTCTAGGAACACGCCGGCATTTTCACCATGCTCTGGAGAGCAGTGCGTCTCACCGGAGGCGTGCCGCAACCACATGCAAAAGGGGATGAGATCAATGGCAAGGGACGAATCCGCAACTAAAGAAAGACGGTGCATCCATTCATATACAAAGTTATATGCACAAGATCACTTAATAAGCATTCAAACATTCATAAATAAAATTTTAAACCAGCATAAACGCATTACATGCACATGAACATCTTATTGAGACAGCAACCTTCCATTGTATTAATCTCTTGGCCCAATACATGATTACATGGCAATCTTCCTGTTAGCTCACAAAGCTGATACAGATGAATCTCAGAACAGAAATGTAGAATAGAGAAGATAAGAAACCATATGAAGAACATGCATGAATCCTCTGCAGCTGCTCTGCGCGTCCTTCCTTGTCTCTGGCCTCGCGACTTCTTCAGTACGCATTCAACAACCTTTTCAGCCGGGTGACTGTTATTTATTCACCCACTCTCGCGACTATCGGCTCCTCTGCGTCTTCACTTCGGCTTCTCCCATCTTCTCTCCTGATGTCTGCGTGTTCCACTTTCTGTTTTCCGCTGTGTTTCCTTCATCTGCACTTATCTCCGTTCTATCTCCAGCTATCGAGTGCTTTCGCGCCGCCTTGGTAGCTCCGCAACTCCTGGTCGTTGCGGCGCGGTCGTGGTTGCCATGTGTATTTATTCCGCAACTCAAAAAGGGCCAAAGTTCAAAATGTCTTAGCCAAAACTTCAAAACTAACCAAAAACAAGGGCCCCAACACCATTCCATCATTACACCAAATCCACTGTATGCCCTCCCCCTTTCCCATACTCTCCATACCATTTTCCATATGCCCCATGTAAATTCACCCCCATGCCTTTGTCAAATGCCCCATACCATTCCCATGCCATATTCCCTCATCCTTTTCTATACATCTGAAAATTTCATATGCCCATAGATAATCCTTTATAGTTCTTAGTGAGGTAGATATACAACTCAAAAAAATTCTCTAAGTTACTAGTAATCCAAGCATTGCATCAACTATCTAATGTTTTAATAATGAGCTCAAAGAAATAAAAGATTCAAAAGTAAAAATTTCCAACATGCATGGGGACGTAGATATAAAACAATTAAAGGCTTTAGTGAATGAGATCTCTAACAATATTAATGGCCTTGATACAAGCCTTTTTAATACAACTTCTAAAAGATTTAATAGAATAAATTATTGGAATAGGGATTTAATGAGTTTAGTAGAAAAAAAAGAGATTCAAGTATCGAAAATTCACTCCTTTTTTGCTACCAAACCATTCATCTAATTTTGGGCCCTTTAATGGATTTACAAACAAACTAAAAATTGTATACACATATGTGAGAGATGTTAGCTCCCTGTAATCAGCAAGATTGGCAAAGTCCGACAGTAGGGAGAACACACAACCACTTTGGGATTCTAGGATATAACCCTCCTGAATCCGGAGAGGGATCTCTCCAATAAGTGTAAAGATGGATTTATCTTTAAAGGTTTTGGGTATTGATATTAGGCTAGTTATGAAGGTCGAGGGTGTTTGTTTGTTTTGGATGGTTGAGCATGATTATTATTTGAGTGGAAAGTGTTAGAAAATTAAATATTACAAAGAAATGAAACACATAAAATATGCGGAAAATACAAGCACACAAAACACATAAAACCAGAGAGACACAGATATACGTGGTTCACCCAGTTTGGGCTACGTCCACCCCGAACAGCCAGTCCTTCCTTTATATTATCCAACAAAATGAAGAGACAAAACCTACAGCAGATCCACTGTAATATCCTTTGTTCTCTCTCACAGTCTCCCTCTCTGTTTCTCGCTCCGAGAATACACACATAATCACAGCCGCAATACAATACCCTTATATATACAAGGGGTTGCCTTCTAGGGCAAAAAACCCTAATCTAAACATAACTTCTATCGTCAGATCATTTGCCTAATGAACGGCCCAGATTGACTAGAAATTACTATACTTTTACAAGGCAATTTTACATCTTTTTTTAGCTTCGGGGGCGCTGCCCCCGAACCCCCGCCAGGGGGGGACTCCGAAAAGTGCTGCCGCCCCCCCTGGACCCCCCACGGCAGCGATTAAATTTCGGGCGGCGTTGCCGCCCCTTTTGAGGTACAGGGGTCCAATGCTGTGATACAAAGTAAACAAGATAATCAAGCTCCACACCCAACAGAAAGTTATAAATGGAAAGAGTTTCAAAGGTGAGAAGTTGCAAGCAAATAGAACAAGCTTTGGCCAAAAATATGGATAATTGCAGGTTTTAGTCCATTGGGCTATGGAGTCATAATAGGGTTTAATTGAAACAATCAGGTTCAAGAGTGGTCTATGGGGCAAGTCATCTATGTCTAAGGATCTATTTAAAGTTGATTTATGGAATGAAATGATACAAGGAGGGGAATTAAACAAATGAAGAACAAAGAGCAGCCCAAGATCTGGCAAGTACTTTGAAACTAGCCAGCCTTTGACAAACACTTAAGAATAACATAAAAGAAATCAAGGATCTGGTAATTACTTTGAAACTATCCAGCCTTTGATATACTTTCAATAGAAAAACAATTAAACACAAGGGAAACACAAATGATAACAAAGAATGGTCTAAGATCTGGTAAGTACTTCAAAATTAGCCAACTTTCAACACATTCCTAGGGAAACTTTTAGTCAGTCTTTTGGGATAAAAATAGGACCAAGGCTCACCATATCTTCCTTAGTTAATCTCTACTTAACATGAAATGAAAATAACTTTCAAGAATAAAAATCAGCTAAGACAGAAGGACGAGGGAATGCCAGCATTCCTACTGCTTGAACTGAATTAAATCATTCCTAAATAACACAATTCCTAAGAAAAAATTTAGATAAAGCTTATCAGTCAGAGAAGGGTACTGATATACAGTAAATCCTAATTCTATGCTTGCTATTATTTATAAGATAAGATGAACAAAGTGGAAACAAAAATAAAATAACAATTTACAATAAGAAATAACATCACCGTCGACATAGACCAGGATCCCATAAATCAGCTTGTATTGATGCTTCAAACCAGTTATAGCTTTAAGTCCAGTGTTTCAGGTTAGCAATCATCTTCACTTCTCAGCCTAACTATTCTATCACAAGAAGAGCTTCAAGAGCCAGTGAACACTATTTACAATCAGAAGTTTAGAGCTCAAGTATATTTCAAAGTTCTGCAACCAACATTTTCTCATCTTCCACAGAAGTATTTATAGAAGGGATGAGGAGGTGGGATCTGATAAAATATCTCCTGGGTCAATTAATACAGACTTAATGCTTCTCGGCCTTTGAGGGGCTCGATGGAGAAGTTTACAGGTGTTTGTCTATATTAATTGATTTATATTTAAGATTTAAGCTCAGTGGGAGCTTTTGTTGACCTTTAGGCTCTATTTCAGGATGTAATAACTCTGCTGATATGTTTTGCATTATTTCATTTCCTAGAATTAATTATTTGGCTGCGCTGAGGCAAATATCTTTTCGGATCAATAACTTCGGCCTCTGTTTGAATGCTTTGAGGCACAGGTGGCTTTGTGTTAGCTGAGAGGAATCAATTTGCCTCTGATGTGGCAGTGGAGACTTTTCTGTCTGATAAACACTTATGATTTTCTTTAACTGTGTTTTAATTTGGAGGATTAGGCTTTTGATTATCAATCTTAGCTGTAATCCCCTCAAAATTGTCTTCAATCCTCTGTTCTGCTGTGTTTTAATCTTCAACACTGATACTCTTTTGATTCATTTAATGGTCTGTGTCTTGTTGATGTGCAAGGCCAGACAGGGCTCATATGGCATCAATGCCCATGAAGCATTGATGAAACATGGCATAGAACCCTTTGGAATGATCTTCCTTTTATGAATAAAAGTCTGGAGGATCGTCACCCTCGGCTTTCATTTCCCTTTATTATAATGGGAACATCCTTCGAAACCTGCAAAATACAAAAATATTATGAAATCCTGCATTTATTGGGTAAAGACTGCTTCAGAGGGTGTGGGGAGGAGCGTGACCGTTAGATGGAAACATCTAACGGTGAAGATTCATTTGTGGGAGGTTAAAAAAGGAAATCGGGTGAAGAATAAGTTAGATCATTGATCTGCAAAGATCAATGGTCGGGAGCGATCCGAGAGGAAATAAAGCGAAGGGGTCACTTTATATGGAAAGGGTGGAAATATGCAAGGAAAAGGTTTAAAACCTTTGTTCAGAGGAAAATGTATTGAAAATAGCCTTCGGGAGTTCGGGATGATCGTGGGTTGTCGGATGAGATCGGCCCTACAATATCAACGGCTAAGAAGGCACGTGATAAAACTCAAAAGGAAAGAGTGAAAGTGGTTTCGGGACCAAAACCACGGGTTTCGCGCGGAGAAAAGGCGGGTAGGCAGTTTTGCCTTTTGGAACGCAATATGCGTCCCTGCCCGACACGTGGCCTCAGAAAACCACCTATTTCGCGTGGCCTTTGGAAAATTAACCATCGTGCTGAAAAGTACGTGAAATAGAATGTGGGCCATCAGATCTGGAACCTCAGATCTAACGGTGGAGAACGAGTGCGAATTTGAAAAGATGCGCGGGTGGTAGAAAGATGGGTGGTTTTAATCTGGGTCATTAGATCTACGATGAACGACCGAGATCAAATTTTGAGAAAGGAAGGACCCACAGGGGGCAGGCCTGTCGGGTTAAATATGAGTTGTTGGATGTGTAAGATCGACGGCCAGGATTGAATCTGGGGGTTGAATGAAAAAATAACAAAGCGGAGAAAGGGTTAATAAGAGCCGTTGATCTGCATAGATCAACGGCTGCGATTGGCCGAAACAACATTATGAAGAGGGGTGCATAAAATATAACCAAAGTCGTGAGTTGCGATCTGGACCGTCCGATCTGGACATGTGGACGACCCAGATGCAATCGGGGCTCTAAAATCGGTGGGGAAAAGAACTTGGAGTGTGACAGAGCGATTTAGCGCTGGTCGTTGATCTGAGGATCAGATGAACGGTGGGGAGTGAATCAGAGGATTTTGAAGGCAGAGGAAGGCTAGTAATCGGAGCAAATTTGGGCTGTTGGATCTGGGAAGGCGAGGAGGAGATCAATGGTCCAAGATAGATCGAGGAATGGCCAATCGAAGGGGACACAAAAATTATCTTGATAAAACTTTTGATGTGATCATGCGCTGGCCGTTTGATCAGCTCAAGTTCAACGACGGAGATTGCTTTAAAAGCGAACAGGCGGAAACCCTTTGAAACATATAAAAAACCCAAAATTTAATATAATACAAAGTTTTGGCTATCGGGCGGGTTATATATATATGAAATGGATAGGCACCCATCTGCGGGGCCTTTGATTATATGGAATGCGAAGGCCTGGGGCTTTATGTATAAGGGCCAATCGCATCGGAACTGTCAGACTTGGTCTTTCAATCTAACCATTTTGGATTTTTGCGATGCGATTGGCGCTTGGGACTTTAACTCTTTGTCCCAGGCGAAGTTATATGAGAATAAAATAGGGGGGCGGAGTTTATATAATGGGGCTTCAATCGCATCGAAACTTTTGATGCGGGCTTTTCAATCTACCCATTTTTACATTAAAAACATTGCTCCGGCGGGCTTTAGACCAAACTTAGGAAAAAGTGGGTTTTTTTATTTACAAAGGGAAATAATGGATCAGAGATGAATTATACAATGTTTTTAGTGCCTGATTGTAGGCACAAGTGTTATATGAGGCGATAATAAGATCGGGGGATATAAGCACATGGCTTAATCGCATCGGAACTTTTGTCATGGGACAAAGACTTGCGCGCTTGGATTTTTGCGATGCAATAAGCGCTTAAATGGCTTAGCGCCTGGTTCTAGCACCAGGGCATATAATGGGGAAGTGGTTAGGACTTGGCCCAAGGGGCTTAAGTCTGTAATACAAAAAAGGTGTTTTTAATGAAATTTTTTCAAGTTTTCAATGGATTTGGGGGTTTCGACAAAGTTGAAAAAGAAGTTTTAAACTCTGTAAAGGGGATTTCATGAAGGAAAAATGGGAGAAAATGAAAAATAGAGGAATTTCAATGGAATGAAAAGGGGTAAAAATGGAGGTTAGTTTTGAAGTGGAAGGAGGGGAAAGTGGTGTTTGCAGTAGTATTTTCTCTTATGGAATCAACAGAATTTCTGATTTCTAAATGAAAACAGCAGTGAAGATTGAAACAAGGGCATGATGTCTTCAAGAGTCTTCAAGAGATAACACTTTTTAGCAATAAAATTTGTTGCTTGAAGGCTCTAAAAATGTTTTAGCCACCATTTGATATGACAAATTTTATTGGTGGCCAACAGTGGCTCCACTTGGGGATGGTGCCTTCTTGAAGGCATCAAGAACTTCAGACTTGCATTCTCTAGGAGGCTGATCAGTGCCTCATCCATTGGGCTGCCTTTCTTTACTTGGATGTTCTTCTTTGTTCTGAAAAAATGTTAACAGCCATGGAAAACAATGGAACTTCATCAATACAAGCTTTCTACCTACCCAATCCTACTGATCTAACATTTTTTATTCTTCAGAGTGCACTTGGATTGGAAAAATATTTTCACAACTTTTTATTCTTTTGAAAGCATAAAAATAATCTAATTCTACTCCTTATTTCTCCATGAACTCAGATTAAACAGTTGAGTCCATATTCTTCTCTACCTAATCTACCAATCTGTTAGGATTAAACAGTCTAACAGATTTTTATTCTCTAATTTCTACAACAGAAATTTAAAAGCATACAAGTAAGGATTGAATAGTCTAACTTGATGCTGATCTATGGCATAAAAAACAAGCTGAACATAGATAGTATTTTGCAGAAAATTAAATCAAAATGGAAGGCTTAAGATCTGAAAGTTCAAGCACTTCCTTCGCCTTTTTACAGCTCTGTTTTTGCCTCTTTTTTGAGTTGTTCTTATTTTATCAACTGGTTCAGATTTTGAGCTCATTAGAACCAGTTATTCCTCCATTTTTGACTCAGAATTTCAAGCAGATTTGAGTCAGTAATGTTTTGGAAACATAGGTTCATATTTTGAGCATGTTTGAACCTTTAATTTCTAGCCTAATCTACCTACTGATAAGCCAAGATTAAACAGTTTGGCAAATCGAATTCACTATCCTATTAGCAGTAAATTTAAAACTAATTAGTCAAGATTAGGCTGTTTGACTAACTAGAAGTGTGTTTTTTAGGAGTGGCATTTAAGCTTGCACACTTTCATATTTGTTTCTCTTTTTTCTGGTATGGGGCTGTACCTTTATTGTTTTTACAATCTTGCCCTCTTTTCTTTCTTTCATTTTTTTTGTATTTTGTATTTTTCTAACTTTGAATGCAATGGTGGATGAAATATTTATAATGAGAAAAAAGATAAAAAGGCTTTCAGAACATGACATGGATCAATAGAAGTAATTCTTAAGCATCCTGCCATCGACAGGACCCCTAAACAGATCTGCTCCATTCAAATCCTGCAAGAAAAAGGCATTATTACCAATAGCTGAATGAATGAGATAAGGGCCAAGCCATAAGTTGTCAAATTTTCCATGCTTTCCCTTGTCTTCTCTCCTTGAGTCCCACTTTAAAACTTTGTCCCCAATATTGAAATTGCTGGCCTTTGTTCTTATGTCAAAAAACTTTTTAATGCGGTTTTGCTTCTGCAATGCTTTGTTATAAACCTCCTCTCTGGTTTTCTGAAGATGAATAGTCTAATTTATCCTTCTAATAATGTCATTATCTTTAGACTGAACCTCTTGAATCAACTTCATAACTGACACACCAAGGCTGGTAGGAAATATTGCATCAGTGCAATACACAAGCTGGTAGGGTGACATGCCAATAGATTTCTTCAAAGTGAATCTGTCAGCCCAAAGTGCATGCACAAGCTTTGTATGCCAAGAATTTTTGTTTTCTTCCAACAACTTCTTGATTATGTTCACTAAACTCTTGTTTGAGGATTCTGCAAGTCCATTACCTTGAGGGTAATAGGCCGTGGAATGCCCCAATGTTATCTGATACTTTTGACAGAACTCAACCATCTTATTCGATGCAAATGCTGCTACATTATCAGTGATGATCTTGGTAGGGCAGCCAAATCTAGAGAGAATATTATTCTCCATGAATCTTATGATAACAGAATCATTGGCCTGCCTACAAGGGATGGCTTCTATCCATTTAGTGAAGTATTCTGTGGCAGTGAGAATCCATCTATGCTGAGCTGAAGATGATGGATGGATTTCACCTATGAAGTCAAGTCCCCACTGTTGAAAAGGGGCTTCAACAGTGATTGGATGCAGAGGTAAGGGTAGCAGCTTCCTTTTGCCCTCAAATAGTTGACATTTATGACAGGCAATTATCATCTTGCGTACATCAAGAAAAAGAGTAGGCCAATATTAACCAGCCCTGAAGATTTTGTTGGCTGTTGTCTTCCAGTATAAGTGGCCTCCACACTCTCCTTCATGGAACTCGTGCTTAACCTTCTCTGCATCATACTTAGGCAAACATTTAAGCAATATAACACTTGCATTTTTCCAATAAAGACATCTATCTATAATGCAATAGTTTACAGCTTTCAATTTCAAAAACCTTGCCTTTGTTTTTGTCAAACCAGGAGGTGTATTCAAATTAAGCAAAACATAAAGAATATCAGCATACCAAGAGGAATTCATAAAATGGTCTTCAAAAATGGGTGTTGATATTTCCTTTTGATCATATAAAGCATTAATCATATTAATATCAAGAACTTAAAAATTTGATTCAGCCATCAATCTAGCTAGACCTTGGCCTTTGATGAGTTTAGTGGGTTTTATCTCTAAATCATATTCAAGGATAACAACAATCCACTTACCTCTCTTACCATCGAGGTCCTGTGTTAGAATGTCTTTCACAACTGAATTTGGGACAAAGGCAATGCTGTGGGAGTGCAAAATGTATACTCTGAAGTCTTTTAAAGCTTTAACCAAAGCAAAAGCTTGCTTCTCCATAATGTTATACTTCAGAGGGGCATCCCTCAAAGCCTTGCTAAAGAATGCAATAGGCTGCTCTTGTCCTTGTGGATTTTTTTGTAGAAGGACAACAACTATTGTATGTTCTGATGCAAATGAAAAAATATAAAAATCTTTTGAAAAATCAGGACTTATTAGAACTGGTGTTTTGGTTAACGCTTGTTTCACTAGTTCAAAGGACTTCTTTGCTTCCAAGGTCCATTTTTCCCCTTGCTCCTTCTTCAACATGTTTGTAATATTTCTAAGGAGCTTAGCCAAGTTGTGGATGAACCTTCTCAAAAATTTAACCTTTCCAATGAAAGATTGCAACTCCTTGATGTTTCAAGGATGAGAGATCTGCAATATGGCCTCAATCCTCCTTGGATCTATCTTAATACCCTCTTCTGAAATAATGTGTCCAAGAAGCTTACCTTCTTGGAGACTGAATAGTGTTTTCTGAGGGTTTAAAGATATCCCAAACTTTCTGCATCTCTCGAAGACTGTCCGTAAATGTTCTAAGTGCTCTTCATCCGTCTTTGAAAAAATAGTAACATCATCAAGGTATATAATGATGAAGTAGCCTGGTTCTTTGGAGAATGCTATGTCCATGGCTCTCTGAAAAGTTGTTCTAGCATTCATTAGACCAAAGGGAATTTTAACATACATGAAAGTGCGCCAAGGTGTATTAAACGTTGTCTTTAATGGATTATCAGGGTGAAATAAGATCTGATTGTACCCTGAGTAGCCATCAAGCAAATAAATTCTTCTAGACCCCACCACCCTCTGTAGAATATGATCCATATTAGGTAAAGGTTAGTTGTCTTTCAATGAAGCTTTGTTTAAATCTCTAAAGTCTATACAAAGCCTGATCTCTCCAGTTTTCTTCCTAACTAACACCAGATTAGACAGCCACTCAGAATATCTAATAGGGACAATAATACCAGCTTCATACATTTTCTTGATTTCCTTCTCAACCAAAGGCAATTGAACATGGTTTATTCTGCGTAGCTTCTGTTTGAATGGTTTTTGGTTTTCCTTGAGAGGGATTTTGTGTTGTATTATTTCGGCGTCATAGGATTTAAGATCTTCGTAACTCCACGCAAAAACATCAGAAAACTCCTTAAACAGCTCTATGTATTTGAGTTTAATTTGAGTTGGTAAGGTCTTAGAAAATTTAATCATCATAGGTTTTAGTTCACTGCATATATTGCACTCTTCCACTTCAGTCTCTACAGGTTCCATTTTTGGCTACTTGGCCACATCGTTAAAGTCGAAAAACTCTTCTAAAGGGGCCAGACCCTTGGGCAAACTCTGATCTTTGGACTGTAGGGTTTCTAACTCCTCTTTTTCTAACTCTGCAGTCAATTCTGTTGTGTTTTCTAGTTTTCTAGATAGTATATTTATATTGGCAACCTCAGGAGATGGTTCTTCTTCACCAAGAAAATTTTCTTCACTGTTTCAGTCTGTTTCATAATCTGAGTTCGAACTACTTATGTTGTGTAACCAGCTCCAAAAAGAGAAGAAAAGAGATATAAACGCCTTAGAAATGAGCCACTTCGAGGGGGCAACCTCCAATACATTACATAAATGAACAATTCTTGGATGATCCAATTTACAAAACCTCCTTTCTATATATAGGAGTCCATGGGGCCATTATGTAATCCTAGTGGGCCACAATGTAATCCTAGCCGACCTAACAATAATAATTTAAGGGCACAATAATAATAAAATGGGGGTTACAAGGGTACAATAATAACAATAAGGGGGTTACACTAACAACAATAAGGGACTATACTAGTAATATAGCGACCTAACATGCCCCTCTCCTTCAAAAAAGTGTTGTCCTCAACGCTTGAGTAGCTCTGGGTGCTTCTGTATAAAATTCTCATCCTCCCATGTAGAATCTTAAGTGGGTAAGTTCTTCCACTTGATGAGATACTCTGAAATTGATCGATTCCATAGCTGTCGAGTTCTTGTTTCCATGACTGCTTCAGGTTCCAATATGATTTTTCCTTCCTCATCAAGTTCTGGAAATATTGTTTGAACCGGAAGATTTTCACCTATAACCTTCTTTAAGCATGAAACATGGAAAACTGGATGTACTCGCGAAGAAGCAGGAAGCTCCAATTTGTATGCCATAGTACCAATCTTTTGCAACACCTTGTAAGGACCATAGTACTTTGGCGATAATTTATTATCCTTCTTTGCTTGCTCGAGGGACATTTGTTTGTATGGTTGTAGCCGTAAAAATACCCAATCTCCTACATCAAAACTTCTCTCGCTACGATGTTGATCTGCCTGTTGTTTCATTCGATTTTGTGCCAAATTCAGGTTATCCTTTAAGAGTTGGAGAACTTCTTGCTGATGTTCGATGTGATCTTCCACTGCTTGAACCTTCGAATTTTCCCTTAAAGATGATGTGATCGATGGTGGATGATATCCATAAAGTGCCATAAATGGGGTCATTTTTGCTGCAATATGGAAGGAAGTGTTATACCACCATTCAGCGAGAGGTAACCACTTGACCCATTGTGTTTGTTTATCAGATACAAAATAACGAAGATATCCTTCCAAACATTTATTTACTATCTCAGTTTGACCATCAGATTGAGGATGATAAGATGAGCTATGAGCTAATTGAGTACCTAAACAAGAAAATAACTCCGTCCAAAAATTTCCAGTAAAAATGGGATCTCTGTCGCTCACAATAACCCTTGGGTTTCCATGTAGCTTTTGAATTGTGTCCATAAATGTAGTAGCAACTGCACTTGCTTTAAATGGATGAGATAATGCACAAAAGTGTGCATACTTGGTAAGTCTATCAACTACCACCATGATGACACTCTTTCCTTCGTACTTAGGTAAACCTGTGATAAAATCCATTGAAATATCCTCCCAACGTTGACTTGGAATGGATAAAGGTTGTAGAAGTCCCGGGGTCTTAATTGTTTCCACTTTATTCTACTGGCAAACCAAACATTCCGCCACAAACTTTTGAATATCAGATTTAAGGCCATCCCAAAAAAATTCTTTCTTCACCCCGTGGTAAGTTTTTAAAAATCCCGAGTGTCCTCCTAAAGGAGAAGTGTGCAATTCCAGAAGAATCTTTTGTTTTAGTTGGGAATTCTTACAAAGATATAAGCGATCTTTGTACCATAAGGAATCATTTTTCCAACTAAATGTATCAGATGTACTGGGATATTGCTGCAACTTTTGAATGAGTGTCCACACTTCTTCGTCCTTCTTCCATTCATTCCTTGCTTCGGTTATCCAATCTGGTTGGATAATAGAAATGGCACAAAGCAATGCTTCCACCTCTTCATTCTTTCTTGAGAGTGCATTTGCAACAACATTAAGTTTTCCTTTTTTGTAGATTATTTCAAAGTCATAACCCAACATCTTTGTGACCCATTTTTGCTGCTCTTCTGACGATAGTCTTTGTTCCAAAAAGTGTTTAAGACTATCATGATCAGTTTTTACCTTGAAGTGTCTTCCCATTAGGTAAGTTCGCCATTTCTTTAGTGCATGTAGTATTGCTAACATCTCCTTCTCATAAATAGGTTTCTGTAAATACTTTCCTTTGATTGGACGACTTTCAAAAGCAATGGGTCTTCCTTCCTGCATTAAAACTGCACCAATTCCATTTCCTGAGGCATCACATTCCACAATAAAGGTTTTTGTGAAGTCTGGTGTAGCTAAGACCGGTGCTAGGCACATTGCCTCTTAAGACGTTCAAAGGCCTTAGTTGCTTCAGGAGTCCATGAAAATGCATCTTTCTTCAATAATGTTGTTAGAGGTGCTGCTATTCTCCCATAATTCTTAACAAACTTGCGATAATACCCTGTTAACCCGAGAAATCCTCGCAACTGCTTTATGGTTGTGGGAATTTTCCATTCCTTAATGGCTTTAATTTTGTTAGGGTCTACTTTAACACCCTCGTGAGATACAATATGACCCAGATATTCCACCTCTTGTACTCCAAAGAAACATTTGGATTTTTTGCATATAATTGTTTCTCCTGCAATAGTTTGAGCACCCCGTCAACATGTTCAACATGATCCTTCCAAGACCTATTGTAGATTAGTATATCATCAAAAAATACTAGCACAAATTTTCTAAGGAAGGGTTTGAAAATGGAATTCATCAACCCTTGAAATGTAGAAGGTGCATTGGTAAGGCCAAAAGGCATGACCAAAAATTCATAATGACCCTCATGAGTTCGAAATGCCGTTTTTGGAATATCTTCAATCTTCATTCTAATTTAATGATATCCTGAACAAAGATCCAACTTGGTAAAATAAATTGCTCCATGTAATTCATCCAATAATTCATCAATCACAGGAATGGGAAATTTATCTTTAATGGTGAGCTTATTGAGCTCCCTATAATCCGCACACATTCGCCATGATCCATCCTTCTTGTGTACCAATACTACAGGAGCAGAGAAAGAACTTTGACTAGGTTGAATTATACCCGCCTCTAACATTTCTGCAATCATACGTTCAATTTCGCTCTTTTGGAAGTAAGGATATCTATAAGGCCTGATGTTTGGAGGAACACTTCCTGAATCAAATGAATAGCATGATCATGATCACGAATAGGTGGGAGTCCTTTGGGAGTTTCAAACACCTTGGAATGATTGTCCAAGACTTGTTGGAGATCTGCAGAAATAGATGATTTTGATGTTGGAAATTCTAGTGAGCATAATTGTGCAATTACGCCTCGATGTTCTTTCTTTAGAAGCTTTGTCATGACATTAGAGCTTATTATCCTTCCTGGCTTCCCCGCAATACCCCGTAATTTGACTTCCTTTCCTTCTGAAAAAAATTTCAAGAAAATTTCTTGAAAATTAAAATCTACCGTCCCCAAAGATTGTAACCATTGTACTCCTAGTACAACATCAGCACCTCCCATAGGAATGGCAAGCATTGGAATAGTCAATAAATATTCCCCCATGGTTAGCTTGATATTATGGCATTTTCCAGAGAAATTTATAGTTCCTCCATTTGCAACCATCACTTGACATTCTGGTGCTGGGTATAGGAAACAATTTAATTCCTTGGCTACCTTATAATGAATAAAATTATGATTTTGACTGTATCGCCATAATTTTACATTCAACTTTTCTTGCCAACCTGAATGCCTTCTCCAATGAATCGGGTTCCAAAACGTGAACTTCATGTTGGATGTTATCCTTTAAAGTGCCTATGAAGAGATCAATCCTGTATTCCTATGGAATATCAGTTACCCTTATATTCAATTTTTGGAAGTCCTCAATGTGTTGCCCCACTAAACCCTTTTGTTTGAGATTTATCAATTGGATAAAGAAGGTGTTGCTCTTTGTATCCTCATATGTGCTATCATTTCCTCCGTAAAAATTGACCAAGTGACAATTTTTTTACGGGAGCAAAGCCATCGATACCATACAAATGTATTTTGTTCTAAATGTAAAGTTGCAATGCGTGCCTTTTGTGTGTTTTGCACGTTATGGAGATCAAAATATTGCTCCATCTGTAGTATCCATGTTACAGGATCCTTTCCATCAAACTTCCTCATATCCATTTTTGGAATATGGTGGTTCTTCCCGCCAACATTAGAGTTTATGAAATCACGATTAACATTTATTTTGTTCTCATCATGTGGTTCTTCTACTATATTTCCGCCATTAGGAATCATTTCTGGTTTTAAGCTTGTCATCAAGCCTTCCATGTATGCTTTTAGATCATTCTTCATGTTTTCCATGTTGTCTTTCATGTCATCAATCTTAGCTTCCATGCCCACTTCCATGCCATCCATCTTAGCTTTCATGTCATCCATCTTAGCTTCCACGCCATCCATATTAGCTTCCATGCCTTTCTTCAAACCGTCCATCTTCACTTCCATGCCTTTCTTCAAAACTTCCATTTCATTTTTTGTTGCTCTTTGCAAGAGTGAAATCTGTTGCACTTGCTCTTGTAATTTTGATAGATCATGTTGCAATTCTTCATCTTCATGAGTCATAGTAGAGCCTTCTGAAGGCTTAATGGGTGTTGAATTCTTTTTAGGGGCCATTTTAGAATCCAATATTGATATCTATTATACAATATGCCCTTGGAATCAATTCAACTTGATTCTTCAAACAAGACTTATGCAATTCGAAAAAAAATACACACCTTTTACTTCCTTTGAGGAGCTCGATATTGAAATTGAATTATCTCTGTAATTGAAAATCTACGATATCTAAAATTCCGCCCTGTAGTAGCCCTCTAAAGCTTCTTTCAAATGCCACAGGTCTGACCTGATTTGGATTCTCCAAGACAAATTTGTGTCCAATCTCCCACAATGACCTAATTCTGGACTGGTTCAGTAGAGCGAACTTGTACGACTTGCCACGTGTCACTGTTTTGTCCTTTGTCTCTAAAATTGATATCCAATAAACTACAGGCCGTGTACTTGCGACCAATTTTGACGGCACTCCAATCCAATCTCCAGAGAGAGAGTTATTGAACTTTTCCCACGATCACCTCTTTAAGATGAAATTCAGGAGCCTGAAAAAACACTACCTTCCACAGATCATATCTCCCAAAATATTGCGAACCAAGCTCTGAAATTGTTTGATGAATTTCCTCAGGATTTCAGCTTCGCACCACATGAATTTCAGATTCTGAACCTTCGTAGAAAAAAATTTATAGCGAACATGCCACGATGACCTGTTTAGGAGCTTGAAAAAATACCTAACTTCCACAGATGATATCTATGAAAATATTGCGAACCAAGCTCTGAAATTTTTAGACAATCTGCCTCAGGATTTAAGCTTCGCACCCTAACAATTTCAGCTTCTGAAACTTCGTAGAAAAAACGTTATAGCGAAAATTCCACGATGACCTGTTTGGAGCAGCGAAACCCTAGAATCCAAAGCTCTGATACCAAATGTTGTGTAACCAGCTCCAAAAATAGAAGAAAAGAGATATCAACGCCTTAGAAATAAGCCACTTCGAGGGGGAAACCTCCAATACATTACATAAATGAACAATTCTTGGATGATCCAATTTACAAAACCTTTTTTCTATATATAGGAGTCCATGGGGCCATAATGTAATCCTAGTGGGCCACAATGTAATCCTAGCCGACCTAACAATAATAATTTAAGGGCACAATAATAATAAAATGGGGGTTACAAGGGTACAATAATAACAATAAGGGACTATACTAGTAATATAGGGACCTAACAACTTAGTTCGAATTCATTTCTGAATTGCATGAAGTCTTCTATTTGTTTGTCTCCGTCGAACACCTGCCAATATTTTTTGTTATCAGGAACGACTGGTTTGAATTTTATCTTAGTTGTGCAGTATTTGGTTTCATATGGCATTAAGCATGTTCTAGATGCAAAGGCTAATTTGTGGGCCGCGATATTTCTTTTTCTTGGGACAAAACTTATCTGGTACTCCTCAAAAGTTTTTAAAAGATCCACGAAATCGTTTCAGTAGGCCCTAAGTCTTGGGTGATTTGCATTGTATTCCCCGTTGAATTGCCTAATCTTTAATTCAGAATCCCCATATGCTTTGATTCTTTTGGCTCCTAACTTTTTCAACAAACACAAGCCTAAAAGCAGGGACTCATACTCCGCTATGTTATTTGAACACTGGAAGTTTAATCTACAAGAAATGCTCTCTGTGTGGTTGTTTTTAGTGTTGAAAATCCAGACACCTGCACCAACATTAGTTCTAGTGCATGACCCATCGAAGTTCATACTCCACAGAGGACTAGTTTCGGTTTGATCTTCGGTACTGTCCTCTATAACTAAAGTGCTTTCGGGTTGTTGTGGTATATCAGCACTTAGTTGTACTTGTTTCAACTCCTCAGGTTTTTCGCTGTATTGAGGGTTGCTTTCTTAACTATCAAGGTTTAACCGTGAAGGACACATGACTTGTAGTTGAAGACCAGCTTTTGGTTTGATAAAATTTTCAAATGCAGCAAACTGTTCTGACACTTATGTGGTGTTCACCCTTTCCTCTCTATCGGCCATTAATTCTGTTAGAGTGACTTGTTCACTAAACGATTCATCGTTAAACAAAATAAAAGAATCAAGGCCTGTGTTTACAGAATACAGAGGAGAGTTTTGAGGTCTGTCTTGACTTGTAACTGTGTATTGCATATGGGACTCCCTGTAAAGTCTTCTTGTTTGATTGAAAACAGGGATAGTCACATAGGTCATGTCCATCTGCATAGTCCTTGTCACTTAGCCCCCCAAGATCTTGGTAATAGCATTCCATAATTTGGGGGCACATCAGCCACAACAATATCCATGACTAAGCATTTGGCTAGAATCTATGCTAAGTTAATGCAGAGGTCTTTAATTAATCCTAAACATTTTACTCTGCTTGAGTCAAAGGAGTAAAGGTATTTATAAGGTCTGGTGATTTCTAGACCCAAGCTCTCCATCATAGCTTTAAGCATTAAATTATGAGAAGCCTCGGAATCATGCATAGCGTTGTGCAAAATTTTGTCTTGAACGTTTTAACTCACATAAAAGGGAGGAACAGGTCCCTCTTGATACTTACCTTCAATCTTTGGACCAAAAATAAGCTCTGGTTGGTCATCGTTAAGATTGACTGTGTCATTATTCTCTTCAATGTTTAAAGCCTTCAAAATTTGGGTCCTATATACATTCTGGGCAGCTAACTCAGTAAAGGGAACAGAGATTTTAATTTTGGAAATTTCCTGCTCCAGGTTGAAAGGAATTTGATTCTTTGAAGTACTTGTCTCAGCCTTATTAGTTGCCACTCTATCAACAACATCTGCTTGTTGATTTGTTCTATTTACATTTGACAAAATGGTTTTAATAGGAGTACTAGCTGAAGTGTTAGTACTACTAAGGTTTGCACTCTGTTTTGTAATGTTTTGAGTGCCTTTCTCTCTACCTTTATCAGAATTTACAGCTACTATTTTGTCTTTTTGTTTGAGAACTTTAGGCTTGGTTGCAGTGTTGTTTTGGGAAGATTTGTCAGAGGTTTTAGTGTTGGGATTTTGTTGACTGTTTTTACTTCTAAGGTCATATTCTCTTTGAGACTCTATGATGACATTTTCCATGTCCTGATAATAACTTTCATCATCATCTATTTTGTCATCATAAGGTGTGTAAAGACCTTGTTTTCTATCATAATGAATCTCAAAGTAATCATTATCTAATCCCAGCATGTTGATATCATCTTCCTCTATTGGTTCATCTGTTTCCTCAACCTCACTCACATAGTTTTGATGAAAGGGAGGAGTGATCTGTTGATCATCTTCCCAAGGTCTGTTTGGAGGTTGGTTCCTTTTAAAATTCTGATTCTAGTTCTGGTTTTTTGTTTTGAGGATAATTTTGATTTTGACTGGCTTGTGCTCTCTCAAGGATGCTCATTTTCTTCATCATCTCCTCCATCATTTTTTCCATCTTTGAGTTGGAAGTGGAAGGGGTAGATTCCTCTCTGAAGGATACTCTCTTCTCATTTTTCATTCTTTCTCTCTTCTCCATTAAGCTCTTTTTTTCATATCTTCAAGAGTTGCATGATCTCTCTCTCTCATCTGATAGGCCATCTCGAGGTCAAACCCTTCAGGAAACTTTTTTAGAGCTGAACCTTGTGGAGGTTTTAAATCTGGGGAAAGTGCATTATACACACTATTAAATCTAGTGCAGTAAGCTTGAACACGTTCCCAAGTGTTTCTGTGGAGGTTCTTGTAATCAGAAAGGACTTGGAGAGGATTTTTCTTCAATTCCCATTTGTTTAAGAATGTTTGATGGAAGTCTTGGAGATCATTAATACTATGGGGGGTTAAGCCTTTAAACCATTTTCTTACTTCTCCCCCCAGACTTTGAGAAAATAATCTAAGCTTGACAGAATCATCATCAATTTCATTTCTGCCAAAGTAGTCATTCATCTTATCCACATGTTGTGATGCAGTAGTAGCATTACTAGCATCATATAATGGAATTTTGGATTGATAGTCCTGTGGAATATTGACTAATGGTACAAGAAGGACTAAGGGAGCATACCATGCTACCATGATATGAGGTGGAGGTGGATTTACGAGAGGTGGATTAACAAAAGGTAAAGTGGGTTGAAGTGGAGTGGTTTGGACAGTGGATGTAGGATGAACAGATTTGGATGGACCAGGAAAAGATTGTTGAGCTGATCTTGGATGAGAGACACCTAAATTGGAAAGGAAATGTGAGTCGGGTGGTGTTGTTTCTCTACTACCAGGATGTTCACTTGTTTCATGAGATGAAAGTGAAGACTCAGAATCTAGCTGATCTAAATCACCAAGAGACCTAGTTCTAAATGGATTTATCAGATCTTCTTGTGATTGTTGTAGAGATGCAAGATTTTCAGGAACTGAATTTGCTCTCAAGGGTGATCTGAAAACAATTGAAAAATTTATCTTAGGAGAATTCCTAAGGATACTTTCTGGGTTATCAACTATCTTAGGTGGGTCAGGGTCAGGATAGGCTCTAGTATGATCTTTCTAGGAGCCACTATGCTGTGTTTTTCAGACCCAAATAAACAAGAAAAGTTCAACCAGATATGACAGTCTTTTAAGAGGTCAACTAATCTGTTTTACACAAATTTTAATCCTACAGTCCTCTAACTGAGTTTGATTGATGTTATAATGATAAAGGTTCTTCCTAGTGGAGTCTTAAGGTCTGTTGAGGATTTGTGGAGTCGCCAAGTGGAATTTTTTATCTCTTTTGGAGGTAAAAGGTTTTATGGTCCACCACCATGTTCATTGAATTCCAATCTGAAATATTTTTGGGTTTTCTGAGTTATTTTTCAGTTGTGTTGGTTGTTAAGAGTGTACTAAATCTGTTTCAAAACTTAGCTACGGTTATGAGACAAAGACAGTCTACTCTTATGGCTAATCTAGCTGATTTTTCAAGGTTAGATAAATTATTATGAGAATCCTAGGGTTTACCTAGATTGTCATTGATTCAAACAAGTTTTACCATGATTACCATTGGTTTGGTAGTGCTTGAAAAGGGCTGCTTTTACTCACAAGGTTTTATGAAGTTTTTTAGGGAACCAGAGATTAAAATTAAATTCGTTCCCCAGCGGAGTCACTAGAAATGTTAGTTGCTAGTGGCTCAACTGGCCAATATGCCAAATGCTTAGTGAGTAAAGGGGTTTCTGAGATATTTAAAGTTTTCAACAAGAAAAATAACTTAATTCTCCCCAGTGGAGTTGCTAGAAATGTTAGCTCCCTGTAATCAGCAAGATTGGAAAAGTTCGACAACAGGGAGAACACCGTTTCAACCACTTTGGGATTCTAGGATCTAGCCCTCTTGAATCCGGAGAGGGATCTCTCCAATAAGTGTAAAGATGTATCTATCTTTAAAGGTTTTGGGTATTGATATTAGGCTAGTTATGAAGGTCGAGGGTGTTTGTTTGTTTTGGATGGTTGAGCATGATTATTATTTGAGTGGAAAGTTCTAAATGGAAAGAGTTTCAAAGGTGAGAAGTTGCAAGCAAATAGAACAAGCTTTGGCCAAAAATATGGATAATTGCAGGTTTTAGTCCATCAGGCTATGGATTCATAATAGGGTTTAATTGAAACAATCAGGTTCAAGAGTGGTCTATGGGGCAAGTCATCTATGTCTAAGGATCTCTTTAAAGTTGATTTATGGAATGAAATGATACAAGGAGAGGAATTAAACAAATGAAGAACGAAGAGCAGCCCGGGATCTGGTTAGTACTTTGAAACTAGCCAGCCTTTGACAAACACTTAATAATAACATAAAAGCAATACAGGATCTGGTAAGTACTTTGAAACTAGCTAGCCTTTGATATAATTTCAATAGAAAAACAATTAAACACAAGGGAAACACAAATGATAACAAAGAATGGTCTAAGATCTGGTAAGTACTTCGAAACTAGCCAGCTTTCAACACATTCCTAAGGAAACTTTCAGTCAGTATTTTGGGATAAAACTAGGACCAGGGCTCACCATATCTTCCTTAGTTCATCTCTACTTAACATGAAATGAAAATAACTTTCAAGAATAACAATCATTTGAAACAGGAGGACGAGGGAACGCCGACATTCCTACTGCTTGAACTGAATTAAATCATTCCTAAATAACACAATTCAGAAGAAAACATTTAGATAAAGCTTATCAGTCAAAGAAGGGTACTGATATACAGTAAATCCTAACTCTATGCTTGTTGTTCTTTATAAGAGAAGATGAAAAAAGTGGAAACAGAAATAAAATAACAATTTACAATAAGAAATAACATCACCGTTGACATATACTAGGATCCCGTAAATCAGCTTGTATTGATGCTTCAAACTAGTTACAGCTTTAAGTCCAGTGTTTCAGGTTAGCAATCATCTTCACTTCTCAGCCTAACTATTCTATCACAAGCAGAGCTTCAAGAGCCAGTGAACCCTATTTACAATCAGAAGTTTAGAGCTCAAGTATATTTCAAAGTTCTGCAACCAACATTTCCTCATCTTCTATAGAGGTATTTATAGAAGGGATGAGGAGGTGGGATATGATAAAAGATCTCCTGGGTCAATTAATATAGACTTAATGCTTCTCGGCCTTTGAGGAGCTCGATGGAGAAGTTTACAGGTGTTTATCTGTATTAATTGATTTATATTTAATATTTAAGCTCGGTGGGAGCTTTTGTTGACCTTTAGGCTCTATTTCAGGATGTAATAACTCTGCTGATATTTTTTGCATTAGTTCATTTGGCAGAATTAATTGTTTGGCTGCGCTGAGGAAAATATCTTTTCCGATCAATAACTTCAGCCTCTGTTTGAATGCTTTGAGGCACAGGTGGCTTTGTGGTAGCTGAGAGGAATCAATTTGCCTATGATGTCGCAGTGGAGACCTTTCTGTCTGATAAAAACTTATGATTTTCTTTAACTGTGTTTTAATTTAGAGGATTAGGCTTTTGATAATCAATCTTAGTCGTAATCCCCTCAAAATTTTCTTCAATCCTCTGTTCTGCTGTGTTTTAATCTTCAACACTGATACTCTTTTGATTCATTTAATGCTCTGTGTCTTGTTGATGTGCAGGGCCACACAGGGCTCATATAGCATCAATGGCCATGAAGCATTGATGAAACGTGGTGTAGAACCCTTTGGAATGATCTTCCTTTTATGAATTAAAGTCTGGAGGATCGTCACCTTTGTCTTTCATTTCCCTTTATTATAATGGGGACATCCTTTGAAACCTGCAAAATACAAAAATATTATGAAATCCTGCGTTTATTGGGTAAAGACTGCTTCAGAGGGTGTGGGGAGGAGCGTGACTGTTGGATGGCAACATCCAATAGTGAAGATTCATTTGCGGGAGGTTAAAAAAGGAAAGCAGGTCAAGAATAAGTCAGATCCTTCGATCTGCAAAGATCGATGGTCGGGAGCGATCCGAGAGGAAATAAAGCGAAGGGGTCACTTTATATGGAAAGGGTGGAAATATGCAAGGAAAAGGTTTAAAACCTTTTTTCAGAGGAAAATGTATTGAAAATAGCCTTCGAGATTTCAGGATGATCGTGGGCCGTCGGATGAGATCGGCCCTACAAGATCAACGACTGAGGAGGCACACGATAAAACTCAAAAGGAAAGAGGGAAAGTGGTTTCAAGACCAAAACCACGAGTTTTGCGCGGAGAAAATGCAGGTAGGCAGTTTTGCCTTTTGGAACGCGATATGTGTCCCTGCTCGACACGCGGCCTCAGAAAACCACCTATTTCACATGGCCTTTGGAAAATTAACCATTGTGCTGAACACTGCGCGAAATAGAATGTGGGCCGTCAGATCTGAAACCTCAGATCTGACGGTGGAGAACGAGCACGGATTTGAAAAGATACACGGGCGGTAGAAAGATGGGTGGTTTTAATCTGGGTCGTTAGATCTGAGATGAATAACTGAGATCAAATTTTGAGAAAGGCAGGACCGACAGGGGGTAGGCCTATCGAGTTAAATATGAGTCGTTAAATGTGTAAGATCGACGGCCAAGATTGAATCTGGGGGTTGAATGAAAAAATAACAAAGCGGAGAAAGGGTTAATAAGGGTCATTGATCTGCAGAGATCAACGACTGCGAGTGGCTGAAACAACATTATGAATAGGGGTGCATAAAATATAACCAAAGTCGTGAGGTGCGATTTGGATCGTCCGATCTGGACACGTGGATGGCCCAGATGCAATCGGGGCTCGGCGATCGGCGGGGGAAAGAACTTGGAGTGCGACGGAACGATTTAGCGCTGGCCGTTGATCTGAGGATCAGATCAATGGTGGGGAGTGAATCAGAGGATTTTGAAGGCGAAGGAAGGCTAGTAATCGGAGAAAATATGGGCCATTGGATCTGGGAAGGCAGGGAGGAGATCAACGGTCCAAAATAGATTGGGGAATGGCCAATCGGAGGGGACACAAAAATGAGCCCGATAAAACTTGCGATGCGATCATGCGCTGGCCATTTGATCGGCTCAAGATCAACAACGGAGATTGCTTTAAAAGCGAACCGGCGGAAACCCTTTGAAACATATAAAAAACCCAAAATTTAATATAATACAAAGTTTTGGCTTTCGGGCGGTTTATATATATATATGAAATGGATAGGCGCCCGTTTGCGAGGCCTTTGATTATATGGAATGCGAAGGCCCAGGCCTTTATGTATAAGGGCCAATCGCATTGGAACTGTCGGACTTGGTCTTTCAATCTAACCATTTTGGATTTTTGCGATGTGATTGGCGCTTGGGACTTTAACTCTCGGTCCCAGGTGAAATTATATGAGAATAAAACAGGGGGGCGGAGTTTATATAATGGGGCTTCAATCGCATCGAAACTTTTGATGTGGGCTTTTCAATCTACCCATTTTTACATTAAAAACATTGCTCCGGCGGGCTTTAGACCAAACTTAGGAAAAAGTGGGTTTTTTTATTTACAAAGGGAAATAATGGATCGGAGATGAATTATACAATGTTTTTAGCACCCGACTGCAGGCACAAGTCTTATATGAGGCGATAATAAGATCGAGGGATACAAGCACAGGGCTTAATCGCATCGGAACTTTTGTCATGGGACAAAGACTTGCGCACTTGGATTTTTGTGATGCGATAAGCACTTAAATGGCTTAGCGCCTAGTTCTAGCACCAGGGCATATAATGGGGAAGTGGTTAGGAGTTGGCCCAAGGGGCTTAAGTCTGTAATACAAAAAATGTGTTTTTAATGAAAATTTTTCAAGTTTTCAATGGATTTGGGGGTTTCGACAGAGTTGAAAAAGGAGTTTTAAACTCTGTAAAAGGGAATTCATGAAGGGAAAATGGGAAAAAATGAAAAATAGAGGAATTTCATGGGAATGAAAAGGGGTAAAAATGGAGGTTAGTTTTGAAGTGGAAGGAGGGGGAAATGGTGTTTGTAGCAGTATTTTCTCTTATGGAATCAACAAAATTTCTGATTTCTAAATGAAAACAGTAGTGAAGATTGAAACAAGGGCATGATGTCTTCAAGAGTCTTCAAGAGATAACAATTTTTAGCAATAAAATTTATTGCTTGAAGGCTCCAAAAATGTTTCAGCCACCATTTGATATGACAAATTTTATTGGTGGTTAACAAGAGAGAGGATGATAGAGAGAGAACAAGATGAATAAATAGATTTCAATGCTATTTTTAGTTGCACCAAATGTATGACAATGAATAAAAAATAAATTTCATGTCATTACACCTAGAGAGATAGCATGTGCTTGGTTCTTCATGCTAGATAGATATGTGGGAAATCTTGGGATCCAAGACCAAAATCAAAATTGTTCCCTTTAATAATGAATTGAAACTTTAATAAATTTTATCCCTCTATACTTGCATGCACATATCTATCTGTCTAGAAAGAGTTAGTTTAAAGATAGTCCAGATGTTTATTGCGCTAAGAAGTGGATTCTACCAGCCTAGTATGAGGGTGATGTGTGATTTTTTCTATGCTCAACATGGAGTTAACACATATCTCTTTTGAGATAAAAATAAAAATGAAATATTTCTAAATAAAAAAATAATGTATGCCATAAAAATATTTGAATTTCTTGAGTTGCTAGATCTAACATGGATCCCAAAAGTATATCTCGCATTGATCCCTCTAAACACATGGATTTTTAACCATGGATCCCAAAATTGCAGACAACACAATGCATATTTTTAGTGCATGGAAGTGTGGGATCTAGAACCACTTCCTATAAAATTTGTGCGCTCACCTACCACCTGATGAATCACCTCCTTATGCTTCACATTAGCCTTTGGCGACAATTTTGTGGTAATGGAAACTCGACGTGGTATGACCAAATCTAGGTGCAAGGTCTAGTCAAGCTTGTTAAGATGGGAGAACAATGAAGGTGTGAGGCAACCAACAACCAATGAGGTTCCATATTTTGGAATTCCAGTGTGTTCTTTGACACGAGGAATGGATGCCATCTTCTCTCCATAAAAAAAATATTTTAATATGCAAGGTCAAGTAAAATATTTTAATGTCAACTATCTATATATTAAATAATTAATTGAAAGACATAAATTCTTATGGTTAAAACATTTGCAGTAGTCTTACTATTCTACATTGTAGCCCTTTTTCAGGTATATTGTGATTACAACCTTAACCTATGTAGCTTACACAATCAAAGTGCACAAAAATATTTTAAAGAATTTGAATCCATTATGCATTATTTATATAAAAGTAGTATAAATGTATCATAATCATGGATTTATCAAGCACCTAGATCTTGACTTTCTACATCGGCAAAAACCAATGATGAGAGTGATATGAATTTTTTCATATTACAATCTTATTTTAAAATACTTTATGGGTGAATAAATTTTGTTACCGGCGGAAGAAGAGATCGGTGACCCAAGAAGCGGAGAAGTGTTGGTTCGGTTGGAGTCGAACACCGAAGTGGAAACAAATGACAAGGAAAGAAACTCGAAGCAGGGAGAAGAAGGGGAAAATGGCAGCACAGGGGGAAAAAAGGAAAAAATCAAAAGTAATAAGGAGAAAGGAGAAGATTCCAAAATTGGTCTTGGGAGTAGACATCTCGGTTGATGAAGAAATGGAGACTATAGATCTTACATTAGTTTGAAGAGCCAAAGGGAATAAATATACAGAAAATTACATTAAGTAATGGGTAGAAAATTCATGGAGGGAAGCCCTCGAATAGAGATTCGAGGCTGTTAATTTAGCAAATGGTTGGTTCATGGTGAAATTTGAGAGAAACGAAACCTTAAAATGGGTCCTGCAGAGGAATTGGGGTTTCGGTAGGGCCTCAATTTTTTTTCAAGAGATGTAGTCCTTTATTTGATGCATAGAGGGAGAAAGTGGTTGACCTTCCTATCTGGGTTCGTCTTCCAGGCCTTCCGCACCCTCTCTGATCGGAAAATGTATTCAGAGAAATAGGGGACGAGCTTGGGAAATTTTTAGAAGCGAATATGTCTTTAAAAAAAACAATGGAGCAAGGAATGACAAGGATACTGGTACGCCTAAACCCTAGAGAATGTTTGACAGAGGATATTCAGATGCAATACAAAGATTGGTCCTTCATTCAAGCGCTTGACTATGAGTAGCTTCTATTCTATTGCCATAGATGCCATCAGTATGGACACCTGGCAAAGGATTTTCCCATAGGAATAAGAAAGAGGAGGAAATAAAGGAAGGGAAAGGGCAGGCTAGAGAAGGATGAGGTGAAAATAGGGGAGACAAATCCAACTGATGAGGCAAAGGGAAAGAAGAAAGGGAACCCAGAGACAAGGATAGAGGAGGACACCATAGATACACATATGGAAGAGGCAAAGATCCAGATGCAGGATGTGGAAGAGGAGCCGAGCCAAGTCAAGATAGTGGAGGCAGGTGATCCTACAACAGTGCCAATGTCTGAGGGTATTGTCCTCGAACTTCCCCTCTCTTTTTCTAATTATATTAAGGATATGTTGACTCATATTTCAGGGCATGGTCCTTCCAGGAATTCACTATCTGGAAATTTACATGTCAATTTACATGTTAATACTATTAATGAGACGCTAGATAATATAACCACTTCTATCCCTGAGATTCAGCTACATCAGAAACACCCTCTCATTCCTGTAAATCCAAGAACTTATAAACATGAATGTAAAAGGAGCCCATACAACTTGATATCTAGAGAGAAGAAGGAAAACTATTTGGAAGTGGTATGGGTACTAGGAAATATCTTAGATTCCACGTCAGTTCCGAAGCAGAGGAGAAGAAAATCAAACTTGTCTAAAGCTCGAATAAAAGAAAAAATTGACATAGCAGATGGGAAGCAGTGGTCCTTAACAGGGGTTCTTAGAGTAGTTCAAACCCCAAGCGTGGTGATTAAATGATTATCCTTTCCCTCAATTGTAGAGGGTTGGCTAGTAGCCCCAAAAAACTAGCACTAAAGGCTTTAATTTATAAATATGGTCCAGATATAATAATGATCCAAGAAAATTTGGGAGCAGGTGAAGAAGTTAAATCAATACTTTCTAAGATCTGCTCGGGATGCTATTTATAGTGTCTGGATGCTAAAGGAAGGTCTGGGGGACTTGCCCTGGGGTTCAAAGAAGGAAAAATAAAATTGATTAGTTCATGGGGAATGGAGCATGCCCTGGAATTAGAAGCCTATTCAATTGATCTATGTACAAACCTTTTCCATCTGAATGTATATGAGTCGTGTGAGGACCGGATGACCTTCTGGAATGATCCGTGGGAAAAATATTGTATGGTTCACTCAAACCTGATCATAAGAGGGGACCTCAATTTATCTATTGGCCAGGAAGAAACTTGGGGTAATTCTGCCCATATTGACCCCATGTTAGACTATTTCTCAAACAAAATCCAAGCTAGAAAGCTCGTCAATATAAATCTAGTAAAGATGAGACCAACTTGGTGGAATAGGAGAATAGGTGAAGATAGGGTTGCAAAGAGGCTAGATAGGTTCCTAATTAAGGAGTAGATTTTGGATAAAATAACTATGCTTAGGAGAAGGTGGGGATTCAGATAATCATCCTATTTTGTTAGAGCTCAAAGGTTATAATGACAAACCAGGGTCACCCTTTAAATTAAACCCTAGTTGGCTAAAAGAGGAATCATTTAATTCTCTCTTCAAGGCCTCTTGGAGGCCTCAGGGGGGAGAGGGGGAGAGGAACAAAGCTTCCCAATTCATGGAAAACCTAAAAATAATGAAGAAAGCTACCATAGAGTGGGAAAAAATGAGAAAGTAGAGAGAGGAGGAGCGCTTAAAATGGATAGGAGGGGAGATGGCCAGAATGGAGAGTCCAGAGGAAGATGGATATGAATCATATGAAAAAAGGGAAAAAATAAAACAGTTGGAGCTAGAACGGAAGAAAAGTTTCCTAGAAAGAGAATAATAATGGACATTAAAGATCAGAGCAATCTGGTTGTCTGTGGGGGACAAAAATTAAAATTTCTTTCATAACTATGCCAAAGGAAGGAAGAATTCAAACACAATCTAGGGGATGAGGATGGAGGAGGGCAGGACAAAAAAATCCTTCGAGGACCTTGTTACCTATGGAAGGAACCATTTTAGTGATTTATTTAAAGCCCCAACAGCTGTGACTATAGCTAAAGTGGTGCGAGTTGCCAATTTATTCCCAATATATTTCGAGGAAGAGGAAAACGAGATGCTTTCGAGTCCGGTGACTAAGGGGGATGTGGAAGGTATCCTTAAATAAATGCAAAAGGAGAAGAGCCCTGGGTCAGATGGATGGACTATGGAATTCTTTCAACATTTATTTGAATTAGTGGGGGATGATCTAATAGGGGTAGTAGAAGAATCAAGGAAAAAAGGAGCAGTATTTGAACCATTAAATTTGACCTTCTTGTCCCTAATTCCAAAATCAGAAGAGCCAGACTCTTTTGATGAGTTCAGACCTATTTCTTTATGTAACTGCATATACAAAATCATTGCAAAAGTCATATCATTACAACTAAAGCTGATTCTGTCAAGGAATATCTCTAAATAATAGTTTGGTTTCTTGGATGGAAGACATATTCATGAAGTGATTGGAGTATCTCAAGAAGCGTTGCACAGTATCAAAAGAAGCAGGAAAAAAGGGATGATTGTAAAAATTGAACTATCCAAGGCCTATGAAAAAATAAGTTGGTTATACATCAGGATGTTGCTGACACACTTGGGCTTCAATATTGAATTCATCAATTGGGTGATGGGATTCATCACTGATGTTATCTTTGCAGTGCTGATAAATGGGGAAGTCACTCCCTTTTTCAAAATTCAAAGAGGGCTTAGGCAGGGTTGCCTGTTATCACTGCTCTTATTCCTTCTAGCAGCAGAAGGATTAAGTCAGAAGTTTGTGGAAGCCAAAATAAGGAGGGATATTCAGGGCATTGAAGTAGCGATAAATCTCCATATCACCCACTTATTGTTCGTTGATGACATCCTACTCTTTAGTGATGGAAGAAAGAGGGGCATAACACAAATCAAATCAATTCTTGAATTATTCCTCACAACTACTGGTATGAGAATTAATGTACACAAATCCACAATAATATTGGAATGATTCTTAGGAGAGGACACTAGAACAATTTCAGGGGAGCTTCCTTTCGAGATTAAACAGATGAATGAAAGCTTCAAATATCTAGGGTTCTTTCTGAAGCATGATTCTTTAAAAAATTCTAGATTGGATGTGGATGGTGGAAAAAATTGAAAAAAGGGTGAAACATTGGAGCTATAGATGGTTATCCAAAGTGGGCAGGGTGGTGTTAATTAATCAGTGCTAATGGCTATTCCGGTCTATTGGGTTGTGCTCACTTGGATGCCAAAAGGAATTCTAGAGAGGATTCAGAAAATATGTAGCGTATTCCTATGGGCTGGTTTAAAGGAAGAGGCAGTGCTTCCATGGGTGGAATGGGAGAAGATAGCTAGACCAAAGGACTGGGGAGGTTGGGGGATAAAATACCTCCCATATTTTGTGTCACCCCTGGCAACAAATTTGGGCTGGAGAATTCTCTCAAAGGAAAGCCTATGGACTATGGTCATAAAAAGGAATATATTGACCCAATGCCTTTGATTGAATGGATGAGGCTCCATGACAAAAATTTAGCTCATGCATCGGTGGTATGGAAGGCCACTCTAGTCTCATTGAAAATAAGTGAGGAAGGGTTGGTGTGCTAGATAGGGAATGGTGACCAGGTGAGAATAAGAATGGACCTTTGGGTAGGATGCAATGAGGTTTTCTCCCTGCCAAGAGAATTTAAAATTCATCTTAACTCCAAAGGGTATATTTTCGTAAGTCAGATTGAAAATATTGGGTTCTTGAAAATATAGCAACAAACATGGAAGACAGGAGAGGAACTGCAAATAGATCCCCAATGAAATGCAGCGTGAAAAATCTATACGAGGGAATTGGTGTGCTCAAATGTCCGTCTCAGAGACCGACTAGTTGAACTACGATGGGTGCATGCCCGAAAAGCAGCTACGCTCCAAAGTTTGGATACTCCTATATAATAACAAGAAAGGGGTGGGATGCCCCAGAATAGTGGGTGAAGTCACTCTAGAAATTAAATTTCTCGACGAAGTCAAGACAATTCTTTTGGTGCATACTAAGAAACAAAATCCCAACTTGGGATAATATTCTAAAAAAGAAAGAAAGAGGGGCTAGGTTGGTGTATTCTCTGTAAAATCGAGTCAGAATCAATTTCCCATATTTTCGTCCATTGCCCCTTCAACAAATTAGTTTGGACAAAAAATTTGAAGCTCCTAGGGAAATATCAAGCTTGGAATGGGGGAAACGCAAAGGAAGCTTAGCAAGGTTGGTGGAATGATTGCTAGGATGAAAATTGGAAAGTGCTTCCACTCCTAATATCTTGGGGGATCTAGATGGCCAGGAACAGAAGCATCTTCAGAGATCAGGCATCATCCCATCAAAAATTAGCAATTGAGATTATGACCATTTTTTAATTAATTCTGATAAAAAAAAATAAAACAAAATCCAGAGTGATCGGAATTAAGCAGATCAAAGGAGACATTCTGTGGGCATATTTCGATGGAGAATCCAACCCAGAAAGCATATGTGGGGCGGGTCTAGTGGTTCATGTCAGCTCTTGCAAAATTTTGAAAGCTTCGATAGGCCTCAATAGTGGTACAAACAATTTTGCAGAACTCAAATCTCTCCACCTCCTGCTATGATGGTTTATTCACTTGAGACAATTTTATGTCCAGATATTTGGAGACTCACATAAAATCATAAAATGGTTCAACAAGGAATTCATTTGTCAAAATTATTTGTTGAATCCTATTCTTGAGGAAGTATGGACTTTGAAAGAGAATATTACTTACATTTCTATGTGCCATATTTACAAGGAACGCAATGCATATGCAAACATCCTTTCTAAGGAAGGTGTACTGTAGGATATGAGCAGCTGGAAAATCAAAGAAATAGATTTGGATGGTTCAGTGGAGACAGATTAGCCTCCCTTCATCTAAAAATATGTTTCATGGCTTTTAACTACTTTCTCTTTTAGTTTTTATTGTACATTTCAAAAACTTCTAGCAGATGGAAACATAACACAAAACTCATCAAAACTCGTTTTTATCCTTTTTTTTTGTCATTTCAAACTGGTTTAAAATACTCGCTACCTTTTTGTTTCTTTGACATCGGTTGTCATTATTCCTCTTTGGGCTGTTTTTTTCTCATAAGAGGAGGTATAAAAATAGACAATGGTCATACACGAGTTACTTATGGCTTTAGTTGTACATCAGCTAGCATCTTTTTGGCAGGGTTGTTCCACTTACAGCCGGTCGCTACTGAGTGATTCTCTTTTGAGTCATATAGTAAAGTGAATGCTTGAATGCATGTGCAGTGTAACCTTTTATTTTCTCAATACAAAGTTTGATTTTTTCTCTAGAAAAAAAAAAAAAAAAAATAAATTGTGTTATTAAAGAGAGTATGATTATTTGTGTGCCCAATATATTATGAATGGGAGTGATCTCTAATTCACCATTAAGAATTCTTTATTCACTTATTAAATCTCTCTATAGTTAGTGCACCCATAGAAATTATATGACTAGTATACACAGATAGGAATCAATTCATGATAAGCATCCATACTACATGATATATTTCACATTGTTGAAATAAAAATAAAATAATAATCAAATTATAACTTTATTTTCAATTATTATTATTATTATTACTTTTATTAATTATGAAAATAATTAATATATAAGTTAAACATATATATATATATTTGAAAATACATGGAACAAGATTCTCAACCTTGAAAATTCATCCCCACTTTACCATAGAGATTCTTAATTTATGAATAATATTTGTTACAATACTATGGGCCAACTGTTACACAGCATTCTGTCACCATCCCTGAAATCCCTCGCCCAGCATATTGGAGGGTCATTCCCGTGACTTGTGAGTAGTGTCATACCTTGCAAACACCTTCTTTGTATCCTTTTGCATAAGGACATCATTTCTCCTGTTGGAAATTTCCTCAAAAAAGCACACAAAACCTATGTTTTGGCCTTGGCAAGGGTAGCCAGTTCACCCCTCGCACCGATGTGGAAGATTCACACTAGTGCCCGCGCCACCTGGCGCTCTGTCTCAGTGCAGTGCCCGCGCCAAGCTGTTTTAGGAATTTTTTTTAACAAATAGAGGCGGAAGTTTCCTTCTAACCACCTCAGGGATGAGACACTGGAAGTGGTTAAGTTGATCAGCCACAGATCTCTCTCTTTAGGCAGTGGTTTTCACTTCCCATGGAACAATCCTTAGAGATAGGCCTCCCTTCCATAATTATAGGGATCTTAACCTCTCCCTCTCCCTCTATATAAACAGGCCTTCTCCCTTTATGAAAGCTATCTGAACATATAGCCAAGGAGCTAAACTTGGAGAAGAATACTATAGCTGAGTAATTTCCATTGAGAAGGTAGAACCAAGGAGAACTCCGTAGAGAGATTCCCGTTCAAATTCCTGACGAGCCTTTGTGAGGCGCGCTCCGCTTGAACCCTGTTGGAGGAGAACACAACGTCGAAGCTTGGTTGTACTCTTCCTTTCATTTATTAATATACTCGACTATGGTGTTGGTTCCATCATTGTGTTACATTGTTGATTTAATGCAATTGATTTAGTCCTCTTCGACTGACTGATAGTTACGAATGTGAATTAGTATGTTGTATATTGTCGTTGTTTCTTGTGTGTGCAGGTGTCCGAGCGTGAAAGCGAGCAGACCGTGATCTGTCAAACCAGGAGCGAGGAGAAAGCCACTCTTTTCGACAACAACAATAGAATAGGACCTTCGGTAAGTCATCTATCGAATCTCCATCCATTCGTTCACTAGGAATCAATATTATAGCTTGTCTTGTTTGTGGCTAGACCCACCCTAGAGCTAGTGGGATCGCCTCTGTCCGTAGAGGGGATTTACCTCACCAACAGATTGGCAACTCTGTTGGGGAATAGTGCGAGTTTGTCTTTCATCCGTTAGGTCTTATTTTTGGTCTTTTCTTGCTTGTTTATCCTTTTCGGATTATTCTACTAAGTCTAAGACCCTTGTTCAGCCCCAGAGGATCAGATCTGACCTCTGTCTTTCAAAATTTTCCATTTTCCCTGAGTGAATTGGCTTGGCGCATTTTATGCTTAGACTGACGCGTCGATTGGCGCTAGTTTCTAGTGTTGCGCCCACTCCATCCCCTGTTTGGCATTGATTACATCCAAAAAGCTGCGCCGACCCCTCTAGGTTTTAGGTTTTGGTCTGTTTTGAAGCTTTTTGGTCAGTGCTTGTGCTTTCGGGTTATTTTTTGATATTTCTTGAGTGCTTTGGGATTGTTTTTAATTGTGATCATCTTCCTTCCTTTAGTTGTTCGTCAGTTTCCTATCAGCATCGCAACCTTAGGGTTTTTAAGTGCTTTGGTATGTTGAGCCTCCTATAGGAGTTTGAAGTCTTTTGTTTCGCAGTCAACTTCATTCCTTCTTTCGTTACATTCAGCTCCCTTGATCTGTTTGAGTGATTTCATTGGTTGAATTATTTTTGACTCTTTCGTTCAATTTTTCTTCTTATCACTCCAAGCATAGAGCACACTGCTTGCATGGGTCTGTTTTGAAATCTTTCTTCGATTTGAGAGATTGCAGCGTTAGTTTGAGTTTTGTTATGTTTGTTTTGGGTTGATTGAAATTGTTTCGCTTCAACTCTCACATTAACGTTCTCGAATTAGTGTGGTGATTTTTTTTTCATGTTATTTAGTGCACTGTTTGCTCTATTACATTGAAAAAAAAAATTCTTGCATTCTTGTTTGCATTGTGAAATTGAAAGTCTTTCACATATCTAGCATTGGACAATTCTAGGAAAGATTTCTCATTTTAATTAGCTTGCATTGGATACTGTAGTGGATGCTTCTGCGTGTTCTTATTATTTTCTATCGCTTGAAAACTCCTAACTTTCTCGTAGATAGCTTTTCATCGAACGGAATGGTATCTTTTGGCATGTAGCTTGCATTTAGGGATTTTTGAGATCCAACATTCGGTAGGACCTTGGAATTGAAACGTAAATACAAGATCAACTTAAAATTTACTCAATTAACCTAAGGCAACATTGAAACCTAACGAAACATCTAGTGGTCTAAGTTAGAGATGTGCTCCGGCGACTTTAAACCTAGCAGCTGTCGCTCGCCATCTGGCTTCAGACAGCACTAGTACAGACTTGCGCTCCCCATACCGTCGAGTATATAAAGGGATACCCCTCTAGGTTGCAATCCTTCTATCCGTAAGAAGCTGAGTCTACCGCCTTGTAACCGTGATACACCGAACACAACATTTGGGGAGACTGCCTGCACATACGTCAAGTCCTTGGTCAATTCTTCTTTCATTTGATTACCAAGGTGTATATGGCAGTTCACGGAAACCTGGTACACCCTTTTACATAGACTACTTGAGTAATAATTTTCGATCTTTACTAACTCCATAAATTTGAAAAGATTATCGAGCACTTGTCCTTTCATGCTCGCTTAAAACTGAAAGTGACTAGAGTCATATTTTGTCTGTTTCTTGACTCTTAAAACATGAAACAATGAATTTTTGGTTTCAATGTGGTAAAATAAACTACCTACAATTACACGCCCATTAAATTTTGATCACTTGGCCTGTCTTTTTTTGCCTTGGTTTTTTTCCAAGTCTTCGTTTTCGATCTTTTTTCCTTTTCTGGTGTGCTACAGTCACAGTGGCGAAACCATCGGTTTTTTCTAGTGGTAGTCCTTTCTCAGATGATTCATCTGAAACTTATCAAACATCTAGGTCTGCCAAGCTTCAACAGCCTATTCTCCCGTCAGAGTACCCCTTTGGAGAACCAGTTGAGTTCACTTGGCCTCTTTCAAACGCTTGGTTTGGGTTTGGGGTCAGGGAAAAATTTCCCCCTCTTACATCGAGATCGCCATTTTTGGTTGCTATAATCCCTCCTAGTCCCCATAGTCTTTTACAAGATCTCATGGCGGATTCAGACATGGACTCGTCTGGTCCTATTGGCAGTGAGGGGATTCATGTTTCTGATGAAGAATACCAACTTTTTCCAGAAGACATCCCTCATGAGTCTGCTCAATCTTCACCATCGGTGTCACTTCCAGCTGGATATAGGTATTTGGGTCAGATTATGGCCGGTATTTCCCCCATAGCAGCATCAAATCCGTCAAGGGGGCTGGTCCTTCCATCATTAGGGATGTCGCTAATGACATTTGTTTCATCGATGCACTTTGTTACGTCTGTCCCAACTAGGCCTACTGTCTATGTGGCTGCATCGGCACCGGTTGTCACCACTCAGCCGTTAGGGGCTTCACCTTCGTTGGAGACTTCAATTTCCATGGAAATCCCTGAAGTCCTTTCTTTCGAGGAGTATCGGCTGGTTTTTTAGCAGTAGAGATCCCAGACTTACCAGTCCCCTCAGGATCCTGGTCATCCTTATCTTTCTCATTATGGCGCGGTCGGTAACCCAATTTATTCACTTCTGTTTCATTACGATGAGCACGACAACCCCATCTATTTGCCTGCTCCTGAGGCTTATTAGTTCCTTTCCGGTTTTAGACCTACCTTGCCTATGAAACCTTCTCACCAACAAGGAAAACCATTTCAGGGACAACCTTCGGTTCAATAAGGGTATGCATACGACCCACAAGGGCAACCCTTTCAGGGACAACCTTTGGTCCAGCATGAATTATTTTATGGCCCGCAGGGGCAGCCTTACAATCCACAAGGCCAACCTTTACAAGGTCAACCTGTGATCCAACCTGGGCAACCCCAAGGACCTGTTGGGCAACTGGTATATCAAACAAGACCTTCATACAGTCCTGGGGGGAAAATATATCCATCTCAAGGGCAACCTTTCATGCAAACACAATAGCCATATCTTCCAATTGTTCCAAATGTTACATAGCCAGGGCCATCTTATGGTCTTGCTCCAGGTCAACCTAGTTATCAGGCACAACCTAGCCCATCTCAGCCATCAAGCCAACCTACTCTGCAGAGACAACCTGGTGGCCTTCATCATTCAGGTCAGCCTACTCAGTAGGGGAAACCTGCAGAGATAGTTCACCATGCTCAGCAACCTCTCTACTCTATGTTGCAATCGGGTCAACCTGCGGACCCGATTTATCCAGCTCAGCAGGGCCCTACTTATGAGCAGTCCGCTCGAACCCAAGGCGGTTATTACCCTCAAGGTCAATATCGACCGGTATACAATGTGCCTCAAGGTTCTGTTTATTACCCTCAACCGCCAGGCCATACTTACATTCCGCAAAAAAATCTTTATGTTGCTCAATCGGGACCCTCATATACTCAGAATTAGTATCCTGGTCCTCAACCTCAATATCTTGGTTCTCAGTCACCATATCAGCTGAACTATCTGGCGTATACCCCTTATGGTCTGAATCCCTCAGGAAAAAACCAATGGGGGCAGAGTTACACTCAACCAGAATGGAATATGGGTATGAGTCCTTATCGGGGACCTGCTATGCCTTTCAACCCTCAATTACCCTTTCTCGCCACGTTGGAGTTACCGGATGTGTCCAAACTAACAAATGATCCAATCCTTCATAATCCATATTGGCCTCCAGTTCCAATGAAGGTTCCTGGTCATTGCCCCAAGTTTGAGGGTAAGTCTGGAGAATACCCCCATTTATGGTGCTCTTCCAATTCTTGGGTGGATGACTCTATTCGACTCTATATTTTCCGGCGAACTCTCACCGGAGCTGCTGCTAAGTGGTACATCAAGCTACCTCGCAGTATCTTTCAAGATTTCAACACTCTTGCTATGGCATTCCTTACTCATTTCCAGTTTTCGGTTCTTTATGAAGCCAGGATGCATCTCCTAACATCCTTGAAACAGGACCGGGCTATCCATATCTCAGACCACATTCATGAATGGAGACATCGTCATCGCCTGATCAAATTCGAAATTCCTGATTATCTTCTTACTCATTGGTTCACTACCTCTTTTGTCAATCAGATTGCAAAAGACATCACCATGGGGGCATGTGTAACCGAGGAACAAGACATTTCTCGTGCCCAGTACCTTGATTTAATGTACTCTCAATTGGGCATATTGTATGATATCTTAACTGATGCCCCATGACCTGGGACTTCTAAAGCGTTGACCACCCCATCTGTCGACGGCGTTATTGGTTCTGTGTCTCAGACTTCACGTAAGTCTTCCTCTTCCAACACTAGGAAGCCAAAATCAAATTCTTCTAATGGTTCGGCTCCTCAGCCTACCTCGGATTCTAGTAAAACCTCAGAGGTCAATGTCACTCAGGCCAATCCTGCAGACAAGACATCCAAGGGGAAAAAGAAGGGCAAAGGCAAGGCCAAAGGCGATTCCCCAAAACTAGGTTCGTCTAAACCTCGTGCTGATGATGGTTCACAACACAAGCCGAAGTATCCCTGTCTGATTTGTGATGAGGAACACTACACTAAGGATTGTCCTAGATGAGCCGAAGTTAGTCAATTTCTCAAAGGCACTAAGGGGACTCCGGCTGTCATCAAAGAACCTTTTCCGTCTCAGCAAACACAGATGGTCGAGCAACCTGTGCCATCTGCATCGTTTGGCTCTCAAGTGTTCATGATGAACGGTTCTGCACCCGTTGCCATCGCTACTCGGTCAAAAGATTATAATGGATCACACCAGGCAGCCTGGAAAGAGATCGTTGATGGTCCTCCTCCCCCACCTGCCTCTGGTCCTCTTGAGATTGAAAGGACCAGTGCTGAACCAATTGTACGGCCACCTTCTAAGGGTGTTCTATGGAAATCTTCTTATAATCCTAATGCTCGTGCTGCTCAGCATTACAATATTGTTGAGGATTTAGCATAGGCGCCATCCATGATGTCCGTGTTAGAAGTGCTTCAGATTTTTCCATCTCAACGAAAAGCGTTATTATTTGCGATCGACAGGATTGATCTTGCTGATTCTAGCCTTCTCACTTTCGACTTAGAGAATTTCGTCCCCCAACTTCCACATCAGATTGCGCTTGTCATACAAGTTGGCATTAATGGTCTCAACATCCATAGAGCCGTTGTGCATGAAGGTGCATCCACCTTTGTCATGTCATCTGCTTGATGGAAGGCTATTGGCTCTCCAGCCCTAACTTTGTCACCCAATGCCCTTGAGGCATTTTATGGAAGGGAATCGAAACCCTTGGGTGTTCTCGCCAACTTGTCAATCATGTTGCAAGGAAATATGTTCAATGTCGAAGTAGAAGTAGTTAACGCTAAACTCAATTACAATATTCTACTTGGTCGCAGTTGGACTCATGATATGCTGTGCGTTCTGTCCACCCTCTTCCATCTTCTAAAGTTTCCACACGAGGGAAAAATCATTACTGTCGACCAATTGTCGTTCTTTACCTCGTCTTTTGAGAACAATGTTTCATATGTGGATCAGATTCCTTCTCCCCCCGACAGCGTAGGGTCGGGTCTTTTCAAAGACCCTGCCCTCATGGGTATCTTTCCCCTTCCACCACCAAATACCATTCAATTTAATATGATCTCTTGGTCGGATGACCCATGGATTTTCCCTTTACCTGAACAGGTTGATTCATTTGGGGATTTGATGCCGCTTAGTCCAATTGAAATCAATTATTGCGAGCTTGTAGCTGCATCCGATTCTCCCCCTTCTGAAGGTGCTCCTTTGAGCATGTCTCTCGACGTTTATTATCAATCCCCCTGGCTCAGAAATACAGATTCAACTGATCCTTTGAAAGAAGTGCTTCCATCTGACGAGGCTATCATGGAAACCATGTCTCTCGAAGACCTACCGTGGAGCGATGGGCATCATTGTTCCTCGTTTATGCCTGGCCTCGGGGCAATGTCTAACTATCTTGAGTGTTTTGCATCTCAAGTTCCTTCTCTGCCACTTCAAACACCTATCTTGACTCACGAAGACTTCACTGAAGGTAACTTGGGTAACATCACCCATACGATGCTTATTGACATTTCCGTGAAACCGGGAATTGTCGAGAACATCCATGTCAGAGTCACTTGCTCTTCCGATAAAGTCCAAGTGTATACTAGCCTCTTTCATGAATTCTGCGATGTTTTTGCCAAGTCTTATGAAGAGATGCCTGGAATTGATCCCATTATTGTGGTGCACGAGATTCCCACCTACCCCGGTGCGAAGCCTATTCGCTAGCATATTTTTCCATTGCATCCTCGGAAAGCTACCACCATAAAAGCTGAAGTTGAAAAACTTTTCAAAGCGGGTTTCATCTATCTGATTCCTCTGATAGAGTGGGTTTCTAACATTGTTCCTTTGGATAAGAAGCAGGGAGAAATTTTCGTCTGTGTTGACTATCACGATATTAATCAGGCCTGCCCTAAGGATAACTATCCCACCCCTTTCATCGATCAGATCATTGACGATTTTGCGGGGAGTGAGATTTTTTCCCTTATGGACATATTTTCTAGCTATAATTATATCAATATTCTCCCATCCGATCAACACAAGATTGCTTTTATCTGTCCTTGGGGAACATTCACGTATAAGAAACTCCCTTTCAGCTTGAAGAACGTTGGGGCTATGTCCCAGCGCGCGATGTCTTATGCTTTTCACGATATTTGTCATATTGTTCAACCATACCTGGATGACCTTCTGACTCATTCAGCTGCTCGAAAAGACCACCTAGACCATCTCCGCCAGATCTTTCTTCGCTGTAGATGCTACAACATTCGGCTCAATCTGCATCAATGTGTCTTCTGTGTCCATTCCGGTAGACTTTTAGGGTTTATCGTATCCAAATACGCAATTCGCCTTGATCTATTTAAGGTTAAGGCTATTGTTAATCTCCCCTCTCTATCCTCGTTACACCAGCTCCAGAGTCTACAAGGAAAAGAAATTTTCTTACGTTGTTTTATCCCAAACTATGTCGAAGTAGCCAAAGGGTTCACACGACTTTTAAAACAGGACACCCCTTTCTATTGGGATGAGATTGCTCAGCAATATTTTGATACGCTTAAGACGTTACTTGTCAACGTTCCTCTATTACGTCCTCTGAATTATCATTGTGATTTCACCCTCTATCTAGCTGCCGCTTTCAGTACGATTTCCATGGTTTTGGTTCAAGATGATGATGAAGGTAATGAGAATTTTATTTACTACTTGTCTCGAAACCTTCTCGACCTTGAAACGCGCTATGCACATGTTGAGAAGTTAGCGCTGGTTGCGGTCCAGGCAGTCCAATGTTTTCATCATTATATCATTTTACGAACGGTAACCATGATTTCTGATTGTAACCCCATGACCTATATTTTGTCTCGACAGTTGCTGGGGGGAAAATACTCGAACTGGATTGTTATCCTCCAAGAGTTTGATTTGGAATTTACTGCCGCCAAATCAAAGAAATCACTCGTTTTCGCTGATCTGATTTGTTCCCTCCCTGCCGACTCTGCTCCTTCTTATTCCGAGGATCATATTCTAGACGAAACTCTTTCCTTGATTAGCACCCTCGATCCATGGTACGGTGATATCATCGTGTATCTCCAGACTTCCACCTTTAGGCCTAAGTTGATGAAAGATGCTCGACGCCGCATTCGGCATCGGTCACAACCTTATCGTATTATCGAAGATATACCCTCTATCGTGTTGGAGTCGATTCCGTGCTCCGCCGATGTCTGACCCTCAAGGAAGCTGAGAAAGTTTTAAATGACTGCCACAGTGGCGCCTGTGGTGGTCACATGTCCGGTTATGCCACCACATAAAATATCCTTCGTGCTAGCTATTTTTGGCTGTCCATTTTTAAAGACTGCATTGTCGTAGTACGCAAATGTCATGTGTGCCAGATAATTAACGCAAGATGTGTGCGCCACCTGTTCCTTTACACCCCGTCATTACCGTTGGTCCTTTTTCCAAATGGGGCATCGATTTTATGACGTGTAACCCTCGCTCGGCCGGGGGGCATGCATATATTTTCGTCACTATCAATTATTTTACCAAATGGGCCGAAGCAATGCCTACACTGGCTGCGGATGGTAAGACAGCAGCACAATTCATATTCAATCATGTTATTACTCGGTTTGGTGTCCCTAAAGCCATCATTACCGATCATGGGTCACATTTTCAAGACTATATGATGGCGGAGCTGACGTCTAAGTTGGGTCTGTGTCACGACAACTCAACGCCATATTACCCTCAAGCTAATGGCCAGGTTGAAGCTATAAACAAATTTAATGTTACGATGCTTGAACGAACAATTAGGATCCATAAATAAAATTGGCATCTCATGTTGTTTTCAGCTCTATGGGCTTATCGAACGTCAATTAGGAGTGCAACCGGATTCACCTTGTTTCAGTTGGTGTACAATCTGGAAGCCACTCTTCCGATTGAGTGCGAAATTCCTTCACTCAAATTAGCTGTGGAATTACTGCCTAATACTTCACCTAAGGAAGATTGTCTCCTCTGTCTAGATAGATTGGATGAAACTCGACGCTTAGCTTCTTTGGTCATCGAAGGACAAAAGGAGTGAGTCAAAGCTCACTTTGACCAAATAGTTTCCCCTCGTTCTTTTATTGAAGGCGACCTCGTTCTCCTGTACGACTAAGCTCATGACAAGCTGGGGGCAGGTAAATTCCAACCCATGTGGCATGGGCCCTACATCGTCAAACGTGTGTTACAGAATGAGGCTTATGAGCTTATTGATTATGAAGGTTGTCCCTTAGCACAGCCCAGAAATGGGTTGTACTTGAAAAAGTATTATGCTTGAGTCATTCATGCATGATATATGTACATAGGTTTTTTTTTCATTTTTGTGCATGTTTTGGTTTGATGTGCTTTGTAAGATTTTTTCTGCTTATTGGGTCTTGCTTGTTATGTAGATGTCTGTTTCCCCTTATGTTGGTTTCACGGATTTTGCTTCCCGCAGTTCCAGGAACTTGTCTTCAGCAACCTGGGTAATTTATAATCTTGTTGGTGAGTTGATTAACCTGCAAGGTATTTGTCTAGGACCAACTACAAACAATGTCACTGAATATAGTGTTGTTTTGGAACTATTAACTGAGGCAGTTAACCTCGGCATACGCGCATTGCTTGTAAATCTAGATTCATAGCTTGTTGTTCTTCAACTTAACGGTCATTATTCGGTTCGAAACCCATGCATTTTGAGATTGTATTTACATATTTGTTTGCTTGAAAGACATTTTGATTTCATCACATATCGACATATACCACGACGAATGAATACATTAATTGAAGAAATAGCTAACATTGTGTTAGATAAACATTTGCGCAATTTATAAAACATCATCATATGTAAATAGATCCATGTAGAAAATAGATGTATATATATCGATTGTTTGCAACGTGTGCATCATAAAGACCCAAAAATTATATGTGTATGTTTCAGTTACATCCTGAGACAACATGTCTCTCAAAAATATGCGGAAGTAAAAGCCTAGGTGCCTAATCAGCGTGGTGCTCATGATAGCACGTCACCGCCCGTACCAACCGCCTCAGCAAGCGATGGATACGACTCAGCACCCCTACGGTGTGCCTCTGATAGGCCCTAGGAACATCATCAAAGTGATCATAGTCTGGAATCCCATGGGAAATCCCCTCCAGATTTTTTACTATCTCCTCCTCGCTGCCCTCACCATGAGGATTGAAATCGCGAGGATTTCACCTCGCTTTCGGCGACATACCTGTAGGTCTCTCTGGGCCAACATTTGCATACATATAAGATTAATTGTCAGAACATGCATATATACCAAAAAATCATATATTCATGAAAATAAAAAATGAGTCTCACCTAGCTCTTCGTCCCAATCCTCTCCCTTCGGGAGCGAGAGGTTTGGATCACCGGTGAAGTTTGTACCCGAGTAGGGTCAATCCTCCACGAAAATCAGTTGTCGACAGAGCCAATTGAAGAATTTCAGCCTCCAAGACATTTTTTGGCCACCCCCTGCTCTGGGCATCAGTGTAGGCCATCGGGCTATCCATGGTTCTCTGGGTGGTGGCATAGGGACAATGACCTCCTGACGCTGGAATATCAGTAGTCGTTCCAAGAATAACGATACCAAAATGGATCCATACCCAAACTGCTTTAGTTTGGTCTTCTTGCACTTGTTTAGTTGCCGCTTAATGTTAATAGTCACGACCTCTGCCCAGTTGTAGAGAGTCGGGTTCAGGCAGTCTATGGAAAGAAACAATTGTGTTTTTGTGGCCTCATGCAGTGCTTGCGATCCTGCAGCCCGCGTGATAGTGTGCAACACTAATTTTAGTGCCAGATCTGGGATGGTTTGGATTTCAACCTTTCCACTCCCTGATCCATTTCGTGCCCCTCGGCACACCCTGTCGATCACCATCCCCATGCTTTCCATGGTGGGACGGGTACCAGTCAGCATAGGGACTGCACCCCTCTGCGAAAATCCTGTGATAAAATACACATCAGAGACTTCGATTTCAAGTTCTTGATCTCGAAGCATGAACTTTTCTTGGTCTTCATCCCAGATGCTTATCAAATACTGAAGCAATTCTGACTGAGCCCGGAGGCACAGTGTTAGGAAGAATTTCTTTAGCCCACAATCTCTGAGGGCGTCCATGCATCGATCATTTTCAATGGCAAGTTCATATTTCTCATTGTGTTCCCTCTCTTTCCACTCAATCACCATTCTTTCTGGTTGGTACCTGCACACATTGTTCATTTGAGCATTGTTAGTCTACTTGGGCATTGAAATTTGCAAGAAAATGACTGCATTTTCCTTAGAATTATGCGGATTTTTAGGTTGCGCGGTTGGCGTGACTATTTCACAAACAGTCGCGCCAATGGGCGCGCCCTCTGTGTAAAAAATGGGCGATTGGTGCGGGTCCGTGCCCGAAACCCGTGCCAACCGTGATGCCCTAATTTTGACAAATCCTCTTTTAAGAAATCAAAATGACAAGTACAGGCAATGAAATTTATCTTAAAAGATGGAAAATGGTGTTAGCTCTTACCTGAGACTGACAGAATCAAGATCGGTTCACTGGATCACTTGTAATCGTCACCACAAGATCGCAAAGCAAATGGGTCGTTGTTGCTCCACAAAGGGGTAAAAGTGAAAAGTAAATATTTTTGACCACTTATGGCATTTTATAACTTTTCAAAATCTTAAATTAGGTTTTAAAACATATTTTTTGATTATTTTATCATATTATTTTCGAGAAATGGGTTTTACACATGTCTCTTGTGCAACAACAGGTTTTTCACATGGTTATGACGAAGTAACGAGTCATATTTTATACTTTTTCAGACTCGGTAAAAACACGAAAAAGTCACTACTAGAGTCATCTTTCAGCTCTTTTCTGACTCTCTAAAACTGAAAAGATTGCCGAGGCGCTTGTCGTTTTTAACTCGTTAAATGGCTACGAAACTTTATCTACCCAGTATACATTTACCCCTTTTTTGGGCTGGGATATATTATTTATGAAAAAGGAATACCTTAGCCTATCGCGACTAAGAGGTTTTCTCAGACACAATTTTCTACCTTTTCGGATCCGAGAGACTACCTACAAAAAGGGACTACTGGAGTTTTCTTTTCTGCCTTCTTTTCAAAATCTCTAAACATGAAAATATGTTGAGTTCCCCCTTTGTCAGACTCCGTCGTTATGACGTTACTTGAGTTCCTCCTTCCTAAGGCTCGTAAAATGTACTAGGTTGGATTTTTTCGAAGGAAAAACTTACATTGCAAGCCTATGCTATCCCCTTCAAGCTTGTTTTAAAAAATAATTGGGGTACTCGCCCGAAATGGTGGGGGAAAATGGAACCATATTGTAGTCATGTTGGCAGTATGTCGCTCTTGAACATGGCACTTGTCTGCATTCGTGTTGGGTTGGGGACATCTCACTTCGTCATTTGTTTGCCTTCATGGGTTTGGGTAATCTCTTTTGACCGCTCATCTGCTCTATGCCACGTCACCATGACCTCAGATCCCTTGATGTCAAATACTGCCAAATCCAGTGTCGTGCCACCGATATCTTCAAGAGAAGTTTTACCTCTGCAATTTTCAACCTCCTTCTGATTCTCTATTGGTCCTGATTCAAAAAAATCGTATTCCTTTGTCTCATGTTGATGATGTGGGAAACATTATGGCCCGCCTTCGATCAGGTCACTTCCTGTCGACTTCAGCTCATTATCCAGGAATCTGATCTAGAGACTCCTTTTTGGTACCTTGGAGCCTGCATGCCTCAATGGCAGGTTCTTCGGATTCGATGCGAGGTCCACATCATTGGCCTTCGATCGACTGACTCTGCAGGTGTTCGACATCAGATCACCGTTCACATTTCGTGGATTGTACCTTTCGTACCTTGAGAGCCATTATCATTACTGGTGGTTTCTCTTGCGTCTGTTAATGAATTTCATCATTGGTTGGTAATCAGACAATTTTCTTGCATGTTCGACTTCAACTCACATATCGCATGCTCAAATTTGTACTTTTTTCAGGTCGAGATGGAGCGCAAGACCCTAGGTTTTTTCTAATGAAGCCCAAGCTACGAGTTCTTTGTGGATTACTATGACTTATTACGTGGTTCTTCTGATTGGATGGCTGCAACCATAACTGAGTCTATTTGTTGATCCTTATTGTTGGATGGCTGTGTCCATACCATGGATCTCACTTTTTATGTACTCTATTATGGATGGCTGCGCCCATGCCACATGTCATGTATCAGAAATATCAGCTGTATTTGTACTCGAAGGTTTTCTGACAGCAGTGTTTGGGTCGAACACGTTCTCATAAAGCATTTCACCCCTCCCTCTCTCTCAGACCTCATACTTTAGGGGGCATCTGTTACACAGAATTTTGTCACCGTCCCTGCAATCCCTCACCCAGCATATTGGAGGGTCATTCCCGTGACTTGTGATAAGTGTCATACTTTGAAAACACCTTCTTTGCATCCTTCTGCATAAGGACATCATTTCTCCTGTTGGACATTTCCTCAAAAAAACACACAAAACCTATGTTTTGGCCTTGGCGCGGGTAGCCAATTCACCCCTCGTGCTGATGTGGAAGATTCGCACTAGTGCCCACGCCACCTGGCGCTCTATCTCAGTGCAGTGCCCACGCCAAGTTGTTTTAGGAATGTTTTTTAACAAATAGAGGTGGAAGTTTCCTTCTAACCACCTCAGGGATGAGTTATTGGAAGTGGTTAAGTTGATCAGCCACGCATCTCTCTCTTTAGGCAGTGGTTTTCACATCCCATGGAACACTCCTTAGAGATAGGCCTCCCTTCCATAATTATAGGGATCCTAACCTCTCCCTCTTGTTGGGCTTCTGTTTTGCCTTGCTTTATATCACCTTTTAATCGAAATCACTCATGCTTTTGTTTAGCTTGAATAGTCATTGTCATGGTTTTGTGCATTCTCGGAGATAATAAGTAAGTATTTGCTATTCCTTTGTTTTAATGAGATTTAAACATTAAAGGCATATTTAATAATAGTTTGTGTGTTTGCAGGTTTACAAAGTTGGTTATATGCCTATTCTGATAGAGGCGAAGTTCCTGCACCACACATTCTTGCACTAGTACCGATAAAGTTCCTGCAGAACACATTACTGCACCAACATTGCAAATTGATAAGTCTGCTCAAAATCCGCATAATTTCTAAATGGCCAAGTTTGACCTCGGTTTTTATGCAAATGGAGGTGAATTATGGAAATCCGAGCAAATGGGTTTTTCACAAATATAACCAATTACCCATAACCGAAACCGTTTCCTGAGATTCAAAGTATTCCAAAAGTTACAAATAGGTCTTTGAAGCACTTTTATAAAAAAAGACTGTTTTTTCCAGAATTCTTGAAAACATAGTCAACAAGTTTCCAGACTGCCAACTTTCGCCTCGATTTTTGTGCAGATGAAGGTAAATAAAGAAATTCTGTGACATGGGTTTTTTTCCCAGTATAGGAAATTGAGTATAATGTGGGTCGTTTTCCAAAATACGTAATGGTTGAAGAGATACGAAGGGAGCTCTAAAGGAAGTTTGTTAAAATTACCAAATTTTCCAGAAATCTAGAAAAATCCCAGAATTGGAAAATTCGTATTAAATATCTATTCTTTTAATAGGGGAGCGGTTGTACTGTTATACTATGCAATTATAATTGTTTAGGATTCAATCCCCATATTCCTTGCAAAGGAACAACTTGTTTTAATCATTATGAAAGATTATAAAGGGGGGGAGAGAGGGGGGATGGAGGAGCGACGCTACAGCAGTGTTGTTGTAAATTTGTTTTGCTGGTATCGCCTAAAGCTGGGCTGGACTCTGTATTTCATGATGTAATTTTCTTTTGTGAATTAATAAGAAAGGGAGCTCCGCCTCATGTTTCATAAATCGTATTTCTGTGTTTGAAAGCTGATGAATTGATAAAGTACTGAGCATCGTTTCTATTTAAAAGGGAAACGTGCTGGTTGGCTAGGGCCCAGCCAACCCAACACGTTTACCCTATTTTTTTTTCTTGTAATTTATGTTTATACTGTTGAGTGTGATTTAATGTACAACACATGAATTCCTGTTTGAATGAAAGCAGATCCGCAGTGTGAAGTATTTCGAATTTACTTTCCTGCATCTGATTTTGGATTGGTTTTCCCCGCCTGGTCCAAGAAGGAGAAATAACCCTGCACCAGTGCATGTTGGTGTGCTATTCACTTTCTACAGTTCTGTTTGATTTAGTTTCCTCGCCTGGTCCAAGCAGGAGAAATAACCCTGCACCAGTGCATGTTGGTGTGCTATTCACTTTCTGCAGTTCTGTTTGATTTGGTTTCCCCACCTGGTCCAAGCACGAGAAATAAACCTACACCAGTGCACGTTGGTGTGCTATTCATTTCAGCAAGCCTTTCTAGTTTACTTCCCGCAATTTTCTTGCTTTCATTAAACAAGTTATGATAGGATAAATGATATGGATTGTTTCTTTATTTCTGCACTCTGTTAAAATTAGAAACATTTGTTTTTATGTGTGCAATTTGATTTCCTACTATAATAACACTTGCAGTAATTAAACACTTATTTCAAGAATTAAATGTTAAGTGCAAGAAACTCTGATCTGGCGCAAGAACTAGTTTCTTGCCACGGGATCTGAGTGCTTTGAACCTGGAAAAGCTCAAGCCCTTGCATGAAGTAAAAAGCCTTTGGTAAATACACCATTTGTACCTCTTGCATAAACCTTTGTTCCTGCACTAATGCAAGCAGACTGCGATAGTGCAGGACAGATTAGTGCAAGAAGGAAATCTCTAAATAAGCAGGTTTAAGGGCCCATTCTATGAGACTACCAAGAGTATCTGCTAAAGAAAAAAAACATAACAGATACTCAGTAATTAAAAATTGATCAGTTGGAGTGATTGCCTTTTTATTTTGATTCCTTTGCAAATGCATTCTTTCTTGTTCCAGCACTAGATTACTTTGATGATTCAGTTATCTTTTCTGCAAGCTTTTCCTTAAAGTAGGAATTGCTATTAGGAAAATTCATACCATCTCTAGCATTGCCTGTGCTTCGCCTCTAAGTTTACGAATCCCCCGGGTTGACAATTAAGTGTTGAGGAGTTTGCTTAAGTGCAATTTTTGCACCCAACATTTTGGCGCCGTTGCCAGGGAGGCGATTTGATCTGGTAATAATTTTCTGTTGATGCAATAGGGGTAATTTTGCCTTTATCTTTTTGTATTTTTTATGCAAGTGTGGTGAGCTTTATTTCAGCCAATAACTTTTAAAATCAATTATCTTCAGATCCTAATCTTTAACGTTATATCATTTTTGGGGTGTTGTAAGAACCCCTGTTACTAATATGTGTGTGGAGACAGGGACTATCAATCAACTAGATGGACTTGAAGATGATAAATATGAAGGACCTCTCACAAGCCCTAGCAGCTGCTAGGATCTTGACCTCTACCTCTCAGGAAGAGAACTTTTTGACAATATTCAAGAACTTGTCCATTTCTCCACCACCACAAGAGGATTTGGAAGTCTCTTTTGATTTCCCTGACCAGTCATTTAAGGAGACAAATGAATCATGCACTATAATCAATGGAGAATATCCACTGGAACCTGAGATCGTGGAGTTCTTGACATGTCTATCAACAGATCTAGTATGTAATCAAGAGACTACTCACCCTATGGAGAACAATCAACATGGCATGGAAGAAGAGGATGAGCAGCATTGGCCAAATCAATAAATGGACCAATAATACCATGATCATATCGAACATTGGTTCTGAACAATGACTCAAGCGAGGGAGTATTCTTCTTTTTTAAAACTCTTGTTGTCATATCAAGTACATTGGTTGGTTCTTCATGCTCATGTACACTTTCAAGTTTGTATGATAAATTTGAGCATGAATATATATTTTCACCTGATCCGCACATGGCTTCATTGGAAGTACTCCTATACATAAAAGGAATTCTTCTGCCTCTTAGGTAAAGTAGGGTAGGTGAATAAAATGCTATTAGGGTTTTTGATTTTTAAAGTGTAGTCACTAAAACTACTTTTGATCTTCATTGGTTGTTAACACACACATCTGTGACACATATTGTTAAGTATGATTCACTCTAAATACCTCATGATTTTTCAAAGTAACCATGACTAATCACTCGAAGAAGTTGTCATCTGATATATATAATTTTAGTTTCCCTTAGAAGGTACTCTGGGAAACCCCCTATAGAGGACCACTCTTGTTAAGATCATATTAAGCTATTCATGAGGACACTAGCATTCTTAATTCAAGGAGTCTTTTAGTCATTATCTGGGATATCTTTAATAAGTCTTTGGGGTAGGGGAGCTAGTCAGTAATGATTAGTCATTAAAAACTTTTCACGCCATCCCGTACTCTTAAGGAGTAGATCTGTCTCCCCACTTACTAAATAACCTTTTAGGTTAATCATAATCATAGCATACAAAATATTTAGGGGAGGATAGGAGGTCTCGTAATGAGCCGACCTACCACGATCATGAGACCTAGCATGCATGACATTACTGCTTCTGGTCACCAAGCCAGAGTAATGGCTTTCAACCGAAAACTTGGAAGACAGGAGGTCTCATCATGAGCCGACCTGTTCATCCATGTTACTTCTTGTGAGTGGCACTGCCATTAGTTGGTTACCAAGCCAGAGCAGTGGCCTTCATCTAAAATTAAAATAAGATAACTCTGAATCCATGTCTAGTAAGTGGGACATAGACATTTCGATGGGTCAAAAGACACCCCTGCCGAGGTTATGGACACCTGCGGGCAATAGGGCTATGTCTGTGGTATTAAAGTTAATTGCATACTATGATTTGCTTGGCTATCTTTCTCTTCCCCTAAACTTATCCTTTTTTTTCTTGGACAATGGTTTTAAAGAAAATTTGAACATGATTCTTTGAGTTATATCTTTCAAAAATCAAGAATATTTAAGGATGTGGTACCCTTAGTAAAGGTTATTCTTTCTGTTATATTAAGAGGAAATTTAGTTTGAATCTGAATGACAACGGAATTTAGAGTGTTCAATAAAGAGGTTGCTAATTAATATCATAACTTATTTTGACTTACATGGTATTTAGAGTGATGAATTACTCAATGATGATTGCTCACAAGATGTTGGTTGGCAACAATGTGTATTGATGGTGGTTGCCTCTAAATATGCGCTGCATAATCTATAAACAAAACAAGGAATTCATTCGGGACAAGGTAACGGGTATGTACCATACTCTTTTGTCTATAATTTCTACTTTTTATACCTAATCTTGTTGCATTCTTACAATTGATATTTTCATTAGAACTGTAACATGGTTAGCAGGCAGAACCTTCCCATCCATTTTGTAAATCCCACTTTACCCCTTGAATTTTTTTCCTATCCCACTTATGTTTACACCCTCTCAATGGTACCATTCCTAGAATCCCTGTAATAAACTTCCTTCCCATTCTGAATTTTTCCCTTTTCCCACTTCTTTGTTCCCTCATGAACTTATTGCAAGATCTACTGGAGAAAGAGCAAAAGGATATGCTCAGAAGCATTAAAGAAATGGCGAAGAAAACCTTTAGTATGATTGAGGAAGTCATAAGTGCAACCCACGTTTTACCAAAATTCCCTGTTTTGTTTAGCAGTAAAGCAGCGCAATTTAGGTGGTATAAGCAGATCAGTGCAAGAATGCACCATCCTTGAAATTTGGTATTTTTTTGTGATAAATTTTCTTGAAATTAGTATAAATAATCAAAGAGTCCAGCAAATACTCTATTCTTGAAACAAGCTTTATCTAGCGTAAGAAATGTGATCACATAGAATTACAGGAAACATCATTATGAATGCCCATAAATGTTTTTAATCTTGCCTTTTGCAAGGGAGCAACAACGCGACAATTGATTTCCTTGCATGAGGACATGCAAGAAGGTCAGCATGGGGGGATGTTGGGCCTCTGTTTTGCCTTGCTTTATATTACCTTTTACTCGAAATCACTCATGCTTTGTTTAGCTTGAATAGTCATTGTCATGGTTTTGTGCATTCTTGGAGATAATAAGTAAGTATTTGCTATTCATTTGTTTTAATGAGATTTAAACATTAAATGCATATTTAATAATAGTTTGTGTGTTTGCAGGTTTACAAAGTTGTTTATATGCCTATTCTAATATAGGCGAAGTTCCTGCACCACACATTCTTGCACTAGTACCGGTAGAGTTCCTGCGGAACACATTCCTGCACCAACATTGGAAATTAACAAGTCTGCTCAAAATCCGCATAGTTTCTAAATAGCCAAGTTTGACCTCAGTTTTTATGCAAATGGAGGTGAATTATGGAAATTCAAGAAAATGGGTTTTTCACAAATACAACCAATTACCCATAACCAAAACCGTTTCCTGAGATTCAAATTATTTCAAAATTTACAAACAGGTCTTTGAAGCACTTTTATAAAAAGGATTGTTTTTTCTAGAATTCTAGAAAACATAGTCAACAAGTTTCCAGAATACCAACTTCCACCTCAGTTTTTGTACAGATGAAGGTAAATAAAGAAATTCCGCGACATGGGTTTTTTTCCCAGTATAGGAAATTGAGTATAATTCAGGCCGTTTTCCAAAATATGTAATGGTTGAAGAGATACGAAGGGAGCTCTGGAGGCAGTTTGTTAAAATTACCAAATTCTCCAGAATTCTAGAAAAATCCCAGAATTGGAAAATTCGTATTAAATTTCTATTATTTTAATAGGGGAACAGTTGTACTGTTATACTATGCAATTATAATTGGTTAGGATTCAATCCCCATATTCCTTGCAAAGGAACAACTTGTTTTAATCATTATGAAAGATTATAAAGGGGGGGTGGAGGAGCGACGCTACAACAGTGTTGCTGTAACTTTGTTTTGCTGGTATCGCCCAAATCTGGGTTGGACTCTGTATTTCATGATTTACTTTGCCTTTGTGAATTAATAAGAAAGGGAGCTCCGCCTCATGTTTCTAAATCGTATTTCTGTGTTTGAAAGCTGATGAATTGATAAAGTACTGAGCAGCGTTTCTATTTAAAAGGGAAATGCGCTGGTTGGCTAGGGCCCAGCCAATCCAGCACGTTTACCCTATTTTTTGTTCTTGTAATTTATGTTTATACTGCTAAGTGTGATTTAATGTACAACACATGAATTCCTATTTGAATGAAAGCAGATCTGCAGTGTGAAGTAGTTCGAATTTATTTTTCTGCATCTGATTTTGGATTGGTTTCCCTCGCCTGGTCCAAGCAGGAGAAATAACCCTGCACCAGTGCACGTTGGTGTGCTATTCACTTTCTACAGTTCCGTTTGATTTGGTTTCCCTACTTGGTCCAAGCAGGAGAAATAACCCTGCACCAGTGCGCGTTGGTGTGCTATCACTTTTTGCAGTTCTGTTTGATTTGGTTTCCCCGCCTGGTCCAAGCAAGAGAAATAAACCTGCACCAGTGCACGTTGGTGTGCTATTCATTTCAGCAAGCCTTTCTAGTTTACTTCTCGCAATTTTCTTGCTTTCATTAAACACTTTATGACAGGATAAATGATATGGATTGTTTCTTTATTTCTGCACTCCGTTAAAATCAGAAACATTCATTTTTATGTGTGCAATTTGATTTCCTAGTATAATAACACTTGCAGTAATTAAACACTTATTTCAAGAATTAAATGCTAAGTTCAATAAACTTTGATCTGGTGCAAGAACTAGTTTCTTGCCACGGGATCTGAGTGCTTTGAACCTGGAAAAGCTCAAGACATTGCATGAAGTAAAAAGCCTTTGGTAAAGACACCACTTATACCTCCTGCATAAACCTCTGTTCCTGCACTAGTGCAAGTAGACTGCAATAGTGCAGGACAGATTAGTGCAAGAAGGAAATCTCTAAAGAAGCAGGTTTAAGGGCACATTCTACGAGACTGCCAAGTTTCTCTGCTAAAGAAAAAAAACATAACACATACTTAGTAATTAAAAATTGATCAGTTGGAGTGATTGCCTTTTTATTTTGATTCCTTTGCAAATGCATTCTTTCTTGTTCCAGCACTAGATTACTTTGATGATTCAGTTATCTTTTCTGCAAGCTTTTCTTTAAAGTAGGAATTTCTATCAGGAAAATTCATACCATCTCTGGCATTGCCTGTGCTTTGTCTCTAAGTTTACGAATCCCGGGTTGACAATTAAGTGTTGAGGAGTTTGCTTAAGTGAAATTCCTGCACCCAACACCTCTCCCTCTATATAAATAGGCCTTCTCCCTTTATGAAAGCTAGCTGAACATATAGCCAAGGAGATGAAATTGGAGAAGAATACTATAGCTAAGTAATTGCCATTGAGAAGGTAGAACCAAGGAGACTCCATAGAGAGAGTCCTGTCCTAATTCTCGATGAGCCTTTGTGAGACGCGCTCCGCTTGAACCTTGTTGGAGGAGACTGCAACGTCAAAGCTTGGCTGTACTCTTCCTTTCATTGATTTAAAAATACTTGACTATGGTGTTGGTTCCATCATTGTGTTACGTTGTTGATTTAATGCAATTGATTTAGTCCTCTTCGACTGACTGATAGTTACGAATGTGAATTAGTATGTTGTATATTGTCGTTGTTTATTGTGTGTGTGTAGGTGTCCGAGCATGAAAGCAAGCAGACCGTGATCTGTCAAACCAGGAGCGAGGAGCGAGCCACTATTTTCGACGACAACAACAACATAGGACCTTTGGTAAGTCATCTATCGAATCTCTGTCCATTCGTTCACTAGGAATCAATATTAAAGCTTGTCTTGTTTGCGGCTAGACCCACCCTAGGGCTAGTGGGATCGCATCTGTCCGCAGAGGGGATTTACCTCACCAACACCAACCACGACTTATCAATACCACATGCCAAAAATACTAAAAAATGAGTTCATATGACACTTATTTGTATGCCATTTCTTTTAATTAATCAGTTTAATTAAAAGAGAAAAAAAAACATAACTACTTTGAGGATAAATATCAATCTTTGATTTCTAAATACTACTATGAATGTTTTAGAATATTCCATGGAGGTCAAATTCCAACCATCCACCTAATGTTTAATAATAACTATTTTAGCCATATAAATTTAATGGCTAGTAAACATGAATAAATATCAATCCATGATGAGCACCAAAACACTTACTACATGATACATCTCACATTGCTAAAACTAGTGTAACCATATGAATTAAATAGTTGGTAAAATTTACAAGTGTTCATAAAAAATGGACCATTCCTGAACTGCTAACCTTGCCCGAGCACTCGCTTCCTTGAGATATGCTAGACATTGGATTCTTTGTTCCAATGGAGTCTCCTCTGATGTCGTTTGGAAGAAAGGGTTGATTTTCTTGATCTGTTTAACTTGGTTAAGTATACACCATAGGAAGTTAGAAGCATTAGATGCTTCAAGCTGTGATTTGTTTCCTTCTCTGATCCATTGGTTCTCCTGCTACATTAGTTGGGCCTAGAATTTCCTCTCCTATTTTATCTTCTTGTCTAGTGCCTTTTTATCTCTTGCATCCGTCGGGCCTTAAGAAAACTATTCAGTGAGTTATTCATTTATTTGACCTTGTGTTTCATAATCACCATATTAAATATCATTAACACAATGAGAGGTGTTATGCCAAATTTCAAAAATAGCCTTAATCTTCTATATAATCTTGTAAGGTAATATAAATAAATGCATGTTGTGTGAAATTTTAAAAAATGGCCTTAATCTTATATATAATCTTGCAAGGTAACATAAATAAGTGCATCAATATACTTATATATGTTGCAGTACCGATTATACCAAAATATACCTATCTTCCATAGTTAACCATATATGTGTTCACAAAACCATCCTCGTTTGAAATTTATTTAAGAACCATTGTCAATCTTTTATCCTATATTTATTTGGTTTCATCTTGAAACCGAAATATGTAAAAACATTAGCGAGTCATAGTTGATAGTCAATGGTTATTACTAGAACATTTCAAAACAATTTTAATTTTAATTTTCGAGTCTTAATATTTATTTATTAGTCGATCTCACCTATACATAGAGTCATGTTGATTTGAATTGATCCTATGGTTTCAGTTGATTTGAAATGTTTCACGTGGGCCCAATTTTAATTTGATGGTACGCTTAAAAATACCATGGAGAGGTATGCCTCAAGTATTGTGAAAGTATTGAGAAAGGTTATATGTCATTTTTTTTTTAATTATCACTAATATTTACTTAGTGGATTACGTTTCTGCATCTTGATTAAAAATATACATCTATAATTTATTTTGGATTAGTTTTAATTTTCGATTATTGATATTCATTTATTAGTCGATCTCACCTATACAAAGAGTCATGTTGATTTGAATTGATCCTACCATTTCAGTTGATTTGAATTGTTTCATGTGGATCGAATTTTAATTTTATGGTAGGCTTATAAATACCTAGAGAAGTATGACCATGGCGAGGTATGCCTTGAGCATTGTGAAAGTATTGAGAAAGGTTATATGTCAAAATTTTTTTAATTTTCACTAATCTTTACTTAGCGAATTATGTTTCTACATTCTTATTAAGAATATATATCTATAATTTGTTTTGGATTAGTCTTACTTTATAAAAACATAATTGGTTTCATCCTAATTTTAAGAGATATGATGCATTCACAAAGATTCTAGGTTTCCACTGAAAATAGTCTGTGATCCAAAAGCTGAAAAACTACATTGAGATTTCCACTCATGATTAATAAAGAATTGGTTAATAAATTCCTCATTAGATAATTTTTTTTTAATATACGAAGACATATTTTGAGATCGGTTTACATCTTACTTATTTTTCTTCATGGCATGCATAATATAACATCACAATTTTGAGCAAGTATTTACAAATTGAATTTTAATTTTTTTATTTACCACCTCAGTTATATTAAAATGTTTGATTAATATATTCTTTCAAAAGTCTTCATATAAACACATCACAAATCACTGTAGAAGTTTGAAAACTCAGTAATGTAACTTATTTGGTGAAGTTGAAGTGCGACAACCAAGGACATAAGCAATTCCACATGGAGGTTAGTAACATTTGACCCACTCAATATGTGAATTTGATTATGTAGCTAGGATTTTGCACCGAGGGCCTACAAGAATGTAAAAAAAAGAAAAGCAATAACTTGAATGTAAAAACAAGAAAAAAAATAACTTGAATGAACCTTGCAAGTATTTTGAAGGTTTACAACTCTATGAATCGACCCTCCTTTCCCTTTTGTGGAGGATTTCCTATTGTGTAGGATTTGTTGCGTGGCTCTGCATGAACATTGTTGGGAATAACAGTTGAAGGCATCCACTACAAGGTAAGGCTAAGGCATCTAGTGTAGTGAACATTCACTACAATGTGTACACTTCCTTAGCCTTAACTATTAACCTAGACTTCAACATTGTTCAAAGTTATCACCTTGATATGTTAATAAGAGGAAAGAGAGCATTTAAGCTTGTTATAATATTTTTTTTCAAATTATTTATATAAAAATGAATTTTCACAATAGCCAAATAATGTGACACTTCATCAATGAACCAATATAAAAAATTAAATTAGACTAAAAAATTAAAAAAAAAGAAAAAACAAAATTATAATGGAAAAAACAATTTTTAAAAATATTTATTTATTTTTAATCTAGAAAGATTATGAATTAAAAGTAGCTTAAATTCTCTTAACTTTAGATCTGAGATCTAACAAATGTTAAAAGGAATAAAATTTATAGAGGTGCAATTTTTTCTTTTTTAGTTTTACACTCAAAAACAGGTTTACACTTTGAAAATTTTGACCTCTTAATAAATCCAAAACTAAGATAAATCTAAATTGCTTTTTATTTTAGCAATTAAACTTTTCTTTTAAAATGGATCGGTTAATGACCTGATTTGCCCGAAGGAGCGTAAGGGTGTTTACTTGATTCCGTGCTTTTGTGGGACACCTTACATTGGTGAAACTGGTCGATCCATCAGTCAAAGAATTCATGAACATTTCGTTGACCTAAAGCATAATAGATCTCGCTCCTCTGCCTTAGCAGAGCATGCTGAAAAGACAAAGCATCACATTTGCATTGAAGATGTTGAGGTTATTGCGAGGGTGGACCATTTCCACCACCCAAAGTTTAGGGAGGCTCTTGAATTTGAAAAGAGGCTGGTCAACCTTAATAGAGATGATGGGTGGAGTGTGAGCAGATGCTGGATCCTTGCCCTTCATTCTTAGTTATTGGGTTTCTTCCCTTCTGTTTTTCCTCAGTTCATGTTTTCCTCTCCTCTTGTCCCATTTTACTTTTCTTGTTTTTGATTCCTTATTATTGTTATTTATCTATTTATTCATTTATTATTTATTATTTAGTTACTTATTATTTATTTAATTATTTTTAATTTCATTTTTATTTATTTATATTTAATCAATTAATTAATTGATTTATCTATTTAAAAAAAATTTAATTTAGTTTCAAATAATATATTGAATTACATTCAAGTAATATATATTTATTTATTTTTAATATATTTATTTTATTATTATTATTATTATTATTATTATTTATTATTATTTTTATTTTTTATTTTATTTATTTATTTATTTTTATTTTTTAAAATATAAGAACTTAAATTAAATAATAATAATAATAATTATACGACTGTTATTTTTATTTTTATTTTTTTATATATTTTTATATTTTTATAGTCAGTTATTCTACAATGGCTAATTGGAGCTTCATTATCTATTTAAGTTGAGTCCTAGATCAGATTTCTCATCTTGCCTTAATGATGAACCACACTGGCTGATTCGAAACACGTGGACACAAATTTCTCGAATGTGATTTTCACCAAAAAGATTTGATACATAATTATAATTTTAGCCGTAGTCTTCCCAGGCAACGTTTTGGCCCAGAATCCGGCAAAGATTTTATCAGAATCATGTTTACAGTTGTTAGACTTTAGTATTTTGAGTGCCCTAAGGATTTTTGGTAGTGCTGAATCCATTTCCACTATCAAAAATGGATTCCAAACACTCCAACTACCTGATTTCTTGAATTTTAGTTGCCGTCCAGACTATTTCGTTCCTAGATAGTCAACTCCATAATTTTATTATAAAATTAAAATAAATATTCATGCACAACATTAATAGATAACTTTATAAAAAAATATAGTTATTTTTAAATTTTAAATTACAAATTACATTGTAAAGTAACTTCCTTTTATTCCAATATCATAGGACATATTTATTTTTGTGAAATTTCATTTTGTCCGAGGTCCTGTTTTGAGCTGGATAGAAGGTTGTCACGGACTATATATAAAATCAACTCTTTATTTGTAAAAAAGTTGATGAACGGTGTCCGAGTAAGAAATAATTTTGAAAATAACTTTGAAACAAATTAGTAAGATAAATTTTTAAAATTTCACAAATTATTTAATGATTAAGAGCACCGTTTTTTCTTAAAAAGTTATAGGTTTTTAATTAGAAGAATAAAGTATGTATGTTTTAATAGACTTAACAGTCAAATCTAAATAAATCTCTTGTTTCACAAACAAAAAAATCTCATACAAAACTTTAATGCGAGACAGTAACATTAAAATTAGATAATAATATTAAAAAAAAAAAACAAAAATAATATTGAAAATAAAATGAACTTTTTTCTTAACTGCGCCATCATAAAGTAAATTTTCAAATTTCCACAAATCATATTTAATGATAAAAGCATTACTCTGCACTGCATTTATATTACGCGCATATATTGCCGTGCAATGCATATATTGAAACGTATTTATCGGTGGGTTGTATTTAATACATCCGCGCATGGAATCTGACGTGTTGTGAGACGTATTTAAGTTATTATTATTATTTGACGGCAGGTTTTAAATGTAAAACTCAGTGGCGTCCAATTTAAATTATCAATCTTAAAGTAGACGTGGTATTATTGGCTGTAGTTTAACTAAATAGTTTTTTTTTTTCTGAAAATCATAGAAATTTTGGTAAGATTTTAAGATTGAGATTTGAAAAAAAAATTTGACTTGGATTGTGGCTAATTTTGACCGTTTCAGCAATTCCTCAGTCTGGTTAGACAACTCCTGATATATTGATACAAACCATCTAAAGATTTTTATCACATCTTTAATATTTTTATATTAATATATGCATTTTTTTAAATATGTAATAATGATTTTTATCCATGATCATAAAAATGTAGACATTCAATTTAAACCAGCATTTGCACCAAAAGGGTGCAAAAATAAGCCAATAGAAGTCTAAGTAAATGTAGAGTGTAGCAGTGAAGTGTGGATGAATGTAGAGTGACCCAGTTGTAAAACTGCAAGAAATTTACTAAATCAATTAAATCTTGATACGTGATGTTGGAAGATCTAGACACAAAAATTAAGCGTGAGTAAGTAAGTTTTATTTCATCTTGACTCCAAAATGGAGCTTGAAAAGTTTGATTTCATCTTGACACCAAAATGGAGCTTGAATAGGTAAGTTTCAGCTCATATTAACACCAAAATGGACCCTCAAACATAGTAACTAATTCTAATGGCAAAACATTTATGTCATTTAAAAAGCATGGCACGTTTTAGATGATGAACCTTTACCCTTATGAAAAAAAATCTGACAATTTAGATGATTATCATTAAAAATTATTATAAATTGAACAATTCAGACGATTACACTATTGAGAAAATACTATGGGATTCATTTATTTATAATTTGATATGATTGATTAACTTGTACTTTTGGAAATAAAATCTTATTTAAAAATTTCATGCTAGTTTTTTAGGGTTACCTTAATTAACACTCTGACAACTTTGAGATCAGAGTTTATTCTCTTTGCTATGGGCGGCAAGTGATCTAAGGACGAATAGGAATATGATTCATTCTTTGAAAAGGAATACAAATTCATCAAGACTCGATTGAGGGCTAAGTGAAACGAATGCAATATAGTAAAATATATTTATAACTGATAGAAAAATAGCAAACAAACAACTGCATAATTCACAGAGTTGATCCAATTTTAAAGTAACATGGATATATAAAAGTACTCTCAGCATGGAACGGGGCGGGAGAAAGCAGATAGCTATTGAGTTCCCATTAGCTATGTTCCGGTGGTTTCCTCTACTGGTGGTGATTTTCAGAGGAAAAAATCAGGAATGGCATCATATGATCACAACGACAATTAGCCTTTTTGAATGGCATCATATTTTTTTTCGAACCACGAATTCGCTAGAGTGTTACTAAGTAGAACTTCAGAACTTCATAATTCGCTAGAGTGAAATAGAAATAATTAGACTTTGTTTTCAAATAATAATTGTTATATTAAATTTAGTATTTCTCTTTAGGCATTCTCTTACCAAACTTAACAGAGATAAAGCTTCTCCTTAAATCTGGTTCCAGGGCAGAACTTAGTAAAGCTTACTTATCTCTTTACGCATTAACTTGTTAAATCTCGCACTTCAACAACTTGTATTAAGTTTCTGTTGGATCAATATTAAAAGAAAAGACAAACAATACTTTTCATTTCACTTCTTTGTTGAACCAACTTGAAAGTGCAGTAACATTAAAATCTTTGGCATTTATCATAATTTGCAGATGAAGGAAAATTTTAGGGCCAAATTTTTCCGTTTTGTTTTCCAACCATTTGCCTAAATTTTATAAAATTAAGTTTATTTAATTTTCAAAATGGCTAAATTTCGCTTGAAAATATGAATATTTTTACAAAACATTGCCATAAATTTTAAAGTTGGCATTTAGAGAATTAGAAAAAGTCACCAATATTTCAACTTTTTAGATAAGCATGAATCCCTAAAAGCTTCCACTTGCCGACATCTAATTTTTCTTGCATAACATGAAAAGACATGCGTCGCATAGGTGATTCTAATTCTGAAAATTTTGTTGCTGCCTGGAGACTCTTCGGATACAACACATACCATGTGCCGCAGGCTCCTCTGCGTGCCAACAATAGCCAGGGTCGCATTTCCGTGCTAATATTTGAGATAATAGTGCCCTATACGTGTCTGGGTCGCAGCTAGCTGACACAATTTTTTCTTCCCATTGCAAGAATCGTGTGGCGTTCATTGTTTTGCTTTTGAACTCTTGTAAATAGACATAATTAATTAATTAACACATTACAGATCAACCGTTAAAATTAGTTTAATGTATCAGACGATGCGCGACAAAAAGGTAGTCGAAATGGTCAGTGAACTGATTCAAAATAAAAGGCCTATCAAAACCCATTTCTATACTATAGATGAATTTTAAAATGCCAAAACAAGAACCACTCATTCAAAATGAAGATACTAAAAACAAATATGAAAAGGACCCGTCACAACGTCGTTGGTTTGGATGGCATGATTTTAAAGAGAGAACAGATATCCATCATCATAATAAATCCCATCGTACTTCTTACATCAATTTTCCAATGAATTATCATCCAACAACAATTGATGGCACTATAATTTTAGTGCCTGCGGCTCCTCCTATCCTCTACCAGTTGGTAAATGGAACCCATTAACTAAATCCATAAAATCCTTCAACTAAACCCTGCCCCTCTTCTTGACACCAATTTTGATGTAGGAATGTTCTAAACTTCAATGCTCAATGCTCACAGAACAATTCACTGGATGTTTCCTTCCAGTTCTTCTTCTTCCCTGTCCATTCCCTGTCCATTCCCTACATCATAATCATCTTGACCCTGCACCAAGACGACCAAAAAAAATAAAAAACTGTTAAAAACGAGGCATTCCTTAATTAAGGATAAGTCCTTATATTCACGTCATAAGACTACTAAACATGCTTAATGAACGAGTTAATTAATAAATAAAATCATTTAATAAGCGGAACAAGTCTATTTTTTTTTCTTTGTAATGAAAATTGACAAAGATCACTTTATTTTTTTATCTTTACATTTTTCCCTTTATTTGTAAAAATTTAATTAAACCTCAAAATGAAAGAAAATTAAAATCGAGATTAATAAATATTAATGAGTTCATTTTTTAATTCAATTTGGGAAAATACTTGGTTTATCTTTAAAAAATAAAAAATAAAAATATTTATTTGAAAAAAAAAAAAAAATTATATATATATATATATATATATATATATATATATATATATATATATATGTTTAATGTGACAAGAATTTTCAAATGAATTATAAAAGTATTGCTTTCTATAAAATCAAGATTCAACATCCTAAATAATTTGAATTATATCAAAACATACATATTTTCATAATTCAAATTTACTTTAATTTAATGAAAACGCACCTTTCAACTTGTAGCAAAAAATTATCCCAAATTTTACAAAATAATTGAATTTTAAATCTATGAAAACTTTGAAATTTTTATGTCGTCCAACTCAGATCAAACAGAAAGAATTAGCTGCGAAATAAATAAATAATAAGAAACTCAAATAGAAACAATCTTGATATATTATATACCAATTAATATAAAATACAACTAATTTTTTTTAATCTCGCCCAATTCAGAGCATTTTGAAAAAATGAGTTGCAAAATAAATAATAAGAACTTCAAATATAAACAATCTTAACATATTATATACCAATTAATTATAAAATACAACTAATTAATTACTAAGATATTAATTATCATTTAAATATAAATATAAAGAGGTGTGATTACCGTTTCAAAACAATATTCATTCATAAATATAAATATATTAATGCACAAGAGTTTACCATAAATATATATTTCACTAGAATAAAATATTAATTATTAAAATAATTAATAACCAAAAGTAAACTTAACTACTTTGTTTAAATATCTTTTTTCATTCCTAATCTGAAGTTAAGATAATTGTTAAGTTAGTTAATAACCCATTCGAACGTATTTCAACCATGGGTGGATCTTCGCCTCAAATAAATCAAATAGGAGGACAGGCATGCAAACTTACTCTCTTGCTAAAAGATTGTTCCTGGAAGCGACTCGAACTCATAAAGCTCGGCTCTGCAATCTCCTCTTTTCTCACGGCTCCTCCCCTGTGGAAATCGGATTGATTCCTCTTATTGCTGGATGGCTTCGCAGGTGTATGAAAACTATTGAGATCGCTCTCAAACATCTCCAAGAACCGAGCTTGTAACTTCTCAAAGCTCTCTGATCCACTCACCTGGAAAAGGAAAAAGATTAGAACAATAAGCACACAAACAGATCTTTATTAGCATAGCAAGTCCGCTGTCAGGATTCAACCATTGATAAGTTTAAGATGCTGAGTGATCTTATGACTCACCTGACCCTTCAAGAGGTCGGGGTCAGAAATCGCTTCAAAATACGCTGAGCTTCAGAATCTCTAAAATATTAACATAAAACCTACCAAATTCTCAACCATAAAACAAAATACCTTTCGTAAAAAGCCAAAATTTGTAGCCATGAAAGATTTACACCTATTAATATTGAGGAAGTTTACAAGGCATTAACCGACAGAGGCGAGATGTGGCGGTAATATCCGAAATTTCCGCCGAGCTCCACCACACTACCCGATCCACTACTCCGCTATGTCATGCAATCTAATTAATTAACACATTACAGATCAACGGTTAAAATTAATTTAATTCATCGGACGATGCATGACAAAAAAATAGACGAAATGGCCAATGAACTGATTCAAAATTCGGACGATGCATGACAAAAAAATAGACGAAATGGCCAATGAACTGATTCAAAATAAAATGCCTATCGGCCTAATAAAAAGCCTATCGGTTTAATTATTGGTATAGACTATCCAAAAAATTATGACTTTTTGATATTTTTATATTAATATTTTTTATATATGTAATAACGATTTTTATCCATTATCATAAATCAAGTAATAGTAAATTTTGCTTCCCAATTTTATAAATACAGAATGATCATATATAAATTATGATTTTGAAATTGTTATTAGAATTGTTATGATGTGAAATTGTTATTAGAATTGGAACGGAGTAGCTTATAAGTGTGATTTTTTTAAAAGTGTTTTTTATGGATTTTTGGCTAGAATTTAGTTTAAAATTGTAGTCAAATATTGATTTATGCTGTTTAAATTGGGTTTTTGATTAGGTATATGGATTCAACACCTTCAAAAACCTGTAAGGAACTTTGATTGTGAAGAGTTCACTTGTCAAATTTGTAATTTCAATGAATATCTATCAAATTCTAGACAAATTAGATCTGAAAATAAACCGGAAAACTTTCCAGAAAATCCCACTTAAAGACTATTGAGATGGTTTTGACACCTCCTAAACCATCTTCACACTTGCAACATAATCTTTGACAATTTTATAAAATTTTAAATTGTATTTAACAGACAAATCACCCAATAACAAAAAAATTACATACCTACCCCACCTATAAAAATCCAAATCCAACCCCGTCACAAGCAAAAATTATCCCATAGTAATACGGAACACGGACCACCGACGGTGGCTTTCTTCCGATAATTCAAATGAGACGTCAATGAAATTGAGTTTGGAATACTAGAATTTGCATGCCCGCTTGAAATATAACTCACAAAGTGAGCGAAAACACAACTCAGATATAAATGAATACCTTGAAATATCCCTTACTTGTCAACATGCTCGTAAATAATATGTTAGAGCTTGATGTAATGTCTTTGTATGTTGTCTCAGAATAACGATTTGAGGGTGGAACACGAGGGAACAGGGGTGAGAAATACCATAATGGAAGGGTCGTCTTTCAAGATGTATTTCACAGGTGGGGTAAATACACATTGTTCAAGGCAAGTTTCACATTTCACATTTTTGGAGGCATATTTCACGGGCTTTTATTCATGAGAGAAGTGGAGCATGAAATTTAATTATTAGTACACTCCTTGTTGTTTAATATTGAGTTGTAGCGATATTTCATGCTAAAAGTAGAAGAATAGAAAAAAATAATTGAGAGTGAAAATATTGCCGATCATATTTATATACCCATGAGTTATTATTTTTTTTTTTCTTTTTAATCTACCTATACCTATGAGTTACTACTTTTTTTCTCTTTAACCTATCTATATGTGTGTTATTTTTCTATACAAGGTTTGGTTTATTATATCTTACTTGGATTTACTACGTGTTTATTTGCTCCACCTCTATGATCTCTTTAACACTTTCTATAGTGATTCTATGTATCATCCTACCTACTAGATATTAGACCATCACCTTTATCGACATAACTTTGACATCTACAACTGAGATTGGTAGCACTAGTAATACCTACATAAGACATGTACCAACTATAAGAGCCTCTAGAGAACCGTTATTAGATCTGTATTATTTATGTTTTCTCATAATTGACAAAGGAATATTTATAAAGGAAGTATGACTTATCAATTTAGTGATATTTGTTGGGTGTGGTAGTGTGGACTTTCTTGAAGGAGAAGGCTTGGATTGAAGGCTAAATAGAGGTAGGTTATGGATAAAGGTTTATTTTAGACAATCTTTGAATTTTAGGGAGGGTGAGCTAATTTCTCCACATTTTATAGCTTTAGGGACAGTTAGAGTCTAAAGAGATTTTATAGGTTATCTTATCGTCTTTAAAGGATTATAAATTTTAGACTCTATTTATCTAAACTAAACTATTAGCTTACTTCACGGGCGATAGCTATGGAAAATAATAATTGGGAAAGCCTCCTTACCATCCTACTTCTACTTACAAATTCAAACCGAACTGGCCCTCATAACCATAAAGTGATCACCCCTAAACCCCTCAAACCATTAAGAGATAGTTTGCCTACCCACTAAAAACATAAATGATATCCATCAATGGAACTTCCAATTATAATTTACAATTTCAAGATTATCAATATGGTTTTTTTATGCACGTTTCTTTGACGTTGAATATGATGTTAAGATGTGTTGAAATTGCCAACAAGAAGGGCTTCTAATTTAATTTTCTCTTAATTAAATTAGAAGTAAATCGTAATTCCACATCACATGACAACTTGTACGAGTTAACTGAGTCAAGAAGACTTAGTTAGCTCAGTAAATTCGAGTTGGAGGTCAAAATGAAGGCATGTAGATTTCTCTCTAAGTTTTAGGGGGGTCCAGTTACAATTTATTTTGAGTTATAATTAGTTAACTCATTTATTTGCTTTAAAATCAGTTTAACTAGTTCTAACTGAGAGATGAACTAGTCATAGATCCAGTGAATTAAATTTGATTTAATTGACACACAGTGATCAATCAGATAACTGATAATTCACTATAAATATTTGTTGCATGTCAGTTCTAAGGAAGACCCAATTGAGATTGGAGTTAAAGGGAAGAGAAATATCAGTTGTATAATTAGAAAATTGTATAGGTCATGCATGAGTTCATTAGGATGCCTTGGAAGTATTGCACAATCAATTGATGTGAATTTCCTAAATAATAGGGGATCAATTATCCCATGAATGTGTGAGAAAGATTAGTCAATAAGGTGCAGGGAATTGGTTAAGTATTGGACCAAACTTGCCAGGATCAGAGTGAGATAGTCAGAGATAATGTAGAGGTTTCTCATGAGGGAAATAACATTGTATTGTTTCATGTTCTTGACTTAATACAATATATAGATTAAGGGGTTTTAGTTGAGGCTTTCCCCTAGATACATCTTTATGTTGTGAAATTGAAATTCTTTCTCTTAATTGTTTATGTGATTGTGTGATCGTAATTGTTTTCTACAATTTGTAGAATTGATTCAATATTTTGTTTTATCATATTAAAAGATCAGTTGAATCTGTTTAGATATTTCAACATGGTATCATAGCAAGAATCACTACAGAAGAGAAGAACCAGAGTTTTTCTTGAACAAGTGAATCAAATTTACAGATTTATTATTCAGGACCAGCAGCAGATCAAAATGTCTTTCTCTGGATTGAGACTCGAATATGCCCTTGAGGGTAATTTGAATTACATGGCATAGAAGGAAAATATGGAGGCAGTGTTGTAGGATAACATACTGAAGGAATTCATAGATATTGATATTCCCCAGCCTGCAGCAACAGATGCTCAACTTCTTGATGCATGGAAGAAGAATGTAGTAAAGGATATAAGGATTATTTTAGGAGTTCAAGATCATATTGTCTGGAACCTCCATGGAAAGGAAACTCCATATGCTATGTGGAAGGCCTTAACAGATATGTTTCATAATAGAAATGACCACATGAAGTTGGCACTGAGGGAAAAGCTCAGAAAGATCAAGATGGAGAAGGGAGATATGACACAAAAATACTTGACGAAGTTCACTCAATGTCGAGATGAGCTTGGAAGTGTTGGTGTAACAGTTTTCCATGACAATTTAGTGAGCCTAGTACTTCTAGGCCTTCCCAAGAGCTGGAATAGCTGCCAGGAGTCGGTGAATGGGAGGGAGAACCTACCAGAGTGGGAGCGATTGTGGTCAGAATTGGTACAAGAAGAGATTCGATGGAACACCAGAGATGGATCCCCATCAAAGACTGATGATGAGGATAATTGTGCCTTCGCTGGAAAGGAAAAGAAAGGGAAAGGTAATGCGTCGCATTCCAAATTGGATTCCATTCAGGTGGGAAAGAAGTGAGACTTTTAAAAGGTAAAATGTTTTCACTGTCATGATCTTGGACACTATGCTACAAAGTGTCTGCCTTATGGCACAAGAGGTTGGGCCATCTACACCATGGTGCTTTGAATATTATGCAACATATTTCTACATGACTTCCAAAGAGTGCACTTGAGTAGTGAGATACATGCAAAGGGTGTACATTGGGGAAGTATACCAAATCTACTTTTCGCGTTAAGGAAAGTCGAGCGAAGGTGATCCTTGAGAGATTTTCACACAGACGTGTGTGGACTGTTCTCGATAAATTCCAAAGAAAAACACAGGTATTTTTATTTTTGTAGATGATATTTCACGCAAGTGTTGGATTTTCTTCATGCAGAAGAAATATCAGATGTTCTCCAAGTTTTGTGAGTCCAAAGCACTTGTCAAAAAATATACATGGAAGAATGTGAAGGCTCTGAGGAGCAACAATGGTGGATAATATGTCTCTAACGAATTCAAGAAACTTTGTGCTTTAGAAGGAATTCGAAGGGAATTGATAACACCTCATAACCCACATCAGAATGGGGTTTCAAAAAGGAAGAACATAACTATTGTGGGAGTTGCACAAGCTATGTTGCATGATCAGGGCCTACCATTGCATTTGTGGGGCGAAGCATGTAATATAAACATATTTGTGCAGAATATAAATCCTCATCGCATACTTGGGATGAGTACATCAAAGGAATATTTTTCAGGTAAGAGACAAGATGTATCGCATTTTAAAAATTTTGTTTCATCAGTTTATTGCCATGTGACCAAAGATTCTAGGAAGAAGCTAGAGCCAACAACTGAGTTAGGGATATTTTTGGGGTACACTGATACACCTCACAACTATCGGTTGTACTTTTGAGCACACAGGATGATAGTGGTCAGACGAGATGTGAAATTCGATGAAGAGAAGGCCATGAAAATTTTCCTTAAGAGGGAGCTTCAGTTGCATGCAGTTGACGATCTCTTGGCTCCAAAAGAAGAACCTCAAGATGTGGAGCAACCATAAGTAAAGGTGCAGAGAGTGGAACCAACCACTCAGAGACATCTCGAGAAGGAAGGAAGCGCATTAGAGAAGCTAACTGGTTGTTGCTTGACGCTAGAGAGAATGTGAGAGTACCCACATCACAACACGGGTAGAGAAGGTCCCCAGAGTGGTACACTGGATACATGGCTCTTATGAGTGCAGGTGTAGAGATAGATCCATACTATTTTGAGGAAGTAGTGCAACAACCAATTTGGGTTGATGCCATGGTTAAGGAGTATGAATCCATTATAAAAAATAATGCATGGGAAGTTTTCCAAAGACCGGAGGGGAAGTCAATTCTAGGATCTAGGTGGATCTACAAGGTGAAGTGGGCAAAAAATGGGAGTGTGGAGGAGCAGAAGGCTAGATTTGTGGCCAAAAGGTTCTCTCAGGTGGAGGGGATTGATTATGATGAGAATTTTGCACCATTCTCAAGGTACTCATCAATTAGGTCCATCCTTGCACTCTCAACGCAGATGGGATGGAAGACACATCATATGGATGTAAATACAACCTTCCTCAATGGGTTGATTGAGGAATATATGTACATTGAGCAGCCATAGGGTTTTGAGACCTTCGATAGAGAGTTACATGTGTGTAGACTCAAGAGAGAATTGTATGGGATAAAGCAAGCACCTCGTGCTTGGTACACTAGGATTGACATCTACTTCACTGGGTTGGGCTTCACCAAGATTGAAGCATATGCGAACCTTTACCATATTGTGGTATAAGGTAAACTTTTGATCATTTTACTTTATGTCAATAATAGGTGATGGGAAACTCATCAAGTCTTGCAAAGAGGATCTTGCAAGAGAATTTGAGATGAAGGACATGGGACTCTTGCACTATTTCCCGGGATTGGAAATATGACAAAGAGACGGGGACCTACTTGTATCTTTGGGAAAGTATGCCAACGAGATTCTTAGGAAGTTCTGCATGGAGGGAAACAAACCCATGGAGACTCCTCTAGTAGGACACTGGAGGAAAGGGGATGCCACTTCAGGCGAAGTAGTAGATGTTACTGTCTATAGGCAGCTTGTGGGTTCACTTATGTATTTGGTGAACACACGACCATACATATGCTATGTGATTAACCAAATTATTCAAGCTAAGGTTAAGCCTACCAATTTCTTTTGGAAGGCAGGAAATCATGTGTTGAGATAACTTAGAGAAACTATAGAGTTTTGGCTATTGTATAGACGAACAGAGGGAGTGAAGCTTCAAGGCTTCACAAATGCAGATTGGGTAAAAAGTCCATCTGATAGGAAGAGCACATCAGGGGGCATATTCAACATAGTATCAACAACAATTTCCTGATACAACATGAAACAAAGAGCAACTGCACTCATTTCAGCAGAGGTAGAGTACATGGTGACCAGTCAGGCAGCATGTGATGCCATCTGGATGAGGAAGATAATTGTTAGTTTGTTTGCTCGATAGATGGATCCAATAGTTATTTATTGTGATAACCAGAGTTGCATCAAAATCTCAGTTAATACATCTTTTCATGACAGGTCCAATCATATTGATATCACATATCACCATCTCAGAGATTATGTGCAGAGGCGGAATACGAAATTAGAGTACATTCCCACAGAGGAGCAGGATGCATACATATTGACGAAGGCACTATCAAGAAGAAAATTCGAGTTCCACAGAAGCAGGATCAGGGTAGTAAAAAATCCCTTTCTTGTTGAGAGAGATTGTTGAAATTGGCAACAAGAAGGGCTTCTAATTTAATTTTCCCTTAATTAAATTAGAAGTAAATTTTAATTCCACATTACATGACAACTTGTACGAGTTAACTAAGTCAGGAAAACTTAGTTAACTCAGTCAATTTGAGTTGGGGGTCAAACTGGAGGCATGTAGAGTTATCTCTAAGTTTTAGGGGGTCCAGGTACAATCTATTTTGAGTTGTAATTAGTTAACTCAGTTATTTGAGTTAAAATCAGTTTAATTGGTTTTAACTGATAGATGAACTAGTGATAGGTCGAGTGAATTAAATCTGATTCAATTCACATGCAGTGATCAATCAAATAACTAATAATTCTTCATAAATAGTTGTTTCATGTTAGTTCTAAGGAAGGCCCAGTTGATATTGGAATCAAAGGGAAGAGAACTATCAGTTATATAATTATAAAATTGTGCAAGTCATGCATGTGATCATCAGGACGCCTTGGAAGTATTGCACAATCAATTGATGGTAATTCACTAATTAATAGGGGATCAATTATCCCAAGAATGAATGAGAAAGGATGGTCATTTAGGCTGCAGGGAATTGGTTAAGTATTGGACCAAACTTGCCAGGATTAGAGTGAGACAGTCAGAGATAGTGCATAGGTTTCTCAGGAATGGAAATAACATTGTATTGTTTCATGTTCTTGACTTAATGCAATATACAGATAAAGGGGTTTTTATTTGAGGCTTTCCCCAGATACATTTTTGTGTTGTGTGATTGAAGTTCTGTCTCTTACTTGTTTATGTGATTTTGAGATCGTAATTGGCTTTCAAAATTTGTAGAATTGATTAAATATTTTGTTTTAACATATTACATGATAAGTTGAATCTATTTAGATATTTCTACAAAATGTTTCACATATATATATATATTATCTTAGATATTATGACTTAGTTAAGAACATTTTTTATTTTCATATTTTTTTAGGAGATTATAGTTTAATTAAACATAAGGAATGATAATTAAATCAATAGAATATGGAGAAAACCACTAATGTGTTTGTAAAAATCTTGATTCGAGTTTATGGTTCCTTATAGAGTAGGTAGGGGGACCAACCCTCTCTTACCACAACATCCTAGCTAGCACATACAATAAACCTCAAAAAACAAGAGATCTACAAAGACCCATCATTATAGGCAGATCATCTAGCCACATGCATAATCCATCTGGTAGTAGGAAGGAAAATCCACAAGGGTAAGAATCATCAATATAAATTATACCAAAGACATCACTAAAGGTTAGCAAGTAAAAAAGGGTTCATCCATTCCTCATGCAGAGAAATCCATAAATATTAGGTCACATCCTAAAAAATTAGGGAATCAATTCAATACATGCAGGATCACATTCTTACTGAGAATTTTTTGGAGCTATGGCCATCGAAAAAAACTCTAGCATGTTGGATATGAAAAAAATGGTACCCTAAAGGAGATGTAGAACTCAAACTGGGATTCAAGGGATTCTTTACATAAATTTTTAATACCCTAGAGGATCGCAACAGAATTTTTCAAAATTCTCTATATTTCTTTAACTCTGCAGGTCTATACCTATGATTCGAAGAGTGCATTTTCTCCAATAAAGAATATTTCTCAAGAGCTTTGATATGGATCAAGTTATATTCCCTTCCTCAGAAGTTTTGGGATAACAAAATGTCAGAGAGCATTGGAAATGGTATAGGATCATATGTTATGTGCTAGGAAGCCAGAAAGCAAGGCATGTACAAATCATATGCATGAAAAATGTTGAAAATGGCACCAAGAAAGGATTCTAATTTAATTTTTCCTTGGATTAGATTAGAATAAAATTGTAATTCCACATCAAATGACAACTTTTACAAGTTACATAAGTTAGGTTGACTTAGTTGGTTTAGTTAATTCGAGTTGAGTGTCAAAATAGAGGCATGTAGAGTGGCTCATACATTATATGAGCCTTGGTTAAGTTTATTTTGAGTTGTAATTAATTAACTCAAATTATCTGAGTTAAATTCAGTTAAACTAGTTCTAACTGATAGAGGAACTAGTAGGAAGTTAGACAGTGGGGTGTCGCTTCATGTGTTCAACCAGTTAATTGATAATTCACTCATAAATAACTCATGCATGTCAGTTCTGAGAAAGACCCAGTTGAGATTGGAGTTCAAGGGAATTGTACTTTTATTTGTATAATTATCTGAATTGTACATGTGGTGCATGCAGTCATAGGAAGTCCCCTAATGGATTGCGCAATATGGATTTAGAATTTCCCTAATTAATAGGCCTAATTACCTAAGAAAATTGCGCAAGGAAATAGGGATCCTAGAGGGCAAAATATTGGTTAAGTATTGAACCAAGTTTGTCTAGGAACCATTGAGAAATATAGATATTGTGCATAGGTTTCTCAACTTGGAGAAAATAATTGTAATATTCTCATATTATTTGGCTTATTCAATATACAAATAATAGGGATTTTAGCTGAGTCTTTCCCCAGATAAATATTTGTGTTGTGCGATTGAAATTCTTTCTCTTTCATGTTTTGTGATTTCAAGATCTAAATTGGTTTTCGCAATTAGTAGAGTAGATTCAAGTATAATGCTTTAGCATATTAAAATTATCATTTGAATCTATGTGAATTTTATACATGGTATCAGAGAAGGAATCACTCTAGAAGAGAATAATACGAGTTTGTTCTGTGTAGGTGAATTGAATTTGCAGATCTACTCTTCAAGATTAGCAACAAGATCAGGATGTATTTCTCTGGATTGAGACTCTAATATGCCCTTGAGGGTAGTTGGAATTACATAGCTTAGAGAGAAAGGTTGGAGTCAGTTTTGGAATACAACGGGTTGAAGGAATTCATAGACAATGATATTCCTAAGCCTGCAACAACAAATGCTCAAGATCTAGCAGAATGGAAGAAGAACATAGCAAAGGCAAGAAGGATTTTTTTGGAAGGTGTTCGAGATCATATTGTCTCGAACCTCCATAGAAATTAAACTACATATGCTATGTGGAAGGCCTTAACACATTTGTTTCATAACAATAATGACCACAGGAAGCTGGCGCTAAAGGACAAGCTCAGAAAAATCAACATGGAGAAGGGAGACACAATACCAAAATACTTGACCAATTTCACTCAGTGTCGGGATGAGCTTGGAAGTGTTGGTGTTACAATTTTTGAGGATGATCTGGTGAGCCTAACAATTCTTTTCCTTCCTAAGAGTTGGGACAGCTACCAGGATTCGTTGAATGGGAGGGAGAAGTTATCAGAGTGGGAGAGATTTTGGTTCGACTTGGTACAAGAAGATATTCAATGGAACACCAGAGATGGATCCTCATCAAAGTATGATGATAAGGAGAACTGTGCCTTGGCTAGAAAGGTAGAGAAAGGGAAAGGGAATTCATCCCATTCCAAATCATATTTTGGTCAGGCAGGAAAGAAGAAGGACTTGTAGAAGATTAAATGTTTGCATTATCATGAGTTGGGACACTATGCCACAAGGAGTCCCCACAAGAAGGTAAAAAAGAATCCATTAAGAGGAGATGATGGTGAAGCACTTGATTCAAAATTTGAGTTGGATTTCACTCTCATCACATGCATGGTGTCATCGGGGATGGGTTCTGTGTGGTACCTAGATAATGGAGCCTCATTCTATATGACCAACAACAAATATTTCTTCAACGAATTTTTGGATAAGGATCTCCACATGCACATCGAGATGGGAGATAATGGGAGGTATAGTGTGATAAACATCAATACTGTTACCTTTTAGAGGGACTCCAATTCTCCTCTCACATTGAAATATGTCATGTATGTTCTTGGTTTGAAGAAGAACTTAGTTTCAGTTTCTGTGTTTTAATATCGTGGCTATGATGTGATATTTAGAAAAGGAAAGGTGTTCCTTCATCACATAGCCATGAGACAAGTGAAGAAGATCAGGGTTTGAGTAAATAACCTATACAAATTGGATGTAGAATATTGTGTTTCCTTGAGTACGAAAGCATAGAAGGTGGAGAACCGAGACATCAATGAGTTATGGCATAGAAGATTGGCCATATACACCATCGAGCTTTTAATATCATGAAACAAATTTATATAGGACTTCCCAAGGGTGCACTTGAGCAACATGATACATGAAAAGGGTGTGCATTGGGGAAGTACACCAAATCCACTTTTCATGATAAGGACAGTTGAGCAAAATTGATCCCTGAAAGAGTTCACTTAGATGTGTGTGGACCATTCTCAAAAACATCCAATTCCAAACACAAGTATTATGTGATTTTTTTAGATGATTTTTCACACAAGTGTTGGATTTTATTCATGTAGAAGAAAGATCAGGTGTTCTCAAAATTTTGTGATTTCAAAGCACTTGTCGAGAAAGAAATAAGCAAGAAGGTGAAGGCTCTTAGGAGGGAAAATGGTGGAGAATATGTGTTGAATTCATTCAAGAAAGTTTATGCATTAGAAGGAATTCAATGAGAGCTGATAGCACCTAATAACCCACAATAGAATGGGGTTGTAGAAAGGAGGAACAAAATAATTGTGGGAGTTGCACAGGAAATGTTACATGATCAGGGCCTACTGTTTCACCTGTGGGAATAAGCATGCAACATAGTTGTGCATGTGCAAAAAATAAGTCCTCATCGGATCCTCGAGATGAGTACACTAGAAGAAGCCTTTTCTGGTAAGAAGCGAGATGTGGCGCACTTAAGAATTTTTGGTTCATCAATTTACTGCCATGTTACCAAAGATGCACGGAAAAAGCTAGAACCAATAGCCGAGGTGGGAATATTTGTGGGGTACAATGATATACCTCACAAATATCGGGTGTACTTGCCATCTCATAGGATGACAGTGGTTCATAGAGATGTGAAATTTGATGAAGGAAAGACCATGCAAATTTCCCTTGAGAGGGAGCTTCATATGCATGCAGTCAAGGAGATTTTAGCTCCAAATTAAGAACCTAAATATGTGGAGCAGCCACAAGAAGAGGAGCAGAGAGTGGAAGCGCCCACTCAAGCAAAGACATCCATAGATGGAAGGAAGTGTACCAGAGAGGCTAACAGGTTGATGAATGATGCTAGAGATAATGTGGGAGCACCGACATCACAACGCAGGGAGAGAAGGTCCCCCGATAGATACACTAGCTACATGTCTCTTATGAGCGAGAGTGTTAGAGACTAAGTCATCCTCATTCAAGGAAGAAGTGAAAAATCTAGTATGGGTTGATTCCATGGTTGAGGAGTATGACTCCATTATCAGAAAAAATGAATGGGGAGTTGTCCCAAGACTAAAGGACAAATCAAGTTGGAGAGTCACATGTGTGCAGACTCAAGCGAGCATTGTATGGACTGAAACAAGCACCCTGTGCTTGGTACACCAAGACTGACATCTATTTCATCGGGTTGGGATTCACCAAAAGTGAAGCAGATGAGAAATTTTACCATATTTTGGTTGAAGGTAAATTATTGATTATAGTATTATATGTTGATGATTTGAATCTGACAGGTGATGAGAAACTAATAAATTCTTGCAAAGAGGATCTTGCAAGAGAATTTGAGATGAAGGACATGAGGCTAGACTTCCATTATTTCCTTGGTTTGGAAATTTCGCAAAGAGATGGGGAAATATTTGTCTCTCATGGAAAGTATGGAAATGAGATACTGAAGAAGTTTCACATGAAGAGCATAAAACTCATGGAGACTCCTCTAGCAGGGAATTGGGGGAAGGAAGATGCTACTTCAGGTAACTTAGTGGTTGAAGTTACCATTTATAGGAAGCTTGTGGGCTCACTCATGTACTTGGTGAACACATGACCAAACATTTTTTATGTGGTTAAACAACTTAGTCAAGTTATGGTTAAGCCAATAAAGCTTTATTGGAAGGAAACCAAACATATGTTGAAATTCCTCAGAGGCACCACTCAGTTTAGTATTTGGTACAGGCGGATAGAGGGAGTGAGGCTACAAGACTTATAGATGCAGATTGGGAAAGGAGTCCATCCAACAAGAAGAGCACATTAGGGGGAATCTTCAGTATTGGGTCAAAAACAACTTCTTAGCACAACATGAAGCAGAGATTAGTTGTACTCAGGTCAACAAAAGTAGAATACATGGCTTCTAGTCAAGCGGCTTATGAGGCTATTTGGATGAGGAAGATCCTTGTTTGGTTGTTTCGTTAATAGATGGATCTGACAATGATTTATTTTTATAACCAGAGTTGCATCAAACTCTCAGTTAATCTCGTTTTTCATGACAGGTCCAAGCATATCGACATTCGATATCACCATCTCAAAGATTGTGTGCAGAGTCAAATTATACTATTAGAGTACATTCCTACAGAGGAGCAGGATGCAGACATCTTGACGAAGGCACTCTCGAGAGGAAAATTCGAGTTCCATAGAGGTAGGATCGAGGTATCATACAATCCCTTTCTTGCTAAGAGGTAGTGTTGAAAATGGCACCAAGAAAGGATTCTAGTTTAATTTTCCCTTGAATTAAATTAGAATAAAATTGTAATTCCACATCACATGACAACTTGTACGAGTTAACTAAGTTAGGATTACTTAGTTTGTTTAGTTAATTCGAGTTGAGGGTCAGCCTCTAGCCATGTAGAGTGTCGCCTAAATTATAAGAGCCCTGGTTGAGTTTATTTTGACTTGTAATTAATTAACTCAAATTATCTGAGTTAAATTTAGTTAAATTAGTTCTAACTGATGGAGGAACTAGTAGGAGGTTAAAAAATAGGGTTTTTCTTCATGAGTTCAACCAGTTAAATGATAATACACTCATAAATAACTCATGCATGTCAGCTCTGAGAAAGACCCAGTTGAGATTGGAGTTCAAGGGAAGTGTACTATTAATTGTATAATTATATGAATTGTATAGGTGGTGCATGGAGTAAGAGGAAGGCCCCTAATGGATTGCACATTATGGATTGGGAATTTTCCTAATTAATAGGTCCTAATTACCCAAGGAAACTATGAAAGGAAATATGGATCATGGCGGGCATAAAATTGGTTAAGTATTGAGCCAGGCTTATCTAGGAATCACTGAGACAGATAGAGATAGTACTGAGGTTTCTTAGCTTGGAGAAAAGAATTTTAATATTCTCATTTTCTTTGGCTTATGCAATATACAAATAGTGGGGTTTTTATCTGAGGCTTTCTCCAGATAAATCGTTATGTTGTGTGATTGAAATTTTTTCTCTTTCATGTTTTGTGATTTCAAGCCTTCTAAATTGGTTTCCGAAATTGGTAGAGTAAATTCAAGTATAATGTTTTAGCATATTATAATTATCAGTTGAATCTACATGGATTTTTTACCTCTATATGTATTTGACTCTGCAGGTCTATACCTTTGATTCTAAGAGTGCCTTTCCTCAAATAAAGGATATTTCTCAATAGCTTCGATATGGATTAGGTTATATTCCATTCCTCATAATTTTTGGGACAGTGAAATCCTAAAGATTATTTGAAATGTATAGGATCATATGTTATGTTCTAAGACGCCAAAAATAAAGGCATATACACATCATATGCATGAACAAATGGGTTATGTAAAATGTAGGAAATTTTTGACAATCATCATACTTGCTCATAAACTTATCCACTCTTTGAAAATCACTAAAAATACTAGAATGATTACCAAATTAGACTCTTCCAAATAATTTTATCGACCTAGTTGGAAATATCTATATAACTACTTACTGCCTTTGAATTTTTAGAAAAATGGATTCACTGGGTCTTTTCCTTAGTAACCAAATCTTTCTTTTCCATTCTCATAAATGGATCCCCTACTCAAAACTTCACCACTTATAGGAGAATTTGGCAAGGGGATCCTCTATCCCATTTCCTCTTACTATTAATAGTGGAAGGCTAAGGCTATGCTATAACAAGGAATATTCAAAATTGAAACCTAAATGCCTCCTAGTATATAATACATATTCTCCCATCATCCATTATTATTTCGTAGACCATACTTTTATATACAGTTACCCTTCAACAAGAGAATCTAGAACCTTCAAGCATGTCTTAGAATATTTTGAAGTTGCTTATGGGATGGAAATAAACCTCAAAAAATCCAAAGTTCTTTTCTTTAATACTCTATCAGTTGTACAGACCCACACTTCTAGAACACTGGAAATTCAAGGGAATTTGATATGCAATTCATTGGAGGTGAGGCTTTATATTCCAAAAAAATCTGCTCATAATTAATGAATCATACACAATCACACAAGATAGGATAAAAGACTCTAATATTCACTTGCATTATCATGAGACTTGATATTCTTTTAAAGAGATTTGCAAATACATATTTATAACTTTCCACCTTTGTTGTCAGTTGCTAAATAGGAAAAAACTAAATACAATATTTAGATATTGCCTTTCTTGATATGAGTTTCCTAGGACTAGATGTTTCCTTCCTTGTTAGATGTTACCATTATGAGCCAGACAATCTTTCTTCCCAATTCCTCCCACTTTAGATGGAAAGCGTCCCCTACTTTCTGCCTCCCGGTTTAAGTGTGAAGCCATGGATGAAATGGTTTTTGGATGTCGTTGGCATTGATATGATATGATGTTGATTGTTGATGAAGTAGAAGGTGCCTATATACCCTCAGGTGGGAGGGAAACTCTCCAAGTGAACCCAAGCAGGATGTTGTTATGATGAAACTAGTGTATGTGAAGCAAGTGCCTACTAAAGCGGGGTGGGAGGGAACATCTCCAAAGGAAACTCACTTTGAATGCTGATTTTGATATAAAAAATCATGGATTGTAGGTGAAGTAAAAAACCAAGCCACACCAGAGATATACTTGAACTATAAATTTGTTTCAGACTTGTAAAAACAGTGCCCATGGGTGTTACAGATGTTGTGATGAGGCAGAGGAACCATGACATTGTATCTAGGAAATGTGTGAAGAAAAAGATAAATATTAAGAAAGAAATTTATGTAGAATGGGTGGAAAATAAGAACTTGTATAAAAATAGGGAGGATTCTAGTTTAAAAAATAAAAAAATAAACGAACATAAAAAAAAAATGATCAGGAATCAAGGAATGACTTTCTCTAATACCAATTGATCTACAATTCATTGTAGGTGAGGTTTAGAGAGCCCCACCTCTCAATATATCTTCCAAAATAATCTTCTCATAATTAATGAATCAGACACAATCACACAAGATATCCTTTTAAATAAATTTACAAATACATATTTTTTAACTTGCCACCTTTGTTTCCAGTTGCTAGATAGGAAAAAACTAAATACATTATTTAGATATTGTCCTTCTTGATATAAGTTTCCTAGGACTAGATGTTTCCTTCCACATTAGATGTTACCATTATGAGCCAGACAATCTTGCTGCCCAGAATTGCCTTCCATCCAAATACTAGGGAGCCCATTTTTAGAAAACACATTTAGGCACTCATCTTGGGAGGATCTAATAAGTAAATTTGATAATAAACTTTCATGTTGGACATTCAGATCTATTAACATAGCTAGTTTCTTAGTTCCTATTAAATTGGTGCTTCAAGCTTTACCAATATACCTTTTTTAAGAACTACACATAGATTTCTATGGATGGGAGACAAATTGGAAAAAAATGGGCCCTAATATCTTGGCACAAAGTATGTAGACCCAAAATGAAAGGAGTTATGGAACTAAGGGACCTACAAATATTGAGTAACATTTTGGATACAAAAATGTGGTGAGTATGGCTAAACTCCCTAAATGAAATATGGAGTAAGATTTTGAGGAAAATGTACACCCCCAACTGAGAAGAATGTAACTTAATCATATTGGACCAGGAAATAGCAGGTTCCCAAATATGGAACAAGGCTTGGAAGAATCTCTCCCTTATATAGGATCACAATTTATGGAAAGTCAGACAAGGAAACAATGTTTACTTATTGGAGTACACTTGGAATCAAATTCCTTGGCTACAAGGAGATAACAACTATCATGATCTGAGGATAGGATTCATACAATAATAAAATAACATGGTAGTTGATTATTGGTAACCCCATTCATATTCATAGTAATGGAGGAATTGGATTTTTAAATATCAATGACCTTTTAAAAATAGATCAACGACTTTGGACAATCTGTGGGAGACTCTACAAATAGAGAAAAAATAAAGTTTAAACATGCCTAAAAAAAATAAGATGGGGATATAAGCAATCAGGAAACTGCAGTCTTAGGGAAACCCATAACCTTTTGATTGGATATGCCCAACTACTATAGAATCTAATCTTGAACATGATATGGTCTCTAAAACTTTAGGAAAAAAATACACTATTTTTATGGTAGGTAGGGCATTAGTAAATTCTAACATTGGATAGGCTTCAAGCAAGAGGATTTCTTAGCCCATCATTTTTCTATCTATGTAATCAAGTAGAGGAAGTGAAAAATCATTTTCTTGACTTCTATTCCTTTGTTTCCAACTTATGGGACATAGGAGCAACCATTTTTAGGTAATATGATAGAGTCCAACATGCAATCTTAGATACAATAACCAATTGTAGATACTCTACATTTAAGAAAGTGATCATCATTGGATCATGTTAATTATTGTTCGGTTTTATTTTATGGGAAACATGGAAGGAAAGGAATACGATAATATTCAAAAACAATAAACTTCCAATTAATCAAGTATCACATAAAATTCTTAAAAATATCCAAGAAGCGATTTTATCTAGCAAATGGCCCTCACAATATTGGAAGGTTGGAATGCATGAAGGTGAGATTCTCAACTACCTTGGAATTAATCAATCTAACAACATTATAATTATTCAACCTTTACAATCATGAAGTGGAAGCCTAGAAAATTGGAGTCCTCCAACAACGATTTACCTCAAAATGAACTTTGGTGTGGCCTCTAAAGGAAACCCAAGTCTAACTAGTTATGGAGGAGTATTAAAGGACCACCAAGGATAAATTTTCCACATTTACAATAGATATATGGGTCAAGATACAAAAAACGTTTTATAAATCTTCTCCCTAAAATAAGGAATCATTGTTGCACAAATGAGAGGATTCAATAATCTAATAGTAAAGGGATATTCTTGTGAAAATTCCTAAATCAGAATCCCTATTGCAACAATTGATTAAAGTTATCCTACTTATTAATTACTGAACAAGTTATTTATGGTGTTACACAAAAAATATCGAAATAAAATCTACTACAGCCTTCACAACATAAAATACCGCGGAAACAAATACCACACAGAAAAGAAATGAATGAACACACATGTACACCGTTATTTTTGGACAAATTTCCCCAAAAAACCCAACTTGGGAAAACTAGTGCAACAGCTGAGGGTTTTCTTATTATGTAGTAGTTTTTGAATACAAATTTTTGGATAACCAAACTAGCAATCTAATACATAGAATAAACCGAAAAAGTGGTAGTGAGAAATTATCTTACAATGTCACTGGCGATCTGACACTGATCCGAGCTCTGGATGGCTTGCCACACACTGCCTCTACGCAGTCACTGCATTGTCATTGCGTCATAGCCTATAGGAACCGCGTCACCCTTCCAGTTGATCTTTTTTTGACTGGAAACTAAGATCTCTAGTCCTTCGTCTCACACCCTGGCTCACGGCACTAGATCTTGACTGCTCTCCAACAAAATTGTGGATTCCCTCTTAAGCACTGTGTTGCATTTTAGTGGGACTGCACTACCTCTCTGGACCTCTCGATGCCTCCTCTACAATGCACTCACTAGATCAGGAAAATATTCCTCCGAAAAATTATCCCTACCCCTCACTACAAAGAAATCACTCGATCTCTCTATGGCAACTGATATGCTACTCTCCTGAGAATTCAATCTCTAGATATCTCTCACTCGAAGTGTTCTCCAAGCGCCCATCGATATCCTTCTTATAATACCGCGTTGACATATCAATGACCAAGATTAAAACATAATCAAAGGATAATATTAACCCGGAGTCGATCCTCATCTTTATCTAGAATATTCACATCCGACTTAATTAATACACTTTAATTAATCACATTTCCTAAGTTTATACTTAGGAATACATTAAAAACGATTAATTATTTTAATAAAGTTGTAATGTTCCAAAATTTTGATTAAGTTAATTGGAACATTAATTTTGCTTTCCTTTCTTATAAATAGAATAAAATGGGTAAGGGAACCCATGAAGAAGCATAATAAACACTCCAAATGTGCAAAGGGGGTCACTTAAGTGGCTTATTGTTCATCTCCTAGTGTGAAAAGGGGAAAATATAAGAAGACTAGGTCTAGTTTGACCAAGTCAAACAACGCTGCATGGAGGGAGTGAGTCACCTGGTGGGACAACGCAGATTTCATAGGAAAGATATTATTGGATGAGAGAAACCCTAATGGGTGGGGTCTGTGACAAGGAAGCCTTCTCTTGACATAAAAGGGGAAAGGAGAGCCATTTCTCATTATGTTGAAGAATTCGAATTTGCTCTGCTCTCTCCAGTTGTGCAACTGGGATAGCTTGTGCTGCTTAGCACAAGGGAGATTTCTGTTTAGAAGTTTCCTCTCCTTCATTGGGAAGCTTTGGAGGACCTGTACTTCATTCTCCTCACATCCAGGCTTGTGGCCAAGGTGACCATCTTTAGCTACAACGTTTTCCAACTTGGAAGAAAAGTTGAGTTGCTGGGGTTGTAGTGAGGAATTCATTATCACCCACTTCCAGAGCTAGTTTTGAAGAGGAGGAGCTCATTCTTTCTCTGGGATATCGGTGAGGAATATCCCGGAGTTTCATTGTAGATTTTGGCATTAGGCCATATATTTCATCTCATCCCCAGCGCCGTCTCTTCCTCATACTGCATTATTTTCAGAGGGCACTTGCAGGAGGGATTCACACTATGGATTGGAGGGTGTAATATTCAGTGAAGGGAGCAGACTTTCACTTATAATATTAGTGGAGGAGGCTCCTACATTTTTTGCAGCATTCCCATCCTTCTCCCTTTTTGTATTGTATTTGAGTTGCTGCTACTACCCAAGAACTCCGACATTTTTCCATTTTGTGTATTTTGGCCAATCCCTTGGGGGATTGTGGTAGTATTGTTTTCTGGGGTTGAGATATTGCTCCCCCATATTATTTGAGCCTATTATTGCTATATAATTGTATTTACATAAGTTTGCAGTCATTCCTCACTATAGACTGCGCAGTCATAGCTGTTGTTGGGTTGTGTAGCCGTGTGCTTTCATTGTTACATGTACCTTTGACTTAGGGCTGATTTGGCCTAACTTTAGAGGTCTTTCCTCAAGTTATTGTATATCTATTTGATGCTGCACATAATATAAAATCTATGCACTCTTCTTTCTCCATATGTATTAATATTTCACTGTTGTTTCTTGTAGAAGTTATGTATTACTGTAGCTCTTTCCTTTGAGCATTGTTTGGGAGATACAGGTTTTGAGGATCTGAATAACCTTCTTAAGGTTATTTATTTGAGCTCATCTTCTGGAAGAGTAATATATGAAGGGTGAAAAAAGGGATCCAAGTCCCGGTTCAGGTTATTCTCACACTTTCTTCCTTATACAACGTCCTTAAGGACCATTTCCCCGAAATTCCTAAAAAGGGATATTACAGTGGTATCAGAGCTTCGAACTTGGCCCAGCCTGTGGAAGTTTGAATTTTAGAGACAGAAGAGATCAAGATGATGCAGAGGAAGATATTACTCTCATAATTTTTTAGATCCAGCAAAGGCCTCTCCAAGGAGGTTGATAAAAATGAAGAAAGAGAAGAGGAAGGACCATGCACTTCCTAATCTCACCATGGAGGAGAAATAGAGCATGAGAAACACTTGGAATTTGAAATTCTAAGTGAGTATATCATTGAGTACTGAGAAAACCCTAGAGCCTTCCAAGGGACTCTATCTTTTCCACAATGTATTTAGCAGAAAGAAGAGAGAAGACCCCACAACTATGGGATGATGAGAGAAAATAGATTCCTATTGTCCACTTTAAATGGATCACTCACTTGTGCAGCAGAGGTTTGGGTGAAGAAACTAGAGGCTTTCTTCCTACTACATCCTATAGTAGACAGAGAGGTTGTAGAATTTGCAGCGCTACACCTTGAGGGTGAAGCAAAGTCTTGGTGGTTCAACCATTGGGACCATGCAAGGGTTTCTACTCTTGCTGATTTTTCTCAAAGATTGATCAGAAGATTTGGTCAAAGGAGGGAGGAGCCCTTACCACCAGCTGAAGAGGCACATACCAGAACTGTCATAGTGATGGAGAAGCAGTTGAGGCATCCGACATTATTGAGGGAGAGACTCTTGCAGCAACACAAGATTCTTCTGAAACTCTCCAAGGTATGCCTAAGTCCGTATTTCTTGTGGAGGATTGTATATCTATGCATGTTGATTGTCTAGAGGAGGAAACCTTCACTGCGTTGTGCCATCATCCTTATACATCATGTACATGTTATGTTGTGTACCACCACTGAGGTTGGGGTTTAAAAACTTTGTCATAGAAGAGATTGCATTTTAATGTCCCATGAAATGAAAAGGCAAGAAACTGTTTTGGGAAGATGGTAGACCTCATTGGAGGGATGCCAAGAGGCGGGATGAAGGAAGACATCCACTAGGAGTTGAGTGGATGTGGATGAGAGGCAAGAGGATGGTGAGCCTTTTGCAAATTTATGATACAGGGCAGCAAGAGGCAATGCTGCGTTGGCTACTCTTGAGAGAGTTTGGCCGGGATAGGACCTATCCTTTTTCATGGGGAGTGGAGAAGGAGGAGGAATGGAAGGATGCTCACACCATGGGGAAGAGAGGAGCATGGGTGCATTATGATGAGATAGCATTCTTCTTACCACCCATTATGTCATAATCACATATTTGGTATGGTGGGAGTATGGAGGAGCAACAAAAATTCTTGTTGCTCAGATTATATTCAGATGTTGCAGGACCAAGAGGAGGCACTAGCATAGTGCAAAGGGGTTGCTCCTTGGCCTTAGATGCCCAAGCAGTAACTTTTTCATGGGAGGGACTCTATATGTGAAACAACATGATGAGTAGAGTCTTTGACAAGATCCATGTCAAATAATTGAGCTTTGAGATGACAGTGGCCCTACTCCACAGGCCAGCAGCGTTGTCACTTCAGAGTTGGGATTACTTGTTGAAGTGTTTCCAAAACCACTTCACAAGTGATGTACCTTGGAGGCATGTAAAAGATGAGGTTGAGGGAGTAATGGATGGCAACATTCCTTACTATATATTAATCTTCTTGGCTTGGGCCCACAAGCACAAGGAGGGAAACCTACATGCAGCATTTATGGATTCTCCTTTCATGCATTCTTATGCATACTATTTTTTGATGGAGGAGTCCACTTGGGAGGGCATCCTAATGGATGTATATCATCATATGGATAGATGCATAGCCCGAGAGATGATGATATGGTTGGCACAACCACTTCCCTACTCTGTTGCAGTAAGGGAGATTTTTCATTTGGGCCATGTCAGCTCAAAGACAGGAGTACATGATGAGGGAGGTAACTATTTGCTTTATGTTTTGCACTCTCTTATCTTTTTGAGTAGCATATCATATCAAGGAGGATATTTCCTTCTTGCACATTATTTTTTTTTGTACTTATGGTCTATTGCAGCAATTATGATGGCCATCTTATTGTTGGATTGTGGAGGAAAGCCACAGGATTTCCGGTGTGCACCATTGGCACCCAATTATGTTTTCATGATCTCATCTTGCAGGATGAATGTGGCAGCAAAAAAGTGGCTGAAAGGACACTTGTTGCACTATATATTTTGGCAGGTCAATGATGCCCTGCATTGGTTCCATGTGTGGAGCTATGTTTCACCTCCTTGCTCTCACAGGTTTATGCTTCTATATTCTACTAGTAGAACGCTGGACATGGGAAGCATCATTGGAAGAATGGCACAAGAGTTGAGGATGCCCATAGGGAGTGTGGTTTCCCATACTTCTCACATTGCATGTTTCAGAAAAACAAATGGGCCAGCCTTGATTTCCATGTTACACCATTTGCTTTCGAATGGGAGGAGCCATTTGGAGAGCTTGAGATTTTTGGGGAGGCACCCCATGGGTGTTGGATTGGATGAGATGGCTTGGGTTTCACTTGAGGACCATTATGTTTCAGCCATATATCAGCAGTAGCCCCATATATTTTATGAGGAGGGAGAGACACATTGGGAGGTTGTGTCCTTTGGAGGGGAAGACCTCCACACTTTTTGTAGCACATGCTCTAAGGGGAATATGGAAGATGATATGGTCACCATGATAAGAAAGTTGTTTCTCCATGAGGTGAACCATATGATTGATGGGATGCCATATGATGATGACTTCCAACTCATCACATATGAGATGATTTGGGCCAACTTGATTTGCAGCGCTAAAGGAGAGATCCTTGGAGATCTAAAATTCATCTTGCCACTTGAGGGAAACACTATTTCAGCCCAAATTCAGCTTTCACTCCACACTTATCACAAGTGGAGAAGGGGACATTGTGGGGTAGGCTATAGATCTTACCATGATCAAATTTTTAGCCCACCTATTCTACATGGACTCAAGGTGGAGGATAATTTTCCGGAGTTGCCTAGTTGGAAGGTGACTCATTTTGCATGGTTGATTTCTTGGGGATGGAGGATACACATGGGAAGAATGTCTCCCAACACCTTTAATAATCTATGCCATGGGAGGACCTCTAGACAACACTTTTCCACTCTCTTGAGCACCTCACTTTTTCATGATGATGGCTTGGTAGCTAATCTACATGCCGAGGAGAAGCAATGTGGGAGCTTTATTGATGAGATAGCATCCTATTTCTTGTTGGAGATCATCATACATGGGTGTTGCAGCAGAGGAGAATAAGAATCAGTCTACCCTTGCACGTGCTTGAGGACAAGCAATCTTTGGGAGGGGAGGACTATAATGTTCCAAAAATTTCATTAAGTTAATTGGAACATTAATTTTTCTTTCCTTTTTTATAAATAGAATAAAATGGGAAAGGGGGCCCATGAAGAAGCATAATAAAAACTCCAAATGTGCAAAGGGGGTCACTTAAGTGGCTTATTGTTCATATCCTAGTGTGAAAAGGGGAAAATATAAGAAGACTAGGTCCAATTTGACCAAGTCAAACAACGCTACATGGAGGGAGTGAGTCACCTGGTGGGAAAATGCAGATTTCATAGGAAAGATATTATTGGATGAGAGAAACCATAATGGGTGGGGTCCATGAAAAGGAAGCCTTCTCTTGACATAAAAGGGGAAAGGAGAGCCATTGCTCATTATGTTGAAGAATTCAAATTTGCTCCGCTCTCTCCAATTGTGCAATTGGGATAGCTTGTGCTGCTTAGCACAAGGGAGATTTTTGTTTAGAAATTTCCTCTCCTTCATTGGGAAGCTTTGGAGGACCTGTACTTCATTATCCTCACATACAAGCTTGTGTCCAAGGTGACTATCTTCAGCTACAACATTTTCCAGCTTGGCAGAAACGTTGAGTTGCTGGGGTTGTAGTGAGGAATTCATTATCACCCACTTCCGAAGCAATTTTTGCAGAGGAGGAGCTCATTCTTTCTATGGGAGATCGGTGAGGAAGATACCAGAGCTTCATTGTAGATTTTGGCATTGGGCCATATATTTCATCTCATCCCCAGCATTGTCTCTTCATCATACTGTGTTATTTTTAGAGGGCACTTGCAGGAGGGATTCACACTGTGGATTGGAGGGTGTAATCTTCAGTGAAGGGAGCAGGAGGTTCCTACATTTTTTGTGGCATTCCCATCCTTCTCCATTTTTGTATTGTATTTTAGTTTCTGCTGCTACTCAAGAACTCCGTCATTTTTCCATTTTGTGTATTTTGGCCAATCCCCTAGGGGATTATGATAGTATTGTTTTCTGGGGTTGAGATATTTCTCCCCCATCTTATTTGATCCTATTATTGCTATATCATTGTATTTATATCAATTTACAGTCATTCCTCACTATAGACTGTGCAGTCATAGCTATTGCTGGGTTGTGTAGCTGTGTGCTTTCATTGTTACATGTACATTTGACTTGGGGCTGATTTGGCCTAACTTGAGAGGTCTTTCCTCAATTTATTGTATATCTATTTGCTACTAAAAATAATATAAAGGATATGCACTCTTCTTTCTCCATATGTATTAATATTTCACTGCTGTTTCTTGTAGAAGTTATGTATTGTTGTGGCTCTTTCCTTTGAGAATTGTTTGGGAGATACAGGTTTGGAGAATCTGAATAACCTTCTTAAGGTTATTTATTTGAGCTCATCTTCTGGAAGAGTAATTTATGAAGGGTGAAAAAATGGATCCAAGTCTCGGTTAAGCTTATTCTCACACTGCCTTCCTTATACAACGTCCTTAAGGACCATTTTCCCAAAATTCCTAAAAGGGATATTACAAAATTCATCTTTGGATGGAATTTCCAAAAAATTTTATGGGTTTTATATAATTCATGTGTTCTAGCCTCTCTGAAAAATCTCGAGGCTAGAGCACATATGATTCTACCAAGATCAACACTCCCTCTTAGCGAGGAATGTGATCTAGTGCTACAACCACCTGAAGCGTCACCCTGACTTCTGCATCATCCTAGTTGCACTACTGATGTCTGGTCATTGTTGCCTATGAACTAATATGCTGCTCTAACTTTGTGATTCATCTGTGTTGTTTTTGACCCTGTTGAACTACTGTCAACTACTGCATTTGCACTACAACTCTGTTGTTTCTACCACTGCAACATCCACAACTCCCTCTCATATGTTTTTGCTGCAACTGAGAGATTTCCATCATACTCAAACAACCGTGTTTAGTCTAGTGCATATGTCAACCGATTTCTAAGTGTTGCTAGCCTCTATAATTTCATTGAAGCCTTTGCGTTGTTGTTGACTCTGCATTGTGTCAACTACACTTTTGCCAACTTTTCTATCTACTGATCAGTTCCTAACGCTACTAACCACTACATCTGTCACTCTGGTACCTGAGTACACCAACTATCACTCGTCCATCCTCTTACTATTGCTATGGGTTCTCGTAGCAATGTATTGATCCAAGAGGTGGACTCCTCAAGGATCCTACCCATATGTATTTCTCTGGGGCTACAAAACCAAATCACCTCACCATCCTTGGAGGTATCTCGTTGATCATGTAAAACTCTTCCTCCAATATTGAGTACAACCTTTCGATCTCTGTGGATGCAACCTGATAATCCTACTACTTCTCCTCGCCCTTCTTCCGAAGAGGACATTGACAACTGAAGTGGCCCATCTCACCACATTGGAAGCACTCGATCTTCGAAATATTCTTCTTTCTTCTACGCTGCTCCTATTGTCCCTTTGATGCAAGGGCTTCATTCTCCTTTTCCTTTACCTCTTCCTTTGTCCCAGTAATGTTTCTTCCTTCTATATTTCTCTTCACCAAGTCCCGCCTCATCTCTTATTATTGGAGATGATCCCACATCTTCTCCCAATCCAAAAAATTTTCTCTGCCAAGAATGCTATGGACGAAAACTTGCCCCTTTTTTTGAGACGTTGTCCAGGGCTAATCTCACAAACTCCATAGGCTGAGGTGTTGACCCTACATATTCAATATAATCCCGGACATCCTGAAGCCTCGTAAGGAAGGGGTTTATGCCCTCCCCCTTCTGCATTATTGTGCATCTCATTTTCTCTTCCAGGTACATCTTCCATTGCTCAGAAGATCCCTGATATAACGTGGACAATGCATCCCAAATTTCTTTGGTTGTTCCCTTTCCTTCTATGTGAGATACAACATGATATCACTCCATCGAGGATAAACCTCTTGGCCTTCACCATTTCTTTCCTAAAATAATTTTTTTGATCCACATCTGTGGGCTCAACTACCACATTGTCGATATAAGTTTTAAGGTCATGCTCATATAGAAGGAAGGAGATCCTTGCCTTCCAAATCACATATTTTGAGGCACCCTCGAACCGATATTGATCACTCAGCCTAGTTGATGCCATCTATCCAAAAAAAATTCGAACAACCTCCTCTCTCCTCCATGCAACTGCTGACTGGATCTAGGCACTCCTTACTAGAGTAAGTAGATCTGCTCCCGGCTACTGCTTCTCTGTAGTGACAAATTGAATTCTTGACTAGGAATTATTTGAGGAAGGAATTCCCTCATTATGTTCTCTTCTTCCCTTTTCTGATGCTTTTCTGCACTAGCATACTGATGCAAAAAACTTCATCCCAGCTGAAGATTTGCTCTGCGTTGAAGCTGCTATGCTGCTCCCTCTGACTCTGATGAATCTCGATCCAAAAAGTTTACACTCTGCCGACTCACTCTGATAAGTAATTTTCCATGAAAATTAGGCCTCCCAACCAATGGACTGTACAACCTATCTAGGGTTTAGAAATGTTTCCTATGTAGTGTTTTCGAACTCTCTCTTCCACCTGCAACTGAGCTCTTCTCTGCTTCACCTGCGCTCGGATACCATGTTAAAATTCCTAAATCAGAATCCCTACTGCAACAACTGATTAAATTTATCCTACTTTTTAATTACTAAACAATCTATTTATGATGTTACACAAAAAAAATTGTCAAAATAAATTCTACTGCAACCTTCACAACATAAAATACTACGAAAACACAATACTGCACATGAAATAAATAAACACACATGCATGTACACTGTTATTTTTGGACAAATGTCCATGGAAAAATCCAAATCAGGAAAATCGGTGTAGAAGCTGAGGGTTTTCTTATTATGTAGTAGTTTTTTGAATAAAAATATTTGGATGCCCAAATTGGCAATCTGATACAGAGAATAAATTGGCAAAGAGGTAGTGAGAAATTATCTCACACTGCCATTGATGATCTGACACTAATATAGGATTTGGATGGATTTCCCCATATTGCCTCTGCGAAGTCACTGCGTCACAGCCTCTAAGAACTGTGTCACCCTTATATTTGATCATTTGCTGACTAGAAACTTAGATCCCTGGCCCTCGGAATTTCCCAAAAGGATTTTTGGGTTTTGGAGAATGCATCTGTTCTAGACTCTCTACAAAATATCGAGGCTAGATCACATACGATGCTACAAAAATCAACAATTATCTTCTTATAATTAACACATTCAATAATATTCTACATGGGAGTTATCCATCCAAATCTACTAACATTTGGAGATTAAAACAATGGTGAGAGTGAAAAATATGCTACAACAAATTCCAATAGTAACTATCTCCCATGTAAGAAGGAAAGTCAACCAGATAGAAAATATACTAACCAATTAAGGAGGCTCCATGGGAGATATATATTTGGGTTCTTTATGACTATATTTTCACCACGAATTTCTCAAATCTTGTTGCATGGAGATAACTCAGTGAGACATACATTCCCCCATGGTGGTTGTATCAAGCCAACAATAATTTGGAGGATGGTATGTTAGACAGAAAATGTAAGGGAGAGGATAACACCCTCCACATGGAATATGTCTTGCCTAGATTATTATTATGGTGTAGCCACCAAAACCAAAGCCTCCACATTCAAAACCACTTTAGGGAGAGAATAACCAAGTCAATTTTATGGAGGGAAAAAACATAGGACCAGAGGAGCACTGGCTCATCATTTTCGTAGTTGGTATAAACTCTAGGCACATTAATGGCTAAAGAGTATGGGAGAGAATTATAAATACTACATAGAAAAAAATGAGAGTAAAGGACTCCTTGAGGGTGTCGAACCACTATTAGTTGGATAGCTTTTATACTAGGTGCTCTCACAGTGTTTATTGTTGTTTCCCTTTTGCATGCCATTTCCTAATTATGATAATGGCTCTTCTCTGAGCATTCTCTCTCTCTCTCTCATCTCGATCCTTTGGTCTCCTTACATGCTTGTGGAGGATGTCTCGTAAATTAATTTTTGTTTTCTAGGCTATATTATTGGCTTTGTGTTTAAATCTTCTCCCTTGACTCTACTTTACTTGTTCCTAGACTCCCTTATGGTTTGGACCTTTAAACCTTTGGCACTTTTTCGTTCTTAATGATCCACCCTACTCTCTTTGGTCTCGGTTGTTTATGGGACTCTCAATTTTCTCTTTTCTACTTTGTACATCTCTTATTCTCCTACAAGTGGGAGTGCTTTATTTCGACTCTTGAGGCCTTTTCCTTCTTTTTCTCTTTGTCTATGAGAGAGATTAGTTCTTCTATCTATTTGTAGTCTAACATTACTTTTATGGTGGTATTCTAGGAGGTTCCCTCTTAATAACTCCTCTCTTTCATTTTCATATTTGTTTGTTTCTCTTGCTCCTATCCAAGGATTCCTTGTTGCCTCTGGTAAGAATTATGTTGCATTTATTTCAATTCAATCCTATGACTAGATGTATAGGTGGATGAAATTGTAGAGGACATCATGATGGCTTAGGGACCTCCACATATAAAGCTCAATTGTTGTTGAAATCTCTACCAGGATATATCATAGCAATCCCCCCCCCTAAGAAATTGAAAAGGCAAAGGAATACACCTAGGTAGAGTGAATGTTTGTATCGAATGAAGAAATAATTGCATAGGTGGGAAATTGGATTCCATACACAAGGACTCTAAGAACATGAACCATTAAATACATGCATGCAATTTATATGATTAAAACCATAACGGGAAGAGTTTTAGTGGAGTGATCTATAGAGAAACAATAAATTATTCTCATATTTGGATGCCTCAAAGGCATATGAGGAAGTTGGATCATAAGGTGACAAATATGACTTGTGCCTTGTTGAATTAAGAGTTTACTAACTTAGAGGAAGACATCAGTCCACCTGTAACCATTTAGGTGGATACCCCTTGAATTATCATGTTGTTCCTACTATGTTTAGTTTATTTTTGAGTCCAAGATTGATAATATTATAAAAATAATTTTAATTTATCAATATAAGATGTTCCAAATATCTATTGTTAAAATAATCAATCTCCATATTTATTTTTAAAATTGTAATTGCACGAGAGGCTACAACCCAGTATGGGGGTAGATCTCAGGTAAATATGTAAATGTAAATGTAATGTTTAACATTTAAGATTTTTAATCTAATGTCATCCCTATTTAAAAATCAATCTAATTATTATTATGTATAAACACAATATAAATTTAAAATATAAAGAGGTTTAAGAACAATAAAAAAAAAATGTATGATAAATAAATAAAAATATAAATAAAATAAAAGTATGGTAAATAAATAAAACCTATTTTTATATTTACTCCATAAAACTCTTTATATTTACGAAAACTCAAAAACAAATTTTTATCTAGGTGAAGCCTATGGGCCAAATAACATTTTAATACTGTGTGCCAAATACCATATTTGTAAAAGATGTATGGTAAATAAATAAATATAAAAAAGATATAAAGAGTTATGGTAAACAAATAAAAAAATATCAAATAGGATTATAAACCAACATCTAATTATATATCAAGCCTATGGGCCAAATACCATGGTATTTAAAAGAGGTACATGGTAGATAAATAAAATATAAATAAACAAGAGATATGAAAAATAAATAAAACCTCTTTTATTATTTACTCCATAATGACCTCTTTATATTTACACACACTCAAAAAAGAGGTTTTATTTAGGTGAAGCCTATGAGCCAAATGCCATGGGAAAAATATTATTATTACCATGCAATTTTTTTTTAATTAACCCTAATATTAATATTAAAAGATTATTATTATTATTATTATTAAATCTAATATTCATATTAATATATTATAATATTGATATTATTAAATTTAATAAATTTGGATTAATACAATATTAAATTTGTTATATGATAATATATATTAATATATCATGATATATATTAACTCTAGATATATATGGGAGGGAAGAACAAAGACATAGAGTGATAGAGGTGGAGAGATACTGGGAGTCACAAGGGAGAGATAGAGATAAACTAAAGGAGAGGGGAGAGAAGGAATGAAGAGAGAGAGGGAGAGGGAGACACAATGATGGAAGAGGGAGAGAGAGAAGGATAGAGGGAGGGATATAATGAGAGGATTTGAGGGTAGAGAGAGAGAGAGAGAGAGGTGGGCGGGAGGGGGGGGAAGAGAGAGAGGTGGGCGGGAGGGGGGGGAGAGAGGGAGGGATAGAGAGATGGAGTTGGAGGGGGAAAGAAGGAGGGAAGAAGAAATACATAGAGAATGAGAAGTGGAGAGAGAGAGGGAGTGACAAGGGAGAGATAGAGAGAGTGTGTGTATGTTTAGGGGTGATATAAAGAGACAAATAAAGATAAATGGAGAGAAGGGGGGAAATAAGGAGAGAGAAGGAGAGAGGGAGGGATATAGTAACATAGTTGGAGAGATATATAGATAGAGAGAGTGAGTGATGGGGGAAGAGAAAGGGAGAGAGAGGATGAGAGTGATGGGGGAAGAGAGAGGATTGGAGAGAGAGAGAGAGAGAGAGAGAGAGAGAGAGAGAGAGAGATTGAAGGGGGAAGAGAAAGTGAGGTAGGAGAGAAAGGGAGAGAGGAGGAGAGTGATGGTGGAAGAGAGAATATTGGAGAGAGAGAGAGAGAGAGAGAGAGAGAGAGAGAGAGGGTGATGGAGGAAGAGAGAGGGAGGTATGATAGAAAGAGAGAGAGAGGAATGACGAGAGAGAGGAGGAGAGAGGGAGGAAAGAAGAAATACATAGAGAGTGAGAAGTGGAGAAAGAGAGGTAGTGACAAGGGAGAGATGGAGAGAGATTGTGTATGTTTGGGGGTGAGATAAAGAGACACAAAAGGATATATGGAGAGAAGGGGGGAGAGAAGGAGAGAGGGAGGGATATAGTAACACATTTGGAGGGTGAACACACAGAGAGAGAGGTGGGAGAGAAAGGGAGAGAGAGGAAGGAAGAGAGAGGACATGAGAGAGTGGAGAGAGGGAGAGAAAGAGAGATGAAGTTGGAAGGGGAGGTATAGAGAGAAAGGTGGGGAGAGACGGAGAGAGGAAAATAAGAGGAAAGAGAGAGAAGCGGGGGAGAGCGAGAGAAAGGGAAGAGAGAGAGAGAGAGAGAGAGAGAGAGATAAATAGATAGATTGGAGAAAGAGAGTGTATGTTTGGGGCTGATATAGAGATAAAAAGGGAGATAGAGATACTAATGGAAGGTGAATAAAGGTGGAGAAAGAGAGGTAGTGATAAGGAATATGGAGAAAGAGAGAGAGAGGACAACAAGAGGAAAGAGAGAAAATCCTGTGAGAGTGAGAGAAGCGGAAGAGAGAGAGAGGGGGGGGGGGGAGAGGAGGAGGGAGGGATAGATAGATATATTGGGGAATGAGAGTGTATGTTTTGGGGGTGATATAGAGAGATAGAGGGAAATAGAGATATTGATGGAAGGTGAAGAGAGGGAAGAAGAGATAGATGGAGTGAGGAAGGGAGAGATAGAGATATTGAAAAATATGGAGTGAGGGAGTGTGTGTTTGGGGAGTAATATAGAGATATAAAGAAGGAGGAATAAATGGAGATATAGATATAGATGGAGGGGGGAGAGAGGAAATAATATTTATTACAATAGATACATTGATTTAAGTGTAGATGGTGATTTATAATCCTATTTGATTGCTTGCACTAGATGCATTGATTTTAGTGTAGGTGTTGATTTCTAATGATATTTGATTGCTTGCACTAGATACATTGAATTCAATTTATATTATTTCTAATCCTATTTGATTTATTGCACTAAATGCATTGATTTCAGTGTAGATGGTGATTTCTAATCCTATTTGATTGTTTGAATTAGATGCATTGATATTAGTGTAGATGTTGATTTCTAATTATATTTGATTGCTTGCACTAGATGCATTGATTTCAGTGTAGATGATTTCTAATCCTATTTGATTGCTTGCACTAAATGCATTCATTCCAGTGTAGATGATGATTTCTAATCCTTTTTTATTGCTTGCACTAAATGCATTGATATAAGTGTAGATGTTGGTTTCTAACCCTATTTGATTTATTACACTAAATGCATTGATTTCAGTGTAGATGGTGATTTCTAACCCTATTTGATTTCTTGCATTAGATGCATTGATTTCAATGTAGATTTTGATTTCTAATTATTTTTTGTTGTTTGAACTAGATGCATTGATTTCAATGTAGATGATTTCTAATCCTATTTTATTACTTGCACTAAATGCATTGATTTCACTGTAGATGGTGATTTCTAATCCTTTTTCATTGCTTGCACTAAATGCATTGATTTAATTGTAGATTTTAGTTTCTAATCCTATTTTCTTACTTGCACTAAATGCATTGATTTGAGTGTAGATGTTGATTTCTAATCCTATTGATTGCTTGCATCAAATGCATTTATTTCAGCGTATAATTTGTTTTCTAATATTATTTAATTGCTTGCATTGGATGCATTGATTTCATTGTAGATGTTGATTTTTGATTTGATGTAATTGGATGTATGATGGTACATTAATCTTAAAGTGATTGGATTAACAATACACATTGATTTTAGTGTAATATTGGCAATGTACATTGATTTTTGTGTTATAGTAATTTAACCTGTTAATATTGGAGAGCAAGAGAGACAAGGGATGATGTTTACTACACAAGGCTAAGCTAAAGATTAACTTACGATTTCAATTGTCATAAGATTAGCTTACGATTTCAATTGTCATTTTCATATAATCGATTTGAGAAGATGAAAAAATAATAAGGGTGACAATAAGAATAGTAGAAGAAAATATTTTGAGAATGATCACAATGAAGGCTATTGTAATTGACTACATTCTTATTATTCACATTTTCTATCCTTCAACGCTATTACATTGTCACTTTGCATTAAAAAAAAATATTTCATCATTTTTCATCGTTAAAGTTATTAACAATATTTATCATCTCAAAAAACTAAGGTAAATAAGAAAATTTAAAATTAAACTAGATTTATTTAGCATATTTAAAATGATTATATTAATATTAGATTTATTTACATATTATTGATAAAATTAATCATATCTTCGATATATTTCCCTTAGTGGCACACGATTGAAACCAACTTAGATCTTTCTTAACTCCAGATCTATCAAATGTTGAGAGGGATCAAATCTATCGAGGTGTAAACATTTCCTCAAATTTTACACTCAAAAAAGAAGTTTGCACCTTGAAAGATTTAATCCCTCTCAACACTTGATTGATCTAAAATTAAGATGAATCTATGCTCGTTTAATTAAATACATCCTCCATACTTCATGTTTATTTTCCAAAATATACTTTAACCATATTTATTTTTAAAGTTGTAATTTAAATAAAAACATCTCCTGCTTCATGTTTATTTTTTTAAATATACTTTAATTATGTGCAAAGAATAAGATAATCGAAAATCTATTATAAAGGTAATTCTCATTCGTTAATATACTTGTAAGATAATTTTGATTCATTAATATAAACTTTTCTAACATGCTTCTTTGTAAAATCAACCATTCCCAAAAAACACCTCATATTTCACACTTTAAAATTCTGAAAACAAATACTGAAAAATAGTGTTAAAATTTTTAAGGTGATTATGTTTCTCTCTTCATAGCCATAGCCAAATACATTTGTATTTCTATAATTTGTTTCTCCGCTTTTGTTTTATTTCTTAGGATATTGAACTTGTTAAATTTAAAAATCAATAATTAAAGTATGAATTTTTATTTATATATTTAATTTTGACTATTATAATATGAATATTTGTTTTTAATTTTCATAAATTATTTTATTTGCAATATTGGTAATTTGAATATTTATTTTTATTTTTATTTTTTTATAAAAAAAATTATTACTAAAAATGTTAGAATTAATGGAGAAATCTATTAATGTTTGGTTAGGATTGATATTATTTAGAGAGTGATTCAAACCACGAGTTAATGTGTAAACTTATATGTACGAGAATTTGATTGAATGAATGAAAAAATGTGTGTTGAATTCTTAGGCATTCTCAAGATGACTCACTTGGAGAGCCTCTTGTTTTATGTCATAGCCATCACCAAATACATTTGCATTTCTATATTTTTTTTCTCTTCTTTTGTTTTATTTCTTAGGATATTGAACTTGTTAAATTTAAAAATAAATAATTAAAGTATGATTTTTTATTTATATATTTTAATTTTGACCATTATAATATGAATATTTGTTTATAAATTTCACAAATTATTTTATTTGCAATAATGGTAATTTAGATGTTTATTTGCAATTTTCACTTTTTGACAAACATTTTTATTAGGGAAAAACTTAATGTATGAAAAAAATAAATTTATAAATATTTTACATTTTTATAAATTTAAATTGATATTTTTTAACATTCTTATGGATAAACAAAGCAAATAATAAAATTAAAATATTCATGATTGATTAGTGTTGAAATTGTTATTAATTTTTTTAGCATAAATATTTTTATAATAAAAAAAAATTGATATATGAATAAACTCAAAATGAAGTGCAATGTTTTTTATTGGGTTGACGAGCCAAGTGACAAGGGAAGTTGGGGGGTGCCCGCCACCCTGTCGCCTTACACAACATTAATGGGGGTGGCGTGGTCTACCCACTCCATGTAGTGCATGCAAATTACTTAACTCCATTCTCTTATGATGGACAACCTTCATCCATCCATTTGTCTTGTGCATCGAATAATTGATGTCCGATATTTATGTTAGATCTATTCACCCTCCCCACCACTAGTGGGACTATTGTCTCAACAATTCGCCAGTTCTAAACTAGTGATAAGAAGAAACTCAACTATTAATGGTGTGAACTTTTCTTTTTCTCTGCATCTAGATCGCCTGCCTCTGGTTTTAAAGCGCCAATGTCCTAGACATGCATGCAATTCATGTTACTCCCTAAGTCTCGAAGGAATATCAGCTCGAATACGGAGGTGGATGCAAGTCCTGTAACAGATTCAGGGTATATTGTGCTTCCATGCCATGAATCGTTGCAAGGTCTTTTGCAGCTGAGGCTATTTACTACTGGAAACACCACCTTATTTTCTATGTTTGAGACTATGTTGGCTTTGGTGATGAGGGATAACGGTTGCAATTTTTAACCTTATCCTTCCTTTCCTACTATTTATTGCTATGGTTTTGAGTCATGTTGGTCTAATCCAAAGATATTTTAGTTTAATTCTTTATGGGATGCACCCAGGCTAACTCTCTAGTGTACACTAGTTCAAGGGGGTTCTTGTCTAGAAGTGGTTTTCTATGTTCCTGATAATGAGACTTTTCTTTCCTACAAGTTTGGGCCACCCTGTCTCCTCTACTCCTCTGGGCTTGTTTTTGGTATTGGTTTGGTTAATATCCTTCTTCTTCGCTTGTGTCCGGTGTGTGACATTTGTCTTACTCTGCTCCTTTCATATTGTAGGAGCATGCCTCGACAAGTCATGCATAGTCGCATGGGTGGTGGGGGTAGAGGCCAATAGTGTTGTCCGTGAACCTAGGCACATGATTTGGAAGCCACAACCATTTTTCACTTTGTCATTCCTCTGAATATTTGTGAATAAATTCACTATTCAAAAACCTACGTTACCAATGACCACCAGGCATACTCATACTTTGGGATCATGGAGGAAGTAGATAAGTAGCTTCTTGGCCCTGGGCATGCTAAGGGAAGAAGGAACCGATATTTGAACTCTATCAAGGCTTCATTGGAAGTTGAAGGCTCTTTTAGGCAAAGTCAAAAATGAGAAGAAAAAATATTAGAATGACATTATTTCTTCCTTGAATGAGATAAAAAGGGTGCAATGTCATCAATGCTCTTATTTGGCTAGCTTGTATGCTCATCTGGCTCATGTGGAAAGTCATCTTCAATGTGAAATTAATCCTGTTGAGTAGGTAATAATGCACATGATCCTACTTCAGTGACCTCATGTAACATCCATAGACCCACACCTTTACCTTTTTTCATTCATGAAAAATATAATTAATTTAATGGAATTAGCTTTCAAGAAGTAGTTGGGTTTTTCGATGGTTATAACCACCGTGGGAGTCGCAATGGGAAGACACAGTTATTAGGGAAAGAAACGTGGTGCAGTGGAAGAGGAGGAGGCCCATCGTTATGCCAAAAACCCCAAACAAGCTTGAGCCTTCCATACGAAGGTGGAAATATTGTGGATCAAAAAACATAATTTTTTCCGAGGTATCAGTGTGGAGCGATAACGAATCGTTCTTCGTGCGAGGGTGTTTTGCAGCTGGTGTTTTATTTTTTTATTTGGTTCCACCACGCATTCACATGACCATTTCCCTGTGAGAATCCAAATTGGATCGGATCAAATTTCATTGACTTACCTTGGATTGTTACAGCGGAAGCCTTGGATCGGAAGACCTAGATCGTAAGCCTTAGATTCGATAGACGCTTGTAAAGCTTGTTCACTACCAGAATTCATGATCTCTCAAGATGTTTGATTGATGAGTAGAAGCAACATGGAGTGATAAGGAGCAGAACTGGAGAACGTATCTGAATGGAGGGATCGAGATTTCCAAATAGATAAATGCTTTCGTTCAGTGCCCTATTTTATCGATGGTGACAGTGGTCACAACGATTGTTGCGTAACTTTGTTGTCTTTCCACAACGCAGGCAATGGATATTTCATTAACATTGCCACTAAGTTTCATGCGCATGGCCACTGAGGAGTCGTTGTAGGAGAGCTTGCACAAACAATTTCTAGAAATTAAAGATAAGTACTTTGTTAATTTTTACTGAAAGGATTTAAAATAATTATGCCCAAGATCAAATAATTTGTCTTGAGAATTATTTCATATGCATTTTTACTCATGGAAAATGATAAGAACAAGGCTATAAATATTTGTTTTGGTGATATATATATATATATATATATATATATATGACGTTTCTTGGGAAAAGATTATGGGAAAATAATAAAGAATAAGTATTATTTTTGCTCATCTTTCTTGGGATGAGTTACATATAAAGAAAAAGGTATTTCATTAGTCTATTGGGATGTGACTGAAACAAATTCACTATTGATTATTTACCGGACTTATTTTCTAATCTCATTATAAACAAGTTTTATTCCCATATCAAGATGAAATAAATATATGAGAAAATATTTCATGGGAAGATTTAATAAGTTGGGATTTCCCTTTTTTGAGGTGAAATGGGTAATTGTAGTTAAATATAATATCCTATGGAATTACCTTCTAAAAATTATACACATAAATAACATAAGTTATAGGATTGCCTTCCACTTTCTTGAAAAGGGTAACCTCTTGAAAATATTGCATGGCTAGTTCTTGTCTTAGGTGTATAAAAGGTTAAATTAACCTTGTACGGTTTCCTAGTTTTGTGCATACACTAGTACAAAATGGTTAATTAGTTACTAAAAAAATGACTAAAATTTGCATATAAATGACTATTTTTCGGTCAGTGACCAATAGTAGCTAATTTACAGTATCTTATAACACGACCAACTTTTAGTAATTTTTAGCTTAGTCATTAATTAGTTGTCTCAATTTTGTTGTCTAGTAGTATATTTAGTCATTGATTTAGTCATTAACGGTCACAATTAATGACCAAATATACAACAAAATATATTACTAAATGATCACCCAAGAAAACCAATTAATGACCAAAGAAATATTACCAAAATGTTGGTCATGTTATAAGATACTGTAAATTAGCTACTAATGGTCATACATATGCACATTTTAGTCATCGTTTGAAACCAATTAATGACCAAAGAAATATGACTATATTTTAGTCGTGTTATAAGATACAATAAATTAGCTACTAATAGTTGTATATATGCAAAATTTAGTCGTCATTTGTAATCACAAATTTATCATTTGCAGTATTCATTTATATTTTTTTGGTAGTTTCATATTCATTATATACATGACTACTTTAGTAGTTTATATTCATTTCATTCACTTTCATTAACAATCGTTATAAACAACTAATTTATTAGTATATTCATTTTATTTGCGTTCATCATTAATAAACATAAACTACCTATTTAGTAGTTTTAGATTAATTTTATGTGTTTATTATTAATCAACATAAATTAATTAGTATGAGCTTGCAACTAAATTTAAAAAAAAAATGTAAATGTTTATCTAATATGAAAACAAAAAGTTGCATATGTTAATTACAATACTAAGTAATATCAAGTGTGACTATAAATAATTCCAACCACATAAATTACATTATATAAAATATCAAATATTACAATATGAGTTTCCAACTTAATATTGGTTGGAGTACAATTACACATGAAATATTGTTTCATCGTTTCAAAACATTATCATTATGTTGCCAAGACATTGCAAGTGAATTCACAAACTCTGAAGACTTGATCATCAGTCTCTATGTGTGTGTCTTATGTGAGATATTGGCTCTACAGGTAACACTAGACCAATTCTCTTCTCTCTCTCTTTAATTTGCATTTTGTCGCTGTAGTGTTATTGTTCTCCTCTTTCTTCAATACCTGCTTCTTACCATCAATAATGAGTTCCTTTGAATCTGCAAAAAAAGAAAAAGAAAAATTGTTCAGTATAAGACATGAAAGTTGATGAACACTACAATATAAACTAAAGTAGACCATAAAGGATTTATACGATATATACCTCAACATAAGAAATATTATTAATGTCGTTTTTCCCCATAAAAGCAAGAAACTCAAACAAATTTTCTTCAATTGGGCAATAGTGGCCACTATCTGGCCAAATGACATGTATAAAAAAAGCAAATAAAATGTCACCATAGAATATATTTGGCACCTACTGTGTTCTCAGTGTACAACATTTGTTGACGAAATATTATCTTCAACACAAGTAATAAATGCAAATAAAAGCACACATTTCTATCCCAATATTTTGAATTCCCATGCTTATGGTACATTGTAATTTTTATTTTATCCAACATAATCAAACTGTTGAGATTGCAACAAGATTATGAGCTTAGTGGAAAGAAGTCGCCTTCACTAAGTGGGCCCGCAGGCTATTTTTGGTGCAAAGTCTATTTTTAGACATGTCGATCATATTCTATGAGTTGCAGGATGCTATTTGTGGATGGTTGGTCAGGTTGGAAAAATAGATGGACTTCTATTTTTATACATATTGGGCAGAATCTATTTTTAGATTGCCAGTCTAAAAATAGATATGTCGAATATTATTAGCTCTTAATAATATTTGGACTATAAACATTATCTTATTCTCTTGGAGCACTTCAGTTAAGTGCACAGATGTGGCACAGGATCTGACAGAAGGAATTACGATATTCCTGAGGGTTAAGTGGAGCTATTGCATGGAGACTTCAGTTAGAATTCATGTGAGAGAGTTTGGTGGAGTTGATTGAGGAAGTTAATGGAGTTGTGTTTAGTTTAACTGAGTTAAACATAGTTGAGCTAGTTGTATCTAGTCTAACTAATTGATACACTAGTAAGAGTGGTGTGAATTAATTATTAATTAATTCAATAATTATTAACTCATTAATCAACAGAAGAATACATCATTTAACTACAGTGCATGGATAGTTTCAGTGGAGACCAGTGGAGAGGTAGGTGAAAGAGCAGTGTGACTATCAGTTGTGACTATACTGGTGCATGAGTTTGCACCACACATTGATGGAGATGCCAATGAGGATTGCACAGTACAAGCCAGGTGGTTCGAAGTTAATTATGAGCCATTCTTCAACAAGGATTGCACAGTAGAGGCAGGCTAGCAGGTGGCAAAGATTGGAGCATGTGTTTTGCTAAATCAAACCTGATTAGTGTGTAGAAATTGGAGATTGTACTGAGAGCTTGTGAGGAGCTTTGTATGATGATTTTTACATGATCTCTATGAAATATAATATATAGATAGTTGAGGGTTTTCAGCTTTAAGCTATCCCATAAAATACTGTGTTCATATGTGTGAATGTTTGTGGTTTTAATGTGTGCATGCAATTGATTTTATTTCCGCAATTAATGATCAATGGTAGAAGGGATTTTGTATTGTGCATGAAGTCAAATAGTGTATGATCAGGAGAGTCTCGGATGTATAACATATCATTTATATAATTTCTACATGGTATCAGAGCATTATTGATCATTGGAGCAATTGCAAAGCATTGAAGCGGTTGAGTTTTGTGCTGGTGGAATTCGAATTTGCAGCAGTGTTTTCTTGGTGTCGAAGTTGAGATGTCTTTCAACGGATTGCGATTGGAGTATGCCCCTGAGGGCAGCTCGAATTATATTTCATGGAAGGACAGGATGGAGGTAGTGCTGGATGCAATGGGTTGAAGGAGTTCATAGATGTAGAAATTCCAAAACCTGCTTCTAGCGATGCTGCCGCACTTGACGCATGACAAAAGAAGACAACAAAGTGTCGAAGAATTATGTTGGAAGCTGTAAAGGATCACATAGTGTCTAGCCTTCATGGTAAGGCTTCTCTATTCTTGATGTGGAAAGCATTGACAGAATTATTCCAAATCAAGAGCAACCAGAGGAAGTTGGCGCTCAAGGATAAACTCAGGAACATAAAAATGGAGAAAGGCGACAGTATACCCAAGTACCTCATGAAGTTTGTCCAATGCAGGGATGAGCTGGGAAGTGTGGGGGTTACTGTTGATGATGAGGAATTGGTGAGTTTGGCTCTCCTTGGGCTTCCGAATAGTTGGCATTCCTATCAAGACTCTGTCAATGGTCGAGAGAAATTACCAGGATGGGAGCGAATTTGGTTGGATCTTTTGCAAGAGGAGATAAGGCGGAGTACCAGGGACGGATCTTCATCGAAGAGTGCAGATGAAGAAAATTTCACTTTGGCTACCAAAGCAAGGAAGGGGAAGAGCAAGAAGAATGCTTCTCAATCTGGTGCGAAAGGCAAGAAGCAGGACATGTCCAAGGTGAAGTGCTTTCACTGTCACCAACATGGACATTACGCCACTAATTGTCCATAGAAGAAGAAAAATATGCAGGCTGCTGGATCTGCAGCTGGAGAGGACTTAGCCTTGCAGTTTGAGCTGGATTTTTCACTGATCGCATGCTTGGTCTCAAGTATGATGGGTTTAGTGTGTTTTCTTGACAGTGGTGCGTCTTTTCATATGACCGGAGATAAAGATTTGTTTACTGATCTGGATGAGAAAGATCTTGGAGTGCACATCGAGATGGGCGATGATGGTAGATACAGTGCGATCGGTATTGGTAACATTTCCTTTGAGAGGGAGTTTGGTAAACCCTTCGTATTGAAGGAAGTGATGCATGTTCCAGTATTGAAGAAGAATCTGATCTCGGTGGCCATGTTAGAAGAAAAGGGATATGATGTTGTCTTTAGCAAGGGAAAGGCTTTCCTGCATAGTAAGGCAACTAGTGAAACCCAGAGGATAGGGGTTCGAGTTAAGAACCTTTATCAATTGCAGGTAGATGGCTGCGTAGCAATGGCAGGCAAGTTAGAAGGAGTGGTGAGCCGGGATGAGGGCGAGCTATGGCACAAGAGATTGGGCCATCTTCACCATGGTGCTTTGAAAATTTTGCAGCATATTTCTACCGGGCTTCCCAAAGGTACACTTGCGCAATCAGATCAGTGCAAGGGATGTCCTTTGGGAAAATTTGTGAAAGCCACCTTTCACGAGAAGGATAGTTGCGCCACAATGATCCTTGAGAGAATTCACACAGACGTGTGTGGACCTTTCTTAGTAGCTTTGACAACAAAGCACAGGTACTATGTGATATTTGTTGATGATTTTTCTTGTAAGTGCTGGATCTTCTTCATGCAGAAGAAGAGCGAGACATACTCAAAGTTCGGTGAGTTCAAAGCACTGGTTGAGAAAGAATCGGGGAAGCAGGTGAAGGCTCTTAGGAGCGACAATGGTGGTGAATTCATCTCTGGCGAGTTCAAGGAATTTTTCAATGCAGAAGGAATTCGAAGAGAGCTCATAGCACCTCATAACCCACAGCAGAATGGGGTTGTGGAGCGGAAGAACAGAACGAGCATGGGTGTTGCACGGGTGATGTTGCATGATCAGGGCCTTCCCATACACTTGTGGGTTGAGGCATGCAATACTACAGTTTATGTGCAAAACCATTGTCCTCACAGGATACTTGGCATGAGTACACCTGAGGAGGCGTTTTCTAGTAAGAGACCTGATATTTCCCATTTGAGGATTTTTGGTTCACCTATTTACATTCATGTGACGAAGGATGCCAGGAAGAAGCTGGAGCCAACCACAGAGGTTGGGATATTTGTGGGGTACACTTATACACTCCACAACTATCGTGTGTATTTGCCAGACAGTCGCAAGACTGTTGTGCGACGGAATATCAAATTTCATGAGGAGAAAGCCATGGAATGTTTGCTTGAGAGGGAGCCACACTTGCATGCAGATGAGGAGCTATTAGTTCCTAAGGATGAGCCTAAGGATGTGGATCAACCACAAGAGGAGGTTCATGGAGTGGAAGAGACCACTCAAGCAGCGCCAACCATCAGAGGGCGGAAGCGCACTACAGAAGCTGAGCGACTGAATCAGGATGCAGAGAAGATTGTAGGAGCACCTACATCACAGTGCAGTCAGAAATAGTCACCTGACCGGTATACTGGATACATGGCTCTTATGAGCAAGTGTATCGTGACAGAGCCATCCTCTTTCGAGGAAGTTATGGAGGATCCCGCATGGGTAGATGCCATGGTGGAAGAGTATGATTTGATTGTCAGAAACAGTGCATGGGAGATTGTCCCAGGGCCAGAAGGGAAATCAGTGGTAGGTTTGAGATGGATATACAAAGTGAAGCAAGCAGCTGACGGGAGTGTGGAGAAGTACAAGGCAAGATTTTTTGCTCGAGGCTTCTCACAGATTGAGGGGATCGACTATGAGGAAACCTTTGCACCTGTCGCAAGGTATTCTTCCATACAGAGCATCCTAGCTCTCTCAGCGCAGATGGGGTGGCACATTCATTAGATGGATGTGAAGACTGTGTTCCTCAATGGATTGATTGAGGAGGAGGTGTACATAGAGCAGCCCAAAGGTTTCGAGATATTCAGCAGTGAGTCGCATGTGTGCAGGCTCAAAAGACCGTTGTATGGGTTGAAACAAGCACCTCGTGCTTGGTACACACGGATCGACAGTTACTTTACTGGACTTGGATTCTCCGAGAGTGAGGCGGATCTGAACCTATACCAGATTTTGGTGGAGGGTAAGTTGTTGATCATTGTACTTTATGTAGATGATTTGATACTGACCGGTGATGAACTGTTGATACTCTCATGCAAGGCTGATCTTTCAAAAGAGTTTGAGATGAAGGACTTGGGCCTTCTTCATTATTTCCTGGGATTGGAAATTTGGCAGCGCAGTGATGGACTGTTTGTTTCTCAAGGCAAGTATGTCCAAAAGATACTGGAGAAGTTCAACATGCATGGCTGCAAGCCTGTTGATACTCCTCTTCCTAGTGGTTGGAGGAAGGAGGATGCTACATCGGTGGATGTAGTGGATGCCACTGTTTATCGACAGTTGGTGGGGTTGCTCATGTATCTGGTCAATACACGACCCGACATATGCTACACTGATAACCAGCTTTCACAAGCTATGGTTAAGCCTACCAAGCTCTTTTGGAAGGCATGAAATCATGTATTGAGATATCTCAGAGGCACATCGGGATATGTATTATGGTACAGACAGTCAGATGAGGTGAAGCTGTGTGGCTTCACGGATGCAGATTGGGCAGGGAGCCCAACGGACAGAAAGAGCACATCTGGAGGAATTTTCAGTATTGGGTCGACAACAGTTTCTTGGTACAGTAGGAAGTAGATATCTGTGGCACTCAGTTCAGCAGAGGCCGAGTATATGGCAGTGAGTTTGGCTGCATGCGAGGCTATATGGATGAGGAAGATCCTGGTCGGGTTGTTCGGTTCACACTTAGATCCTACTGTGATATATTGTGATAATAAAAGTTGCATCAAACTCTTAGTTAATCCAGTATTTAATGATAGATATAAACACATTGACATCTGGTATCATCATATCAGAGATTGTGTGCAGCGGAAGATCATGTTACTTTCATACATTCCCACAGAGGATCAGGATGCTGATATCTTGATGAAGGCGCTCATTAGGAGCAAATTCGAATACCACAGAGGCAGGATAGGGGTGGAAGATAATCCTTATCTTATTGAGAGGGAGTGTTGAGATTGCAACAAGATGATGAGCTTAGTGGAAAGAAGTCGCCTTCACTAAGTGAGCCCGCAGACTATTTTTGGCGCAAAGTCTATTTTTAGACTATCTATTTTTAGACATGTCAATCATATTCTATGAGTTACAGGATGCTATTTGTGGATGGTTGGTCAAGTTGGAAAAATAGATGTACTTCTATTTTTAGACATATTGGGCAGAATCTGTTTTTAGATTGCCAGTCTAAAAATAGATATGTCGAATATTATTAGCTCTTAATAATATTTGGACTATAAACATTATCTTATTCTCTTGGAGCACTTCAGTTAAGTGCACAGATGTGGCACAGGAGCTGACAGAAGGAATTACACTATTCTTGAGGGTTAAGTGGAGCTATTGCATGGAGACTTCAGTTAGAACTCATGTGAGAGAGTTTGGTGGAGTTGATTGAGGAAGTTAATGGAGTTGTGTTTAGTTTAACTAAGTTAAACATAGTTGAACTAGTTGTATCTAGTCTAACTGATTGATACACTAGTGAGAGTGGTGTGAATTAATTATTAATTAATTCACTAATTATAAAATCATTAATCAACTAAATAATACATCAGTTAACTTCAGTGCATGGACAGTTTCAGTGGAGACCAGTGAAGAGGTAGGTGAAAGAGCAGTGTGACTATTAGTTGTGACTATACTGGTGCATGAGTTTTCACCACACATTGATGGAGATGCCAATGAGGATTGCGCAGTACAAGCTAGGTGGTTCAAAGTTAATTATGAGCCATTCTTCAACATGGATTGCGCAGTAGAGGCAGGCTAGCAGGTGGCAAAGATTGGAGCATGTGTTTTGCTAGATCGGACCTGATTAGTGTGTAGCAATTGGAGACTGTATTGAGAGCTTGTGAGGAGCTTTGTATGATGATTGTTACATGATCTCTATGACATATAATATACATATAGTTGGGGGTTTTCAGCTTTAAGCTTTCCCATAAAATACTGTGTTCATATGTGTGAATGTTTGTGGTTTTAATGTGTGCATGCAATTGATTTTATTTCCGCAATTAATGATCAATGGTAGAAGGGATTTTGTATTGTGCATGAAGTCAAATAGTGTATGATCAGGAGAATCTCGGATGTATAACATATCAGTTATATAATTTCTACATAAACATTACAAAGCTAGCAATTTCTCCTAAGAATGCCTCATTCTCCACTTTTGTAGTTGTTTCATTTCCTCTGGTTATGTTTAAGAAGTAGTCACACTTCAACAATAAAACTTGTTAGTATAAATCTAATGGGTGGAGCAAAGTATTGATGACACAAGATTACAACAAGAAACTAAAAAGAATAAAACAAGACTTTGTAAATTGCGATACTAACCAAAAATATAGCTTCAATATAGCAACCTTCAATTTTCAGCATAGTATTCCAAGGGAAAAATAATCTAATTCCCAAAAGCCAAGAAATTATATCCAGAGAAAAACTAAACATGTTGGCTCCACATTCAAAGGTAAAGTAACTGAGGACTAGATATATTAGATAATTTTTAGAGTGTACGAGTAGCTACTAACACCATTAATAAGAATTTTAAAATAGATCTACCACGTATGAACTCAAATGTGGCAACAAGTTTGATATATGCACTACGGGTGTATATTTAAAAATGATTTGGAATGATATAAGAGTATCAAAATAAACATCACATATATACATATTCACTATCCACTTTTATTCCAAAACAAAATTCAAATAACTGTTATAACTTACCCCAAAAAATATGTCGAAATTTCCATTCATTGTCATGAATACCCCTCACTGTCAATTCCTAGGAAGGTGGTTGCAAAGTGAAATCCTGCAAATAAAACTTAATAGGAGACAAATATGACAAATACCATTACCTTTTTCTCCTTTAAAGAATGCAGGCTTCTCTTAAAAAAGGTGTAAAAGTCTAAGCACTTATCTATTAAATCACAAATAGAACAACAAATATTGGAAAATAATAAATTCAGAAGTGGAGGACAAACTTTTTCCACAACACAACGCAGCACATAAAACCTATCATCGATGCTAGTGTTGCAGTGAACATTTTACAAAAGTATTTATTTGGTTGCTTCCTTGGTGTGTCAATGTTAGAACCAAGATAACAATATTTTTTCTCTTGTTTCATAGTAGCATCAATTTTTAGTTCCCTACACAAATGGAACTAGTACTAAGGAATTTCTCACTAAAATTGGCAATTATGACAAAGCACAAATAATGAAACTAAAAATTTATTACAACATTAAGAGGTTACAATGTCATTTCAGCATATACATCAGCTATTTCCACATATTCCTGGCATTCAATAAGGTGTTTATTAAATTTTAAATCTTGTATAATAACGATATGAAATGCAAAGAACCCACATGCACTGTAATAGTGTGAAGTTGGAAAATTAATTGAGTTGGAAGATTTGGATAATTGGATATATGAGCACCAAACTCATTATTTGTTTAAGCAGCTACCTGAAATCACATTGATTATGATTAGTTACATTACATAACATTAAAATTTCAAAATAATGGGGTCCCATTTTATAATGAAAAGAAGATAAGTATTTATTATTTTCAGTCATTTATATCCAAAATAAGATTGAAAATTAAAAATTAATGAGCAATCACCTCGCCTTCTCACTATGACCCTGTGGAAAATACACAACCTTTCTCCCGACAATAGGTAAGGACACAAGCAGTCTAGCGCAGGCATGACAAAGCTTTGGATTAGGGAATCTCCTTTCCCCTACTTGATGTGACATGAACAAAATAAAATAAAATTGGATATTCCTTTAGAAACCTCTTGACCTTCTAATAGTAAATGTGTAAAGTAATATGATATTATGAATGTAAAATTTGCAATATAAAGGACATTAACTTGAAAAATAGTCCAACTGATAGTATTTTCCATAGAAATTTTTACATTAATTATTTCCTAAGATGTTACAGCTTGAGATGATGAGTTAATTAACATTATTCTCTATGTCAATTGCATCTCAATACACAATGTTAGAATCCAAACAAAGTTCACTGAAAAGAAAAATCATTCTAACTAGAGTAATAGGCGCATTAAAAATCTAAGAAGCGTCATTTTCAATTTTAAGCTCTTAAAAGGATTTAAGTGGCAAGCCATTACATAGATATATTTTACTTAACATTCCATGAGACTTTGCGGCCATATGGGAGAAATAAAAACTTACATCATGCATGACATTTTAAAAGAAATCTACGTCAAAAATGGAAACAAACAAAGATAGTTGTGAAAACATGGTAACCAAATCTTGGTCCCAACCTACTCATATAATTTTTTTATTGTTGACCAATTCATAATGCTCTGCAATTTATTCAAGAAATAGCATGAAAGATAATATATGAAGGAAAGTAAAACCAATTCTGAAATAAAAGTTGCTTCCTTGAAACCATTGTACTCTTATAACTGATTACACCCTAGTAAAGTTTGATAAAACCACATATGATAACATATCCCAGTCATTTTGTCTAAACAAAATAAGATGTGAAAATAAATTATACCTAGGAAGTATAGAAGAACACTTCTTTATGCATATTCCGTTCAATGTTTTTCACTCCCCCTATTGGTATGTTATGGTTCAGTCCATCAATAATTTCCCCTAATGGATACAAAATCATTGGATATGACAAAGTGAGAATTGTATTGCTATACATGAAAAAATTTGATGTCCAAAGCTCTCTAAGACAGTTTAGGGCTGAGAGGTCGAAAATTTGGGTTTACATTATCTTTGACGTCTCAAAAAATGTTAAAAACCAACATTTGATAAATGTTCTTGGTGTGTTGGTTAGTGATGCAATCTTCCTTGCAGCTCAAGACTCCTCGTCATTTGTATCATCTTCTGGGAGCATTGCATACCTCTTACTGTAAAGTAATAATGATATAGTGCCATCCAATATGACACAAGTCATTAAATATAATGTAGCTAATTGTAAAGTATTAGGAAAATTATTAAGCATGTACACCCTCACATTTTCACTCTGATTGTTTGATGCACATGTTGAATTTTTTAATACATAATATTGTTAAGGACATAGAGCATGACTGAATCAATGCATTGTAGAAGGAGTGGAATTCCATCATCAAATTAACCACAAGGCATATTTTTGTCCACTACATTTACCAGATTCAATCTAAGTTACAATTACTTAAGCTTGCAAGGACTAAGATTTGGTAGCCATTGGCTCACCTTTAAATGATTTTTGAAGAGAAGATCGGAATTGGCTAATATGATGGTGAGTGATTTATGGGAGAATTTTAGAATACATAATACAACAAATAGATATAGTGATTCTGTAGTGTAAAATATCAATTTTTATCCTATTAATATGTTTTTCAATTCATCAAATATAGCATGACTAGATTTTTTGATTGAGATCAATCAATGACTGGGGAATTGCATGAGAAAAATGACACCATACTAGGACAAATTAAGGACATGGTTGAGCCTAGAGATGTGAATTTCTATGATTGTATTTGAGTAGAAGTCGAAAAACAATAAACAAAGAGAAACACTCCAGTCTGTGCTTTAACATACATTGTTACACCAAAAGACTATTCTACATCATGGTTGAAAGCATCAGTGACTATTTTTAGGGTGAAGAGAAAACTTAAAATGGATCCATAGATTCAAAGTGGTCAAATGAAAGCATTAAAAAATCTTGTCACAGATGATTGTGATATCATACAACATCAATTGTGTACCTACATCAATGCCTAAGGATTATTTGGCTATGCCAATCCATTTATATATAATGGAAGATGGTGAATTCACTCCAGTGGAAGAATATGTATGAATTTTTTGCTCCAAAGCTACAAGATTTGGCAAAATGGGGTGCCTCCGCGGATGCTTCCACATATTTCTAAAGTTTGGCTGTTGCATTGGCCAAGTTTGACTAGATTATTTCAAACTATTTTAGGTTGAATTTTATTTTGAGAAGAGGCTGATTTTACATGGCTTTGACTGAGCTCCATTGGGAGGTATTTTTTTGGCTTGAGCATCATTGACTTTTTTGGCTAGGGCATGTTGTTGGTTGTTGTAAATTATACTTTCTCTCTGTTGAATTTGAAGAATAATAACAAGATTTGATCAAAGGGTTTTCCATGCATTGGGATTTTTTCCTGGCATCCACCAAATTATTGTCTCTTGTCGTGTCTTGTATTATGTAAATTTATTTATGTTTTATCAACATTTACTATCAATGTTAATGTGATTTCATAACTGGAATTGAATTGGGCTAATAATAAATATTGAAGTAAATTTCTCTAAGCATAGAACATACCATGGTTAACTAAAATTAACACCTTGCATCTTGAGGAAATCTTACCTTTGCCTAAAATTTGGAGCTTGAGGTGTAGAGAGAGAGAGAGAGAGAGAGAGAGAGAGAGAGAGAGAGAGAGATCCAAACATATTTGGTATCATCTCCATCAAGGTTCAATTCCCATAAATAACATGTTCAGCTATTGTTGAGTATATTGTTGTAACGGCTTCAAGCCTTGTTTTATTAGTCCAAACAATATATATCCCCCAAAAAGGATATAAATATATTTCAATAAGGAAAACACACACACAAACTAATATGGGTTCCTTCCTTATTTTATTTTTCAAATTTTCTATAAATGCATTTGCACTTGCACATTGTACTCTTACTACTTTATTCTTCGATCTCATTGACCAATTTTTGTGGTCACTTATTAGACATTAATAAAATTATCTAAAGAGAGAGACAAAAAGAGCCCAACTTGTGTGTGTGTAGAGAGAGAAACAGAGAGAGAATATGTGACAATTACCCAAATTTAGATCATGACAAGCAATGCTACTCCCCTATTCATGTGGATTATTGTATGGTCCTAGGCAAGGTGCCAAGAAACCTTATTCTCCACTTAAATATGTTAGGGTGGGTCAAGCTTATTTCCACTTTTCCATTAATAAAGAGACAAAATCTCATATCTCATATATATATATATATATGTGTGTGTGTGTGTGTGTGAATAAAGCATAAAAAAAAACTAATAAAAAATAAAAGAAGATAAAACAAAAGCATAAACGTATAGCAATTTAACAAAAAATATCTAAAATAAATAAATTACACAAAAATACCCCTCATACATAACAACATATATATATATATATATATATATATATATATATATATATATATATGTATGTATGTATGTACGTATGTATGTATGTATGTATGTATGTATGTATGTATGTATGTACATACATACATACATACATTATGTATGTATACATACATACATACATACATACATACATACATATATATATATATATATATATATATATATATATATATATATATATATATATATATATATATATATGGGAATAAAGCATAAACAAAAACTTATAACAAATAGAAGAAGATAAAACAAAAGGATAAACTTACAGCAATTTAACAAAAAATAAATAAATTACACAAAAAACCCCTAAAACTTAACAACATTATCCATTGTATAGATACCAATCTCAAAGAAGAAATGAGAATTTAACAACAACATCAAAACATGCTTATAAAATGAGGAAAAATGAATAACAAGTAGAATAAGATAAAACAAAAGGATAAACTTATAGCAATTTAACAAAAATACCTAAAATAAATAAATTACACAAAAAACCCCTAATACATAACAACATTATCCAATGTATAGATACCAATTTCAAAGAAAAAATGAGACTTTAACAACATCAACATCAAAACATGATTATAAAATGAGGAATAGTACGGAATACTTGCAAAGCTCTGAGATAAACATTTTTTACTTTTATGTTTATTCTAAAAAATTCTCCTTTGCGATATTCCAGAAAATTTTAGAGGTTCATTTTAACTGGTTTGGCTGCTATGAAAGGTTTGGGGTCCATCCAAACATAAGCATCTGACTGAGAGTATAAATCAGATATAGAAGGCAATATGTATTTTTAAATAGTGGTCCTGCTTCTCAAATAGGAAATTGTCTTTTTGGAAAGATACTGATGAATTTAATAATTAACCCAGGTTTACCATTTCACATCAAGTAATATCAAATTCACATAACAATAAAATATGTTTTATCAAAATTGTTTAAAAATAACTCACAAGGCAAGGTAAATGCCAGATAGAAAGGCTAATGTGAAAAAAATGGTCAGGGCGTAGTAATTTGTTATTTATAATATCTTTGATGTAAATTGTATCACTCCAGCTAATCAAGCTCAAGTTTCAAATGAAGCTAACATTCTAGGTCAGCTTGCATTTCAAGGTGCAAATTGTGTAACCATAATGTTCTTCAAGTAAATTAGCGGTGGAAGGTGTGGGGGGATCATACTAGATCCCAATGGGGAGCTTGAACTATGATTTCCTTGGGGTATAAAAAATCCACAAACAATCAAAATAAGGCTTATGGTATTTATTAAAATGTTCTCTTAAAAAAGAACATCAAAACAGTATTTGATAGTCGATGGTCATAGCAGACTCAAGAATAATTATCAAATTGATGGTCTTGAAATCAACCCCACTGAAAAGAAAACTTGCTTTGCAACCAAAATTCCAAAGGAGGTTTGCAGTGTACAGGAGGTCTAAGAAGAACACAAATATTAGGTTGATTGTCTAGCCAATGAGGCCATCACACTTAAAATAAGTGCACTTTGAAAAAATGGGGAATTCCAATTTCATGCAATACCTTAATCCTCTTAGGTTATGGGTATAAAAATATGTAGTAAAATAAAGACAAGTAGTCACTATTTATCACATAGCCACTGTCAAGTATAGAGCTCTGACTTGATAGGAATAGCTTTCCCCTCTCTCACATGATTTAAATTAACCCTTGTCTGTATATTAAATTCCTCTATAATGGTCTTCATTGGCAAGGTGTGATAGTGAGTCACTGAGTGGGAGAAGCTAGGAGCATCATATGGAGAAAGGTTATTCAACCAATGATTATCCTAGTAAGAGTCCCTCTGGTTGTCTAGCTAGTATCCTAGAATTTTTTTTTGGGCTTACTAAGAAGGCATGTTCAATGTCCATTCCTTTGTTTTGGCCCCCAAAATCCAAGACTGCATAATGTGTGTTTCCATTGTTCCAGTTGTTCATTTATTTTCAATACCTTTCCACTCATGGATTCTTATTTCACACATGCCCTTTTGGTTTTCTAGGTTTTACTTCTAACTAGTTATTAACTCTTGGTGTCGTGTACTCTCTCCACTGGGGGTATGGTTTTGCACTTCTTATGGGGCACTGCTCACTCTGATATTCTCAATTTTAGCTTCAGAAAGCTATGTTCTCTTGACACCTTAAGTGTTCTGTTGTGTGATTTTCAAAGTAGGGAGCTATGTTTCGTGTGTTTGAATCAAGGTTACATCTAGACAATTTGTGCAACAACTTGAGCTGCAAAAACCACTGTCAACAACTGGTATCAAATTTTATTTATTGAGTGTCACACTAATGGATTATATTGAAGCCCAGGAGTTTAAAAGTGTTCTTCAAAGACATGAAAAGTCCATATAATGCAACAGATATTCCATTTTTCTAGTGACTTCTAAAGTAAATGGAAATGATCACCAACGCACTACACAAAATATTATAATTATGAATATTGTGGACCAACAAACAAAAAAATCAATGTATTTGAGGCAACATGTTATATATTGATTCTTGAAAAATATGGTTATCTGTCTTAGTAATGGCTCTCACTTTACAACTTCTAACCATAGGATGCCAAAAAAGTCAATGCAAACAAATTATAAGGAGGAAGAAACAGTTCACCAATTGATGAGAGACATTGATTTTGGAAAGCCAAACTCGAATTTTCACAGCCTGTTCGGATCATTTTGGACATATACTGCAACGAATTGAACATAACAGAAAACATCAAATAGAAGGTCGATTGAAGCTTTAAAGAACAAAACTATAAAATTTTGTCACTAAACCGTAACTACAGAAGAACAATGGTCCTAAGACATAACAATAAGTCAAAGATTATAGAAGGACAAAGCTCTCAAACTGTAGGAAAATAGAGGTCCAAATGTACAACAAGAAGTTTAGGATTACAGAAGAACATAAGTTCGATACTGTAGGAGAATAAAAACTCGAAGCTACAATGGAGTTATAGGACTGACATCCAAAAGTCTATCATCCAAAGTTATAGTGGAGTAATCTGAATTTTTAGGTTTAGGTATTTCATCTGAAGTTACAGTTATTCTAAATGTGGCAATGAAGGTGATTCGAGCTAGTGAAAATTACAATGATTTGAAGTGGTGAAGTGCGAAGCTGCAGTCTAGTGGTTTTGTAGAGGAAGAATTGCAGTAGTTGAAGAAAGTGGCATCTTTGTTGACTTAAAAGACTTGTAAGGTGGTTTGACTTGGTTATTGTATCTTGACAAGTCTCATTTTGGTAATTTCTTCATGAAATAAAACTAAAATAATTAAGAAGAAGACATAAACTTCACAAATAATTATCAAGCTAAGGAAAATCACCCTTGACCTACAACTACTTTGATTTTCCAATAGGATCGAATACCATGGGCCACTTTTTGTGACTTTATAAGTTTTCTTTCTTTATTAATTCGAAGTCACTTAATTAATCCCTTTTTTAATTTAATACTCAATATCAGCTATAGGATGCCATTAAATAATTAAATTACGGGTCTCACTTTTTCTTGGCTATAGCCTATGGAAATCAGATAGGCTAATGAGTTACTTCCCTTGTGATGATCACGTGAAAAGGGACATGAAAACCTTAGTAGCTAAAGAGATAGGATGGAGGGCATCCCACCCAAGAGAACCAATAAGGGAACAACTCCGAAGTGTTGGAAAATCAGGAAGGCAGAAAGGTTTTGTTATGTTGATAATTACTTGTGATATTCTTATGTTCTTATTAACTTTCGTGTTCTTTTATATTTGTTTCATCAAGAAATTATGAAAACCAAAACATGAATATCAGGAACACCAGATGTAGGTGGATAGCCAAGGCAAAACCCCTATATAAGGGATCTTTGTTTCATCAAGAAATTATCAAAACCAAAACATGTAGATCAGGACCACCAAATGTAGGTGGACATCCAAGGAAAAACCCCTATATAAGGGAAAACCCAGTCAAGAAGTCTTCCTTCAGTAATTCAAATTTGAGATGGACCAAGACCCTAGACCAACATACTTTCCTCCTCGACCAAGTCAGCCTTCTATATGATGTAGCAATCTTCAATATTCTCTTCTTGTTTATCATATTTAGCCTAGCAACATCTCAGAAAACTTGATCCCAGTTACTGCAACTAATACAGAAATTTCGGCCTCCTAGTTTATTGGAGACTTTCAATCCCCAGCTTCAAAAATTCAATCTTGCAATAGAGACAGAATTTCAGCCCCAGCGTTAGCTCAATATCTTTGAACATGTGAGAGAAAGGTAGCCCAAAAAATCAATACTCTTTTGTAGCCCAAAAACCAGATCTTCTTCTTCCCAGCTTCTCCTTCTTGTCTTACAACTTCGAACTCTTTTCCAGCTACTGCAATTGCAGATCAAACTTGTTGTGAGTGTATGTCAAATGAAGTCGAGTTGCTCCAATATATAGGCTTTTTGTGAGGTCGAATTACCCTGTTTGAGGCTGAATTGGTGGAGGAGGCATAATTGAACTAATTTACTTTAAAATAATTTTCTTTCTTGACAAATAATTCCCAATAAGGGTTCTTTACAATATTACATGGACAAGATCACTTGACATAAACCTTGGAGGTCTTCAATGGAGACCTGACCTAAAAAAATTGACCCAAGCATGAAACCCATGCTTTAATAAGTCAATTTATTTAATAATAAAATTATTTTTCTTTCTTTTGATAAATATATTTCATTATGACTCAAATACAATTATGAAGACCGAACCTAGTTACAAAATCTAGTTACAATATTCAACACAAATCCCCAGCCAAATTAGAAAGGGAAAAAGCCTAGGCACTCACATGAACTAATAAACAACTTGTGGATACCATGAATTTGGTAGAAGGCTTTGATTATAGACACATATCAACCACCATGGAACAATTGTATGAGATCTAAGGAAGGATCCACCAAGAAAGGTGCACCACTAATAGTTAGCCAGTGGATAGAGAGATAAAAATGCTAATCCTACACATAGACATTTCTAGGAGTCGAATTACCCAATATAACAAAAGAGTGGACTTGCACTAGGACATTAGGGAAATTATTTCCACTAGTATGGATCACAAGACTGAGCAAGAAACCTCCTGCTAGAGCACATTCTAGATATCCTCCAAATGTTGGACGATAAATATATCTCCTTGAAAGAACAAATGTGTGGCCTACACACTAGTAAAGCTTGCTCAATCTATAGACATGTCACATACACATGACTAAACAACAATAGAGAGATTGATGTTAACAACGCTTAGCCAATTTCACATGAATTATTCTAAGGCTATTGTAGTTTTTAATGACAAATAGTTGATCATGGTACATCTCGGTATGAGTTTGAAATTCACTAATTTTATGCAAGGAGCATTGGGCCTGCCCATGAAACCAGCTCATGGAACATTATATATCACCAAGAAAGGTGCACCACTATTAGTTAGCCTATGGATAAAGAGTTAAATATGCTAATCCTACACATAGGAATTTCTAGGAGTTGAATTACCCAATATAACAAAAGAGTGGACTTGCACTAGCACACTAGGGAAATGATTTCCAATAGTATGGATCACAAGACTGACCCTCCTGCTAGAGCACATTCTAGATATCTTGCAAATGTTGGATGAAAAATATATTTCCTTGAAAGAACAAATGTGTGACCTACACACTAGTAACTCTTGATCAAACTATAGACATGTCACATACACATGGCTAAACAACAACAGAGAGATTGATGTTAACAACACTTAGCCAAGGTCACATGAATTCTCCTTAGGCTATTGTAGTTTTTAATGATAAATAGTTGATCATTGTACATCTAGGTATGATTTTGAGATCCACTACTTTTATGCAGGGAGAATTTGGCCTGCCCATGCACCCAGCTCATGGAACATTATGTATCCTTCTAAACACTGACACTAGTAAACTGATAGCTAGAAAAATTTCTTGGTATATTTATTTGTTTGAATAAATGTTAGCTTTATGAATAAGGCCTATTTTGAAAAGATTCAAGGGTTAAACCAAAGCTCTAGCAAACTCTCAACATGTCTATAACCTAATTTCGAATATATAAATAGAATATCCTACTCACAACAAAAGGTTTAAAAAAAATGTCTACACATAGCAATAAGAATCTTATTGAGTAGTGAGATTCGGAAATCAACCCACAAGTGGCAATGACCTAGTGTTTTGTTAGTCATTAGTACTTTATGTTAGCCATTGAAATTTAGGGTTGTCACAATTTGTGGGGCATTTATTGCCACAACAAATCTTAAGTTACAAAAAGGAGTAATCTAGAAGCGGCAATAAGAATCTTGATGGATAGTGAGATTCTAAAATCAACCTACAAGTAGCAATAAGAATATTGGTAAAATTTCAAAAGGTTAAAAAAAAATGCATGTAAATCCATTGATCCCAGATACAAAGAACACAAGATTAAGAGGGAGAGGAAATTATAAATAGGCCCAAAAGCTTCATGAGATGAATATTTAGTTGTTGTTACTCTTTCAAATATTTAACTTTGGAAAATTGCAACATCCATATCTTCTCAAGAAAATTGACCTGTCTTCGTATATTGGAGGTTAATTTTATCAATAGTGTTATGTTTAGTAAAAATTTTGCAATCTTGTATACTACATTTGTTTTCCTAGTTTCAGGAATAGTAATTTTGGCATTTTAAATTTCTCAAGTACTTTTGGTTGAATAGAAATTAGTTATTTTTCCTACATTTGACTTGCTTATCACCCCGTGACCAAGTTAAGATTATAACAGGAAGCACAAACAATTTTTAAAAACTCATTTCTTACATGATGGTTAGAAATGCTTGTAAAATTGACAAGGCCTATCATCATAGCTAACAATCTGCAAATGTCATTTTCTTGATAATAAGAGCTAATTTTCGTCAGAATTTTAATAATGTTTATCGAGCTTCTGACTTCCTCATCTTCACCAATGAGAATGAACAGTGAACCTAGTTTTTTGATCTAGGATAGAAAATCTCATTAAAGCTCAAAACAATTGGCTATACGTGTGAAGTACTTGACAAGTGCAACCTACATCTTTTTATTTGGCTATTTTACTTAATGTCCATTACTTTCATTCATTTCATAAATTTCATCCTATTGCCAAGATCTACATTCTACAACCTACTATCTGAGCCAACCTGGTTGATTCATCCTCACATGCACTAACTCATCCCACACATTAAACATTCGTAACTTTTTATATAAGCCTCTAAACATGACAAGCTCATGCAAAGAATTGACTCTTTTTCCAAGCTTTTCAAAGCATGAATTTCAATTCCTATTCCAGAAAATTTGAAATTCCCCAATCAAAAGTCTAACAAAAATTGTTAGGTGTCCAAATACACAAACAGAAAGCTAGGTGACATATGGAAAATAGTTCTTCAAATTTCATGGAACTAGGTTTACAAAGAAAAACTGGTGAAACTACTAAAACTACACTGGAAAAATAATCCTTCCAAAAATTAAAGTCTTGAAAAAATGAAAAATAAATGAAGGGCAACCATACCATTCATGATAAATTCCAATAAGGCCTCTCTCATATATCACACCAAGTGTATTGTCTTTTTCAATGGTTGGTACAACATTCATAACCCAAGCTTTGTTTGATGTAATTTTTGTTGTAAAGCCACTAAGATCTGCATTCATGTCCATAACATTGAGATATCTAATATCTCCAATATATTTGTTGATTATTTTGTAGGCCTCCACGTGCTTCTTCCACAACTGTGTATCGGCATTATATGTCTTAGCTATAACACCTAATAATGAACCACTGAGAACTCTAGGATGAATAGTGTTAAGGCGCTTTGGAAACTTTTCCAAAATCCCCCCAGCCACATCACTAGCATCATTTACTTTAGGAATTCGTGTAGTGCATCTTTCCATTCTATTATACCTGGACGATGAGAAAATTTTATAGAGTTTTATCAAATAAGCATAAAGTTTCAATCATATGACTAAAAATAGGCAACTGCCAAAGCAATTCAAGAGAAAAAAGATTTATTTTTTCACTACACTGCAATCTAAAGCCAAATATGAAAACATGGTTGAAAGATTCCTAATAATTTGACAGTTGAACCTATCTGCAGCACAAGATCAATCTATGCATGGTCGCTGAAATGTAAAAGAAGACAGGAAAACTCACATGACCTGAAAATTATGAAATCAAAATGTATCTTTGACATCCATTCAAGATATAAAATTGCTAATCCCTTCATAAGAATATTGTAGGCATTAAATTCACAAGTTTTAACATGTCAATAGCCATTCTATTATTTTTTTACAAAACAGTTCTCCCAATATCTACATCTATCAGAAAATTAGCCTGACAAACAAATAGACAATGTACTTCTGCTTGGCAGCAATACAAGTTTATATTTTTCATAGTCAGCCACACTGAATTTTTGGTTCAAACAAATCCTAAAACCACAATGAACTTTGGAACACAGTGACTGCAAGACTGATGTCCAATTTAAAATTTGGTGTGGTATTTAGACTTCTAAAGGGGAAAAAAAAACAATTAGAGGATTAATTACAAGGACAAAAGTTAATAACTCGTTAAATATCATAACAAATTTAACTTGCTACCTCAAGCCAAATAACATAAAACCTACAAGCATATTCTAGGAAGTGCCAAAAAAGGCATTACCTATCAAGGCCTAAGTATATATTCAATCCTAGACTTGAACATAAGAAAACCTGCTGCACTGAGGTTATAGTCTTGCCTGAGTATAAACAATGTCTGGGTTACAAACATTTTTCATAAATATAGTCATTTTTTATTCACCATCAATAAATTTTTCAGAATAGATTTTAGCACAATGTAGATTTTGATTCTGTTGTGTTATTAAATTAGGCTACATAAACTGTCTTCAAGTTTGCAAGTATGAAGTTCAAGTACTTTCCATTGATTATGTCTTAAACTTAGTACTGAGGTAGCAAGAGAAACACTTGCAGCAATAGAAAGTGTTTGTCCTAATCAGTTTGACAAATCAACTATATAACCATAATTTGTAGTGTTGGAAGCAACAATTTCAAAAAATTTGAAGATGGGGTCCAAATAAAAAGGAACGTAATTGGAAATCATCCTTCAATCGAGAACTATTAACAAGTTAGAAGCCCCAATGATATGAACTACATTGACAAGCCACGGTGAGTTTCTCCTTCCTTTAAAATGTATTGAATAACATTGTGTGTTATCTATGGGATAGGTACTGCAGTTTTGGATTCTTTATAATTCTACAAAATTTGCAATCGCACAGGAGGGAGAACTTTGTTTCCTTTCGACTAAAAATGAAGAATACAAAGTCTTAAAATAGAGATTAACTACAATTGTTTTTTGTTACAACACATGCATACACGAGAAAACTAACAAAAAATTCAAAATAAAACGTATCATTTAAAACCCAACGAACTTGGTCCAACCTATTCATAGTTTTAGTTACTCTCTTACACTTCTTGTGAACATCAATTTAATTTTTATTTGAAATATTGAAGCACTGTGTGAAGCATTTGATCGCATTAATGGCTTTTAATGACTGGAGAAATTCATTTGGGCTTACATGGGCAGAGCAGTGGGATTATTCGTTCAATGACCAGGAGAGAACATAGCAGAACAAGTCCGTGGTCATGACCAGATTAGAAAATTATAACAAGAAGATGAAATATGGTGCGTCTGTTGGGGCCAAAAAGGTGAAGGAAGGGACTTCTGCTGGTATCCATTTGGCACAACATCAATACAACAAAAATGCCCAGAAGTGAAATGGTAGTCAGTGTCCAAAATTTGCAGAAGAAATGAGTGTTGGAAGGGCTTATGTGTGAAATATTTTGCTTCCACTGAATTCTAGAGTAAATTTATATTGTATTAATTTTTGGGTCAATTTTTGCAGTATATTAAATGACTGAACCATGTCGAGGTATTGATTGAATTTAAAAAAACCCAACGAAATTGGGAATGATATAAATTAGCTAACTGTAGATATAATCACAAAAGGCTGAATATTAAAACTTAAATGCATCGAGATCATGTGTAGAACACGTAACATGAAAATGTGAGACAGAATAAGCAAGATGTTGATTTAATCAAGAAATATAATTTGACAAAATTACCTCGTAATAGGTTTTGGCCTCGTCGCTGCCAAAGAATTCGGCCTCGTCACTTCCAGAAGCATTTTGATCATCGTCTGGGCTGGACACATCTGTCGGCTGATTGTCTTGATCATTTTCTACCATCCCCTGAGTTACGGCTTCAAGTTCTTCCTAGTCCTCCTCTTCTCATCGGGGGCTCGGTTCTTCATTCTGTGGTCGTTATTCCTTGGAGAAAGCCAGGATGTCTATGAACTCCTATAGCTCTTGCCCATGGCTCGTCTCAGCTGCGGAGGATAGATCCCAAAATCTGTATGGAAATCCCGAGCCCAAATTAGAAACCCTTCTTAGTAATAAGAGCAAAAAAATTTCACCGCCGTTTTTTATTAATTTATTTTCATTTTTTCAGCCTTCTATCTGTGGATTGGGAAATTTTCCCTCCTAATGCACTTGTTCCCGCCTTTTTACCTTCCAGAAAAATTTGAGAGTGGGAAGGATTCCCCCAATGTTTGGAAGTTCTCGCCTTTTTTATGCAAGGATTTCCTCACAATGAGGGTCACTAGAGCCTCTTGAGTCCTTGTTGGTCCACTCTAGTAGGGAAAAGGTTCTCAAGGAAGTAATGAAACATATCGACCTTAATATATCATTAGTTTTACATATGAAGATATCTCATTTATATAGTATTATAATTATATTATTGTTGTAGTTTTAATACTTGTTGAGCTATAGAGTTAATGAATACATGTAAGTGTAGGCAATGATTTAATGGAGGGTGTTAATGGAGAGGGTCATGAAATCAATACAAAGATCTTCATAGGGTTTAATGGGCATCAAGGTGGTAGAATATTGCAATTAAGAGAACTATATAGAAATTTAGGAAATATTGATACAAATTGCACATGTGTATATATTGTGGTGCACATGTAACAATGTTTTTGAAATTGTTTTTTAAGGTATGAAAATGGTCAAGTTTGCCATGTTTTTTAGAATTATGCATCTGTACATAATAGTGGAGTAAATGACTTATTTTCGGAGGGATGAGGTTGAAACCCAACAAATACAAGCAAGGAGATCAATCTATTAACGTTGGTGGTGTGAGTCAATGAGCAGTGGGCTATTTAACTTGCTTCCACATACATTTTTTTTTGGATTGAAATTGTTTTGATGAACACAAGAAAGTGGAAATTAATTTACTTTAGAGATTGGAATGTGGTAGAATCATATCAAAAGCTATGAAAGCACCACTTTAACTCAACAGTCACAACTAAGTGGTATCTATTCTATGAAAGTCACTCTAGACTTGGACCTAACCCTACCTTAAATAAACAACCCCCTTAAGAAGGTAATTCGGCCCATGAGGGGTGAACATGTCACATGGCAATATTAAACACTTGTGGGGGAATAATAACACACTATTTTCACCCACCAAGCAATAATAAAGCCCCCATCAATGTTATGCACTAATTTAAATGGGTTGAGTGTGCTTGGATGCCTTGAACAATCATATTGAATGTATGTGATATTAACTAAGTTAACCAAAAAAATGTGTCTTCAATAATGGTATCAATATTTTCACCTATCTATTTCATTGAACATTCAAATAAGGCTTTACTACTTGTAACCAACCATACATGTAGTTGATCAAGTTTACCAACCTAACATGCTTCTACTAGTGATAACCAAAAGGTACATGTTGGTAATCGGGTGACCAATGTGATATGCCTCAACATTCATAATTGAACATAAATGTTGTTGATGGGGTTGACCACCCTAACATACCTCTCGCAATTGTAGTTAAACATGCATGCTGAGAGGGTTAATCTCCAAGATAGTGTTAATAAAAAATAGATGTTAATAACCAACCTAACACATCACTAACAATGACAATGGAATGCGCATGTCAATAAATAAACTAATCGACATGACATGTTGTTCATTAACATGATTGACATGACACACAACTTGCTAAGTTTACCAACTTGACAAACTATTGGTTTTGTAAATGAAATAAAATGCCTTTAATGACACAACCAAATGCGCATGATGTTGAACAAGTAAAACAACCTGACATACCTTTAACAATAGTAATAATGTGTGCAATTTGTGGATTGGGAAAACCAAACTAACATGCCTATGATAATCAGAATCGACCATACATGCCTATTGTGATCAACCCATGACGAGTTCCATTGATTTCGTGCAAAATGAAGCATGTCATGCAACTCTTAGACTAACTTTGATACATATACAAATTAAGTTTTTATTTACTTGTTAGAATTGTGTTAAAGTGTTTCCACTTTAAATGTCACTAGTTTGAATCCAAGGGAAATTAAGGTATGTATACCTCCATGGATTAAATAGTTAAATCATTGCATGAAGGGCATCAATTGTCCCGCGAACAAGGGGGTCTCACATGCAAATTTAGCATTTACATATATTATAACTTTATATTAAATAATATTATTATTTTATTGTGTTAATATGGGTGCTTTTAGTATTTAATATACAGTTAAGTAGATTACCCCTTGACTAATTAGTGAAGTATTTAATATTGCATGAGAGAGTTGTAAGGTTGAAATTTATATACCTCATGTTAATTTGGATGTTTGTATCATTTCAATGCAAAATTGGATTTCATACATATCCATGGATCCAATAAAGGCTTACACATGCCAATCAAAGACATTCAATATTTGGGTTAGAACTAGCGGTTGGGAGGAGTTCATTATCATATTCATCCAAGGGTTTCCATACTAGAGAAATTAGGGCATGGATTTGATTTATGGGCTAATGTTTGAATGATATGAGGAGACAAGTAAGTGCAAGTCCTTCTTATGGTAAGGCCCTGCACCTCTTCCTTTATTTCTTAAAGTAAAATTGAAAGAAGTGATTACAAATATATGATACATATAATGTGCAAACCATTCACAACATCACGACATTCAAAATTTACACGAGATGCAACTTATTTCATGTTCAATAGATTTTTCCTTTAAAAAATAAATATATGGTACCATGATATAATATACTGATTCACCAACATTGACGACCAAACAAATGACCTAAACAACAAATGTTATGTATGGTGAATATCATCCACCATAAACTATGATTATTAGCCTCTTTGACGCCCCTATGTTTATCGTCACTCATTGAACATGACTCCAAGAGTTGTTTCAAGCTTCGTAAACTTATTCTTTCCAAAAAGACTGACAAGGATGTCTCATCACTGTAGAATTTTTTTCTGCGTCTTTCATCAAATTCTCTCCAACTACATTTTTATGTTATCCTTAATTAACATTTCAATTCGACATGTTTTCTTATTGCATATTTTAAAGGGTTTCCTTCATTCTCATAGTAGACACAAAGTCACATTCATGGGTCCTTCTGTTTTTTAGGGAGCATCTCATTAGGTGCAGTGGTTTCTCTCTAAATCAACACATGGCAAGCACGATATGATCAACCAAAACATATTAGCACCTAAAAGGCTGTCGATTTCGAGTTAATCCCTACCCTACGCCATGGAATTTTTTTTGGTTTGAAAAATTCTTGTCAATGAATAACATCATTGTGAGTAAAAATGTAATGGAGTTTGGCTTGGAATTTTCTTGGTGCATTAGGGGGTTTAATGGGTTAGGGGTTAAGGGTTTATGGGTTAAGGGTTAAGGGTTTAGAGGTTTAGGGTTTAATAGGGGTTAAATGTGTTGGGGTTTTAGAGGTTTAGGGGGTTAGGGGATTTAGTAGTCAAAGATTTTATGGGCTAGGGGTTAATGGGGTTAGGTTTAGGGGTTTAAATGGGTTAGGGTTTGAGAATTAGGGTTTAAGGGGTGAGGGGTTTAGGGTTTAGATGTTTAGGGTTTAGGGGGTTAAATGGGTTAGGGGTTAAGGGTTTAGGGGTTAGGGGTTAAGGGTTTAGAGGCTTAGGGTTTAGGGGTTAAATAGGTTAGGGTTTGGGAATTAGTGTTCAAGGGCTTAGGTGTTACAATGATAGTTTCATTGGTCTCTATTTGTGCACAATAGTTCTTTATTCTTTGTGTCTCAATGTAAAAATTTTGTAGGCACTGTTGCTTATTTCCATGTATTCTCTATTTATTAATTTCTATTATTTTTTAGCCATTTCTTTACATTTATTGATGAAAATGTCTATTGCAATTAAAACAAATGTATGTTCAATATCTAGTTTCAAACTAAACCACAGTGTTGTCAAAAAAATTAAGTCCAGATAATGGACATCTGATGAAGTCTCAATAACCACACTGCACCTCATGACTACTACAGAAAAGCTTAAGCTCGAGTGTCCCACATTCATGAGAAAGTTGGTGATTATACTCTTGCACCTCCCCCTGATTGTGTCTTATAAATGCCCTTGTTTGTTTCAAAAACATCCTAATGTTGTTTACCTTATCCCTTAACAGACCAAGGAAACAGATGAGACTAACATGAATGGAAAGCACTACAAAGTTGGAGAGATTAGAAAAGACTAGGATGATTTAAAGAATAAGCTTGAAGAATGTAACAATGATTAAACAACTGAAACTTGTCCCAAACAAATAGTTGATAATGTGAAACCTTCTTCTGTACCAATCAAGTAAGAATACATTCATGTGAGACCAAGAAGAGACCAAGCAACTGATAGGCATAGCCTGGAAGAGAGGGTATGGCTCCCTCTTTTTAATGAAATATTTGATTTACATTTTGTATATCAAAGATTAACTGTTTTAATCTTTCCAACAAGGGGGAATTAACCCAATTGTAGGTCCCAACTAGAACTGCTCTCATTTGGAATGGATAATACCAACGAGTTTGAAGGATTGTTATAACAGTTAGGGTAATAATGAGTTAGTGGTTAAGTGATTATGGATTAGGGGCTTAGGGCTTAGGGTTAGGGGTTATGAGAATAATGAGTTAGTGGTTAAGCAATTAAGTATTGGGGGGTTAGGGGTTAGGGGATTTAGGCACATGTAGGTGTTATGGAATAATGAGTTAGTGCTTAAGGGATTAGGGATTGGGGTTAGGAGAATAATGAGTTAGTGGTTAAGGGGTTAGGGATTGAGGGGTTAGGGTTAGGGGATTTAGGCACATTTAGGGGTTAGGGGAATAATGATTTAGTGGTTAAGGGATTAGGGATTATGGGCTTATGGTTTAGGGGATTTAGGCATAGTTAGGGGTTATATGAATAATGAATTAGTGGTTAAGGGATTATGGATTAGGGGCTTAAGGGTTAGGGGATTTAAATTTTAAGGATTTTAGGGGTGAGGAGTTAATGGGTTATGGGTTGAGAGTTACTAGGTTCACTTTGGCAATTCGTGTGAAAAATAATTGTGCATTGGAGTTCAGAGGAGGTGAAAGGAGAAGGAAATGGAAGATGAGGGAGCCCAACATTAGACTCTTAAATATGGTTTGGTGTTGGTCCTAATGGTGGCCTCTAGAGAGGAAGTGTAAACATTACGTGAAGGTTTACAGAGGGAGTGGATTATGTGTGCTTGTCATGGGAATTTGCTGGTGTAGTGTGTTCAATCAGGCCCTGCTTCTTAGTTTCTTAGCCATTGACTGCATCTGGGTTGAGGATAGGAAGTTGAAGGGAAGTGAGATCACTCGTTTCCATTTTTCTTGGCTTTCAGTGAGCTTGTTTTTTCATTATAAGAGAGGAAGATAGAATTTGAAGTCTATGATACCTCGAGGGTGGCGGCAGAAAACTAGTTTCTTTTCCAAATTTCCTTCCCTCCAGCGTGGGTGTGATGTTGTTTGGTGGATTGGTGTGTGGTCTCTATGTGGAGTTTGGAGGCTAGTCACTACTCTAGGGGGGTTGTGCTCAAACGTCGGCTACTTTTTCATCGTTTGTTGTTCAATTTCATGTGTTGGTTTGTTGGGTGATGGTATTTGGTTTTGCTGGTGGTGGAAGTATTTATCTGGTAGTGGGAGGTGTCTTTGTGATTCCATGTGGCGTTGGGAGGCAAAAATTGGCTCCTTCGTTGGTGGTGTTTTTTTTCTATAGTGGGTCGTCTGGTCTCTCAACTCTGCACACAACAGGGTTCCTTGACCTTGGTGAATTATGAAGCCTGTTGTGAAACCAGCTCCAAAAAGAGAAGAAAAGAGATATCAACGCCTTAGAAATAAGCCACTTCGAGGGGGAAACCTCCAATACATTACATGAATGAACAATTCCTTGATCATTCAAATTACAAAACCTCCTTTCTATATATATGAGTCCATGGGGCCATAATGTAATCCTAGTGAGGCCACAATGTAATCCTAGCCAACCTAACAATAATAATTTAAGGGCACAATAATAACAATATAGGGGTTACAAGGGTACAATAATAACAATAAGGGACTATGCTAGTAATATAGGGATCTAACATGCCCCTCTCCTTCAAAAAAGTGTTGTCCTCAATGCTTGAGTAGCTCTAGGTGCTTCTATATAAAATTCTCATCCTCCCATGTAGAATCTTTAGTGGGTGAGTTCTTCCACTTGATGAGATACTCTGAAATTGATTGATTATGTAGCTATCGATTTCTTGTTTCCGTGACCGCTTCAGGTTCCAATATGATTTTTCCTTCCTCATCAAGTTCTGGAAATATTGTTTGAATTGGAATATTTTCACCTATAACCTTCTTTAAGCATGAAACATGGAAAATTGGATGAAATCATGAAGAAGCAGGAAGCTCTAATTTGTATGCCATAGTAACAATATTTTGCAACACCTTTTAAGGACCATAGTACTTTGGTGATAATTTATTATCCTTCTTAGCTTGCTTGAGGGACATTTGTTTGTATGGTTGTAGCCGTAAAAATACCGAGTCTCCTACATCAAAACTTCTCTCGCTGCGATGTTGATATGCCTGTTGTTTCATTCAATTTTGTGCCAAATTCAGGTTGTCTTTTAAGAGTTGGAAAACTTTTTGTTGATGCTTGATGTGATCTTCCATTGCTTGAACGTTCGAATTTTCTCTTAAAAATGATGTGATGGATGGTGGATGATATCCATAAAGTGCCATAAATGGGGTCATTTTTTTTGCAATATGGAAGGAAGTGTTATACCACCATTCAGCTAGAGGTAACCGCTTGACCCATTTTGTTTGTTTATCAGATACAAAACAACTAAGATATCCTTCCAAACATTTATTTATTATCTTAGTTTGACCATCAGATTGAGGATGATAAGATGAGCTATGAGCTAATTGAGTACCCAAACAAGAAAGTAACTCCGTCCAAAAATTTCCAGTAAAAATGGGATCTATGTCGCTCACAATAACCCTTTGGTTTCCATGTAGCTTTTGAATTGTGTCCATAAATATAGTAGCAACTTTACATGCTTTAAATGGATGAGATAATTCACAAAAGTGTGCATACTTGGTAAGTCTATCAACTAAGACCATGATGACACTCTTTCCTTCGGAATTAGGTAAACTTGTGATAAAATCCATTGAAATCTCCTCCCAACGTTGACTTGGAATGGATAAAGGTTGTAGAAGACCCGGGGTCTTAATTGTCTCAACTTTATTTTGCTAGCAAACCAAACATTCTGCCACAAACTTTTGAATATCAGATTTAAGGCCATTCCAAAAAATTCTTTCTTCACCCCGTGGTAAGTTTTAAAAAATCTTGAGTGTCCTCCTAAAGGGGATGTGTGCAATTCCAAAAGAATATTTTGTTTTAGTTGGGAATTCTTACAATGATATAAGCAATCTTTCTACCATAAGGAATCATTTTTCCAACTAAATGTATCATATGTACTAGTATCTTGCTGCACTTTTTGAACGAGTTTCCACACTTCTTCATCCTTGTTCCATTCATCTCTTACTTCAGTTATCCAATATGGTTGGATAATATAAATGGCACAGAGAAATGATTCCACCTCTTCATTCTTTCTTGAGAGTGCATATACAACAACATTTACCTTCCCTTGTTTGAATATTATTTCAAAGTCATAACCCAACATCTTTGTGACCCATTTTTTCTGCTCTTCTGAAGATAGTCTTTGTTCCAAAAAGTGTTTAAGACTATCATGATCAATTTTTACCTTGAAGTGTCTTCCCATTAGGTAAGTTCTCCATTTCTTTAGTGCATGCAGTATTGCTAACATTTCCTTCTCATAAGCAGGTTTTTGTAAATAATTTCCTTTGATTGGACGACTTTCAAAAGCAATGGGTCCTTCTTCTTTCATTAAAACAACACCAATTCCATTTCCTAAGGCATCACATTTGATAATAAAGGTTTTTGTGAAGTTTGGCATAGCTAAGACTAGTATTAGGAATATTGCCTCTTTAAGATGTTCAAAGGCCTTAGTTGCTTCAGGAGTCCATGAAAATGCATCTTTCTTCATTAATGTTGTTAGAGGTGCTTCTATTATCCCATAATTATTAACAAAATTTCGATAATACCCTGTTAACCCAAGAAATCCTCGCAACTGCTTTATGGTCGTGGGGACTTTCCATTGCTTAATGGCTTTAATTTTGTTAGGGTCTACCTTAACACCCTCGTCAGATACAATATGACCCAGATATTCCACCTCTTGTACTCTAAAGAAACATTTGGATGTTTTTTCATATAATTATTTCTCCTGCAATAGTTTGAGCACCCTGTCAACATGTTGAAAATGATCCTTCGAAGACCTGTTGTAGATTAGTATATCATCAAAAAATACTAGCACAAATTTTCTAAGGAAGGGTTTGAAAATGGAATTCATCAACCCTTGAAATATTGAAGGTGCATAGGTAAGGCCAAAAGGCATGAACAAAAATTCATAATGATCCTCATGAGTTCGAAATACTATTTTCGGAATATCTTCAGTCTTCATTCTAATTTGATGATACACTGAACGAAGAGCCAATTTGGTAAAATAAATTGCTCCATGTAATTCATCCAATAATTCATCAATCACAGGAATGGGAAATTTATCTTTAATGGTGAGCTTATTGAGCTCCCTATAATCCATAAACATGCGCCATGATCCATCCTTCTTGTGTGCGAATACTACAGAAGTAGAGAAAGAACTTTGACTAGGTTGAATTATACCTGCGTCTAACATTTTTGCAATCATACGTTCAATTTCATTCTTTTGGACATAAGGATATCTATAAGACCTGATGTTTCGAGGAACACTTCCAGGAATCAAATGAATAGCATGATCATGATCATGAACAGGTGGGATTCCTTTTTGACTTTCAAAAACCTTGGAATGATTGTCCAAGACTTTTTGGAGATCTGCAGAAATAGATGATTTTGATGTTGGAACTTCTAGTGAGAATAATTGTGAAATTATGCCTCGTTCTTACTTTTTTAGTAGCTTTGTCACGAAATTAGAGCTTATTATATTTCCTGTCTTCCCTGCAATACCCCATAATTCGACTTCCTTTCCTTCTAAAAAAAAATTCAGGAAAATTTCTAGAAAATTAAAAGCTATCGTCCCCAAAGATTATAACCATTGTACTCCTAGTACAACATCAACACCTCCCATAGGAATGGAAAGAATTGGACTATTCAATACATATTCCCCCATGATTAGCTTGATATTATGGAATTTTCCAGAGAAATTTATAGTTCCTCCATTTGCAACCATCACTTGACATTCTGGTGCTGGGTATAGGAAACAATTCAATTCCTTGGATACCTTACAATGAATAAAATTATGGGTACTACCTGAATCAATCAACAGTATTACCTTTTTCTTCTTGATATGTCCTTCTATCTTGAGAGTTTGAGGAGTGGTAATTCCTACCAATGCATTACACGATAGGGTCGGACTCATTTCTTCCTCTTCTTGGGTTGGTTCCTGGTGTATATCCTCTTCTTGCTCATTTTCTTCTTCCTCTTCACAATATATGTAAAATAATTTCTTCTCAGCACACTTATGACCTTTAGTGTATTTTCTATCACAACTGTAGAAAATCCATTTTTCTCTGTTTTCTTCCAATTGTTGTGGTGTCAACCTTGTAGGTCGTGGAAATCTAGGAGTAGCAACACTTCCCTCTTTATAGAAGTGAGTGGTAGGCTTCCTTGTCGCCATAATTTTACATTCAATTTTTCTTGCCAACTTGAATGCCTTCTCCAATGAATCAGATTCCAAAACATGAACTTCATGTTGGATGTTATCCTTTAAAGTACCTATGAAGAGATCAATCATGTGTTCCTCTGGAATATCGATTACCCTTGTATTCAATTTTTGGAAGTCCTCAATGTGCTCCCCCATTAAACCATTTTGTTTGAGATTTATCAATTGGCTAAAGAAGGTGTTGCTCTTTGTATCCTCATAATGTGCTATCATTTCCTCTGTAAAAATTGACCAAGTGACAATTTTTTTACGGGAGAAAAGCCATCGATACCATACAAACGTATTTTGTTCTAAATGTAAAGTTGCAATGCGTACCTTTTGTGTGTTTTTCACATTATGGAGATCAAAATATTGCTCCATTTGTAGTATCCATGTTACAGTATCCTTTCCATCAAAATTACTCATATCCATTTTTTGAATATGGTGGTTCTTCCCACAAACATTAGATTTTATGAAATCACGATTAACATTTATTTTGTTCTCATCATGAGTTTCTTGTACTATATTTTCACCATTAGGAAACATTTCTTGTATCAACTTTGTCAAACCTTCCATGTCTACTTTTAGATCATTCTTCATGTTTTCCATTTTCTCATCGATCTTAGCTTCCATGTCATCCATCTTAGATTCCATGCCAGCTTCCATGCCATCTATCTTAGATTCCATGCCATTCTTCAAACCATCCATCTTATATTCCACGCCTTTCTTCAAACCATCCATCTTAGTTTCCACGCCTTTCTTCAAAACTTCCATGTCATTTTTTGTTTCTCTTTGCGAGAGCGAAATTTGTTGCACTTGCTCTTGTAATTTTGATATGTCATGTTGCCATTCTTTGTATTCATGAGTCATAGTAGAGCTTTCTAAAGGCTTAATGGGTGTTGAATTCTTTTTAGGGGCCATTTTAGAATCCAATACTGATTTCTATTCTGCAATATTCTCTTGGAATCAATTCAACTTGATTCTTCAAACAAGACTTATGCAATTTGGAAAAAAATACACACCTTTTACTTGCTTTTGAGGAGCTTGACATTGAAATTGAATTATCTCTATAATTACGAATCCTTAATATCTAAAATTCAACCCTGTAGTAGCCCTCTGAAGCTTCTTTCAAATGCCATAGGTTTGATCTGATTTGTATTCTTCAAGGAAAATTTATGTCGAATATCCCACAATGACCCAATTTTGGACTGGTTCAGTAGAGCAAACTTCTACGACTTTCCACGTGTCATTGTTTCCTCCTTTGGCTCTCAAATTGATAAAATGAAAACGATAGTCCGTGTACTTGCGGCCAATTTTTACAGCATTCCAATCCGATACTCAGAGAGAGAGCTATGAATATTTTCCTACGATCACCTCTTTGAGATGAAATTCAGAAGCCTCAAAAAGCCCTAACTTACACAGATCGTATCTCAGAAAATATTGCAAACCAATATCTTAAATTTTGCGATGATGTTCCTTAGGATTGAAACTTCGCACTCTAAAAATTTCATCTTCTAAACCTTCGTAGAAAAAATTTATTATGAAAATACCACGATGACCAGTTTAGGTTAAATTTAGGAGCTTGCAAAATGACCTAACTTACACAGATCATATCTCCGAAAATATTGCGAACCAAGCTCTAAAATTTTGCGATGATGTTCGTCAGGATTTTCGCTTCGCACTCTAAAATTTTTAGATTCTGAACCTTCATAGAAAAAATATTATAGCAAAAATTCCACGATGACCTATTTGGAGTAGCAAAACCCTAGAATATCAAATCTCTGCTACCAAATGTTTTTAAACCAGCTCCAAAAAGAGAGGAAAAGAGATATCAACGCCTTAGAAATAAGCCAGTTTGAGGGGGAAACCTACAATACATTCCATGAATGAAAAATTCTTGGATGATTTAAATTAAAAAACGTCCTTTCTATATATAGGAGTCCATGGGGCCACAATGTAATCCTAGCCAACCTAACAATAATAATTTAAGGGCACAGTAATAGAAATATGGGGGTTACAAGGGTACAACAATAACAATAAGGGGGTTAAACTAACAACAATAAGGGACTATACTAGTAATGTAGGGACATAACAAAGCCCTTGGTGTGGTGTGGGTGTTATCCCTCCCCTGTCATCTATGGCCCTGTGGGGGTGGATAACATAGAAGTAATCATGGCAGCTCCATGCTAGGGTGTAAAGACTGCGGGGCATGCATGAATCACTAGTGTGGGTGAACATGGGGGTTTTGGAGGAGGTAAGTGGGGAGATAACATAGGTGGTGTTTTGAGGGTTCAAAATTAGAGTCGTCAGGGTGGACGAGGTCATGGTATCAAGGGGAATCATAGGTTTGATTTATTTGAGGTAAATGAGGGGAAGATTATCCAACATTGTTTCCTAGAGAATGGTCATGCACTTATAAATAACCTGATGGATAGAGTGGACACAATTGAGAGATTTTGTCATGAGGAGCATGTAGAGCAGATGGAAACATTGCACTGAATGCACTATTTACAGTTCCAAGTCTGGGAGAGACTGGTAGTTGTTTGGTGAGGCCAAAATCAACTCACTAAGAAAGTAGAAAAGCTGGAGACTTCGTTAGCGCACTTTGAAGGGCATGGTTAGTGTGACTTCTGTCCTCCACCGCATCTAGGAACAACCTCAGACAACCCTGCATCCATCATGTTGGACGATTAGTATTCTATTTGGTGTTCTTTATGTTTTATATGTGTTTTGGTGCCTCTGGCCCAATCATTTATGGACAATGTCCCTAGTCCCTCTTTTGCATTGTTTTGCATCTAGTGCAAATTTTTGTCAACAAACCAAGCCAAGGTGAGACCACCTACTTTGTAACTAGCTAGATGTACTCCTTTTTTCCTACATGAATATAAAATTGAATTAAAAAAATAAAGGCTCATACATCATTAAAAAATTAATTAAGTTTCATACTTAAATTAACAAATGTTCATACCTATTTACTAAATAGGTCTATAAGTATATATTGTAGTTTTATCTATTTAATATCTATTAAATGTAAATATGATGATTTAATACTAGATTTAAGTAGTGAACTCACATGTTTAACATAATAAATGTTATATTTATCTAGTTATTAAATGTAAATATGAAGATTTAACCTTAGATTTAAAACAACTCACACTTTTAACATAGAATGATGAAGCTTAAAAATTAAAGTTTATGGCCAAATATTAAATATAATAAATATAAATATAAATTTCACTATGTAATTAATATTACCTGTACTAAAATTATAATGAAGGCATTGGTGTAAAGTTGATAGATGATACATGCAATTATGTTAATTGTAGATGAATCCATCTGCACTGTTAAACTTGAGAGACAAAAGGGTATTCATAATTTTAACACTGTAAATTCAGAGACCCCTTTTTTTCTAAATTTTAACACTACAAATGGATACAGAGACACCTATAGTGAAATGTAACACTTTGGTACCAAAATTGCAATTTTCCATATATGGAGTAACACAATTAAAAATTACTGACATAAATGACTAATTCATATACTTGTTGTACTTGTTATTTGGCCATATTTTTATACTTGGACTATAATACTAAATAGTCATTTACATTAATCATTATTAATTTTTTCACTTATTATGTATTCGTATATTTTAATCATAGACTAAATTAGTCATTCAATTTAGTAACTTTTACTTTAGTCACTTATTATCTAGTCATATATTTTATCCCCGGACTAAATTAGTCATTTAAGTTAGTCGCTTTTAGTTTAGTCACTTATTATCTAGTCGTATATTTTATTCGAAGACTAAATTAGTCATTTAAGTTAGTCATTTTTAGTTCGGTCACTTAAAATTGCTCAAATTTAGTAGTAATTCACTTGAAATAATTGTGGTGACTAGCATTTTTAGTCACCTAGTCATTAATTTAATCATTTTT